>JAOBSW010000389.1:0-376565 GCA_026214975.1 Gentiana macrophylla | reverse complement strand
TCAAGCTTCCAAATTAAATACAGATTGGAGGAGAATTTCGACGGGCGTCCAGGCATAGTGGGCGCTTCGTCCAAGAATTGGCCATGGCGGACGGGCGTCCAGATCTCTGGACGGACGTCCAAGGCAGAAAAATGCAAAAAATTTAAAATTTCATACAATTCAACTTCAAATTTGCATTTTCTCATTAAACTTAAATAAAACTTCACAAATACAAATGAAAAACGACGAATTACATAAAATCACTAGAAAAATAGGTAAAAACAATAGAAAATAGTGGGTTGCCTCCCACCGAGCGCTTTTGTTTTACGTCGTTTGCTCGACGAAACAGCCTAACAACGCTAGTCATCGTAAATTTCCGCCCAATCCACCACCCGGATAAGACGGCGGAGCATGTCAATCGCCGGAGGGAAGTCATACTCATCCTGCAAACCCCAGTCCTCACCAGCTACGTCAACACCTCGAAAATGTTCAGCTTGCAGCACTAGCGCTAAATCACAAAGATCGGATCATTCAGATTGTGTATGGACGTCCCAGAGCCGCCTGCAACTCCTCGGTAGTAAAGTCTCCACCTCCCAAACATCGGGAACAATAAGAACATAGGTGACATCCCGATGCGGGTACTAATATCAAAGTCTACGTGCAAAACTATAGTCCCTCCCGGTCCGTCATCTACAAAGTGATAAGTGGGATCCTCCTAAGAACAGTAACTCCTCCGGTAGAACTCCGAAATCCATATCTAGAAAGCACAAATGAATCGATGTATATAAACAAAAACTAAGTAAAGCTAAATCCTAAATAACTGAATCAATAAAAAAAACATAAAACAAACGCAACTAATATAACGATATCTAGGTTGCCCCCTAGTGGCGCTATTGGTTAATGTCGTTAGCTCGACATTTTATTTAAAAGCTCACCGGATCAGGCCATTTGACTTTTCTCGCGCCACCACTACCTCGCCTAGACTTGGGTCGATGAGTTCGGCCGCGAAAACAAAGACTTAACACATGGGGTGAAATCTTTGATAGCTTTCCAAATACGTTTAAACTTCCTCATGGTCGACTTCCTCTTCTTCTGAGCCTTCTGATGACGTTTCAGCTGACGCTCCCTCTCATACTCTTCTATATCCCAACTACCTACTAGAACTTCTTCAGATCGACCACTACCGTCATCCTCTGAAAACAGGTCGGGTGAAAACTCGTCAAATTCTTCGACTTCTTTAGTACGACACCCGAGGATATCGAGGAAACGAACTATCAAAGGCTTTTCCTTGGGTTCACCAATGTAGTGCTTACACCTTTGACCATTTACTCGAAACGGTTGGTCACCATAACCTCGTAGTTCTAAAACGCCTCCAGGAATAATTTGGAGAATCTCAAAGGGACCGGACCATCGTGTCCTTAACTTTCCAGGAAACAGATGTAGCCTGGAATTATACAAAAGAACTTGTTGCCCGAGTTGAAATTCTCTCTTCTTAATCTTGGCGTCATGGAGGAGTTTCATCTTATCTTTGCTTTGATCCTGGCGCGCTTTACCGTAAGCCTGGAGTCCGAATTCATCCAACTCATGCAATCTGTTCGCCGATCGATGCTTACTACAAGATTGGGAATCAAAGTTCGAAACTTTGTAGCCCAATAAGCTCTATGCTCTAACTCATTGCGTAGATGACATGGCTTACCATAAACCATTTGATATGGAGATGTAACCATAGGAGTCTTATAGGCGGTTCTGTTTGCCCATAGTACATCATCCAATTTCAAACTCCAGTCTTTTCTATGATCATTGACCGTTTTTCCAGATTTTCTTAATGCTTTGGTTGCTTTTTCAACCTCGACCGCTAGTCATCGGGTAATATGGTGTGCCGCCTTATGACGAACACCATACTTTTCGAGCACTTTTTCTAAGGGTCGGTTGCAAAAATGCGTTCCTTCATCACTGATCAAGGCTCGAGGACATCAAAATCTCACGAAGATGTTCTTTTTTAAGAATTTCATGACCGTCTTATGATCATTGTGAGGAGTGGCTTGAGCCTCCACCCATTTCGACACGTAATCCACGCAGACTAAGATGTATTTGTTACCACAAGATGATGGGAATGGTCCCATAAAATCGATACCCCATACATCAAAGACTTCGCATTCTAGGATGGGTTTCAAAGGCATATTGAAACTCCTTGTCAGAGTACCGGTTCTTTGGCATTTGTCACACGCTTTACAGAAAGCTTCTGTATCTTTAAAGATTGTGGGCCAATAGAAACCGGACTGGAAGATCTTAGCAACGGTTTTCCAAGGACCAAAGTGACCTCCAGTGGGTCCACTGTGGCACTGCTCAATAATGCCGCGCTGCTCAAATTCTGGAACACATCTTCTAAGCAGACCATCTTTACAGATCTTAAAAGGATAAGGTTCATCCCAAACGAAAGATTTCAAATCAGAGAAGAACTTTTTCTTCTCCTAATAGGACAATTTTGGATCGAGATATCGGGAATGAAGGTAATTGACAATGGAAGAATACCATGGAACATCTGGAGCGCAATGCATCGATAAGCATAATGTTCTCTAGATGAAAGTAAAGATCTATATCGCCGGGGTCATCCTTTTCCTCACTTAGCATTCTTGAAACATGATCACCACTACGCTTTCACGCCTTTTTTGTCTTTAATTTGAACATCAAACTCTTGTAGGTCGTTATCCAACGCAGTGGCGCGCATTTAGCCTCTTTCTTAGTCATCGATACCAGTTAAGCGGCGTGATCACCCACACAATCACTAGAGCTCCAAACAAGTAACTACTGAAACTTTGTCCATAGCAAAGACTACACCCAATAATTCATTTTCGTAGTAGTATAGTTAACTTGAGAAGGATTCAATGTGTGGTCAAGCGTAATAGATCGGCTGGAATTTCCCTTTGATTTTTGTCCTAGAAACGGCACTGTTGCATAGTTTGATGCGTCGCACATAAGCTCAAAAGGTAGGTTCCAGTCAGGCGATATAAGAATTGGAGCAGATATTAAACGGTCCTTAAGCTCCTCAAACGCTTGCTTGCAGTTTTCATCGAAATCAAACTCAACGTCTTCCTTAAGTAAAGTAGACAGGGGCTTGGCTATCTTGGAGAAGTCTTGAATGAATCTTCTGTAGAAACCGACATGTCCAAGAAAACCTCTCACTTCACGCACATTCTTAGGATAACTCATCTTCTCGATAGCTTCTACTTTTACCCTGTCAACTTCTATACCTTTGGCGGAGATTTTGTGGCCAAGAACTATTCCCTCATCAACCATGAAATGGCATTTTTCCAATTGAGCACTAAGTTCTTTTCCACACATCTGGATAAGACCTGGTCAAGGTTGTCAAGACAATCATCAAAAGACTGACCAAAGACCGAAAAATCGTCCATAAAGATTTCCATACACTTTTCTACTAGCCCGTCAAAGATAGCCAAAGATACATCTTTGAAAAGTAGCTGGGCATTGCAGAGACCAAATGGCATTCGCAGTGGCGAATGTACCATAAGCGGCAGTGAAAGTGGTCTTTTCTTGGTCAGCTGGATCAATGGGTATTTGAAAGTATCCTGAATATCCATCCAGGAAGCAGTAGAATGTGTGTCCCGCCAGACGCTCAAGCATCTGGTCAATGAATGGAAGGGGAAAGTTATCTTTCATGGTTACCTCATTGAGCTTTCGATAATCAATGCAGAATCTGTAACCAGTGACAAGTCTCAACGCTATTTCCTCTCCCTTCTCATTCCTCTCAATCGTAATTCCACCTTTCTTGAAACTACTTGAGTCGGGAAACCCATTCACTATCGATGGCATAAATGATTCCTATGTCCGTAAGTTTGATGATTTCTTTCTTAACCACCTCTTGCATATGAGGTTGAGCCTCCTCTGGGTCAGTTTCTAACACATTTCGCACCCTCATTTGTCTTGATCTTGTGCATACAGATGTCCGGAGATATCCCTCTGATATCTCCGACTTGCCACCCAAAGGCTCTCTCGTTCTTTTTCAAGGCGCTGATTAATTTCATTTCCTCTAGACGAGACAGCTTGGCAGATATAATCAATGGAAGCTTGTCACCTTCTCTTAGAAACACATACTTTAGATGTTTAGGCAACGGCTTCAACACCAAATCTGCAGGGGGGTCTTCTAAACTTGATTTGAGCTCTCCACCTTTCAACTCAACATCGCTGAGTTTACTTAGCGGTCCCACCGCCAAAGCTTCTCCGTTCAACAACTCATCCTTAAATTCAGCTTCTAACTTCTCTAGACTTACCACACCATGATTATTCAAATTATCAACCAGTCGCTCATACTCAGTTGTAACAGCCATGACTTGCTTTTCCATTAAATCATCGAAGTCATCAGACATATCCTCAATGGAAAAACCGGTTGGAGGACCAGAGGGTACTTGAATGGATTTGGAGACATTATAGCTTACCTCTTGATCACCAACACGTATCGTCCACCGCCCACCATCGCAGCTCAATGAGGGCTCTAGTCAGTAGATGAAAAGGTCTTCCAAGAATCGGGGGACATTTTCATCTTTTTCAATGTCCGGGACGTACTACCAACGGAAAGGTAAATCTATCAATTTGAACTAAGTACGTCTTTTAAGATTCCATTTGCTTTCTTAGAAGATCTATCGGTAATTGCAAATTCATGGTCGTGGGTTCTAGAAGATCAATTAAACCAGTTTGTTTGCACCTGAGACAATGGCATGAGGCTTATAGATGCACCTGTGTCACACAAAGAGTTAGGGAAGACCAGGCCTCCAATCAACACTGTAAGCACGAACTTTCCAGGGTCACCTCTCTTAGTTGGTAGGTTTTCATAATTGATCATTGAACAATCCTCACCAATCAGCCTCTCCATGTCTGACAACTTCCTTTTTGAAGAAACAACATCCTTGATGAATTTTGTGTACTTAGGCGTTTCAACCAAGACCTCTGATAATGGAAGATTCACCTGAGTATTTTTCAAGAGATTCAGCACCTTTTCATACTTCTTATCTTCACTCAACGGGATGTTGCTCTTTCTTGGTGGAAATGGAAGCTTTTTCAGATCATTCTCAGAAAAGACTTTCTTTGAAGATGCACTGACAGCTTTGTCTTCCAGATCCTTCCACCGAACAGCTTTTTCAATCTTTTTATTAGTCGGGGATCACCTCCTCGACTCACACTTGATTCTTCACTCCTCGAGGATCACCCACCGAGGACTTCCATTTTTTTCACCACTCGTGGGATCAGCCACCGAGTATTCTCTTCGGCCAAGGGAGTGTAGGTGCTCGGCTTCCCTCCCGCCTTATCAATGGCAGGAGGGGCTAGTGGTTTCCCTGGTGGGAAGGACCAATAACTTGAGTACCACTTCTTAAATTCATTGCACTGGCCTACTCTCTACCGTATGGAATTGATGGTACGAGGTCAGTATATTGGCCATTGTTCAAGTCGGTTTGAGCAACTTGACCACCCTTTGGATTTTTCTTAGTGAAACTGGGCAATTGCCCTGGGGGTCTTGAAGCTAACTGTTCAGCCAGTTGCCCGATTTGCCTCTCAAGGTTCTTATTTGTAGTCATCAGAAGTTGGATACTTTTATTTTGCTCCTCCAATTTAGCTTCAAGATTGTTAGATTGGGTGGGGCCTTGAGAGTTTTGGAAAATTTGAGAATAGGGTGGGCCGGGCCGACTGACAACGAGGATTAGAATTGGCGGGCCAATTACGATTGAACCTTTGATTAGAACCCGGAGAAATTGGAATTACGGTTCCGAGAAAACCAGGGTTTCTATTGAAGTTTTGATTCTGATTGAAATTAGAATTTGGATTGAAACTTGAAGGTTGATTGAACCCTTGGTTTTGGAGATTATTCTGGCCAGAAAATTGATTAAACCTTTGATTGTTCTGGCCATAGAATGCATTTACTTCAGCATTCTGTCCGTTCATAGGACAGAATCTAGATGTGTGCCCCATCTCGTCACAATTCGACATGTGACTTGATTATACTGGCCCATGATCATGAAACGAAGATTCACTTGATAAGGTGCGAGGGGATTGAATTGACATCGCCAATCATGTGGCGGTCGACAACAAATCTCACAATATAGAACCCGAGGGTTACGTGGAAAGGAAGAAGCTTGATTAAATCGATTCGAAATTTGAGAAGTTGCCATCTGCTTCTGCAGCATGGCGATCAAATTTTGCATGTTTACTTCCTCAACCTTAGGAGGAGGAGGTGCTTGAATGGCTTGATAAGAGGGAGCGTAATTGTATGTTTTGCCATCTGCCCCACCAGATGAACTATTGACCATGCCTTTTGTAAGCTCGGTCAATCCACTAAAGAAAGTGTTGACTTGCCTTTGCAGTGGCAAGCCATGGTGGGGACACTTTCTAAGCAGAGACTTGAATCTTTTCCAACACTCGAAAAAGGATTCATTCTCTTTCTGATAGAAAGTGAATATGTCGTTTAAACACTGGGCTGTCTTTGAAGGTGGGAAATATTGACTTAAAAATTCTTTTTCACGTTCAACCCAGGTGGTAATAGATTCAGCGGGGAGAGAGGTATACCACTCTTTAGCTTCTCCCTTTAGAGAAAATGGGAACAGTTTCAGTTTAATAGCATCCTCACTTACTCCTTGGATGCGTGTAGTACCACATATTTCCAAGAATGTATGCAAGTGAGTGTGGGGATTCTCTGACTGATAACCGTGGAAAATAGATGCATGCTGCATCATCTGAATGAGTCCCGGCTTTAGCTCGAAGGTCTGTGCAGTTATGGCTGGGATAACAATAGCCGGGTTGACTTTGACTTCTCCTGGCATAGCGTAGTCCGCCAACGTACATCTATCCTCAGCAGCCATGATTATGAAGTTTTCGAATTCTTCGGCTAAACGATCCTCTAGATCTTGATCGGCTTCTTCGTAAGAGCCGCAGAATGCATTTTTCCGCTGTTTGGCCGGACTATGGTCCGCTCTAAGTCGTGGTATACATAATGGTCCTTTTTTGACTTCGAGTTTGCATAAACCGAACCAAAATCAGGTGGTTGAAACCTAAAAACTAAGAATTAAAAACCTAAACTAAAAATTAAAGCCTAAGAAAAGAAAAAGAAATAAAATTAGTAAGATGAGAATGCAGACGGACGTCCGTAAAGCTGGGCGGGCGTGCGCTTAAAAATTGAGCTAGGCGGGCGCCTGGAAGTCCAAACGCTCGTCTGATCAGTTGAAGAGCTGGACGGACGTCCAAATTGGATGAACGCTCGTCCGACAAGTTAAAAACGATTCAGAGTCGAAAAATTTAGAACAGACGGGCGTCCACTGGTCTAGACGCCCGCTCGAAGCGAAAAATGAAGCAGAACGGAGAAAACAGCGGGAGAAAAAGATGGGGAGAAAAAGCGAAAGACAGAAAAAGCGAAAAATGAGATAGAAAGAAAGAACTAATCACAAGGGAACTATAAAAAGAAGACCTTAAACCCTAACTAAAACCCTAATTACCTAATTAAAATCTACCTAAAACAAGAACAAAACAATTAAACACAGAAAGAAAAAAAACAAAAACAAACACTAGGAAACCGTTTGGTTCCCCGGCAACGGCGCCATTTTGTTTGGATGGTTTTGCATCATTAAACAAAAACAATTTATAAACCCTAATCTATATGCAAAACTAACTCCTAACCGGCCGAATACCGGGTAATTGCTAGTAAAGCGGGATAAGTAAGGGGTCGATCCACAGGGAATTGGGTTGTTGAATCTAGTTTTATTAATCCCTTTCAATTGTTATTTATGAAAACAAATAAACTAACGAACAAACATATAAACACATAGAACAGATGAAATAAATCTAAGCTATAACAAAATAATAAAGAAACAAAACATAAAACAAAGATACGTGGAATCAAACAATATACAAACCAAGTGATTTCAATCCAAGTTCATCTCATGATTTTAATTCGATATTGTGGTTTCACTTTTACACGAGATACTTAACTCCTAATTCCTTAGTGAATCCGTTTCTCAAGCTATGAATTCCTAATCTCTTAGTGAATTCGCTTATCGATCTCTCCTCTCTCGAATGTTGAGACCAATTTCATACAAAACGAAGGTGTAGATTCAAGTTAACTCTCGTATTTTAGAATCTAGCAACCTAGATAATTAACCAATTAATTTGTCACGAATTAACGATTAAAGATCCTATCCTTTTATGGTGATCTAGCCTAACAACGATTCTCATCTACGTTAGACAACAATTAGCAACCAATCTCTCGATCTAGTCACACAATAGCATCATAAATCATAGAAAGATACAAAACAAATCAAAGATCACGAAAATAAACAAAGGATTGAATAAATTAAAAGATAAACTCACATAGTTTGGTACAATGGATGATCTCCATGAATCAACAAAGGAAAATAAAACATCCTAATCTAACCTGGATCACCCGAGCACAAGGCTCGGGTGACCGGCCTTGGAACCCTCAGAAGTGCGGCTGCTGAGTAGTATTTTGGTGTATGAAGAATTTTTGATAATCTTTTAGGGTTGGGGCGCAGCTGCTTTTATAGAGTTTTAAGTCGGCCAGGGCTAAGTCGGCGGACGGACGCCCGTCCAAACACTCGACGCCCGCCCAATCGCTTTGACGCCAGAGCGACGCCGCCCATACAACGCCCAAACTCTCTCGCTCGATTTCTTCTCCGACGGCGCTTGATTGATTTAATGGACGCCCGTCCATAGTGGACGGGACATGAACGAACGTCCATCATGCCCGGAAGCCGATTTCTTCATCTTTATCCTTTCCTTCTCATCCCTATCTCTTCTCTTCATCGTAAAAATCCGAATGCAAACCTCTTCTAATCCTCTTTTAGCTCGAGAACATGTATTTAAAAGATAAATAAAACATACCAAAGGGTAACATCACTCCAAAATAATATAAAATCACAATTTAAGCACATAATTCGTTACGTTTTGCAATTTAACTATTGAAAACACCACTTGCTCAATATTTCAATTATAAAGCTCGATTTCTATGAAAAACATCCACATATGGGGGAAATTGATATAAAATATATCCTTATAAAACGTATAAAATCACCCTTAACACGAGGTTATTCATTTATCGAACAATAATTTAGCCATTTTGTCCAAGTCGAAACCGGAGAAAATTATTCATTTAACGAGGTTATTCATTATCGAATATTCATTTAACAAGGTTATACTGTATCAAATCCAATGGACGGGATGCCAGCCTTCAATTGAGGTTATTTGTTCAGTTTTATAATTATAAATGTATCGTTAAGATGGTGTTAAGTGTTTTTTTAAACCACTAAATTCGATATACTATCTCCGTCCCAAAATGTAAATTAATTTAATTTTTTTTGTTTTGTTCAATAATATAAGTCAATTTAGAATTCCAATAAATCATTTATTCCATTTATTACATATTCTCTTTTTACCCCACATTATTATATACTTATCAACTTTAATCTACTTGGCATTAATAACAGTCAAAGGTCATTTAAGACTTTTTTCATCAATATTAATGACACATAACTAATTTAACCAACATTCTTAATATGTGTAAAAAAAAATCTAAACATACTTACATTTTGAAACGAAGGTAGTATGTATCATCGTTATGGATAGTAGATTTTCAGTTATCGATATAAACGATGTATTTCTATTAAAGGCGTTTATAAAGGTATGTTAATAGATCTAAGGATGTATTTTACTTGTACCTTAAGTGTATGTTACATTACCAACTAGTCATTGTATTGATATTTTGATTCTCACGTTGATATATAAAATTAAAATTATATGAAAAGTTTAATAACTACCTTTCAAAACCCATAGTTGTGCAGTTCTATAACTTTGAGGGATAAAATGGTGGATCTCTTTTATAAATTATGTCGGTGACAAATTGTTTTGGTAAATATTTTATGTGTCTTTTCCATTCACAAGAGTGCACTTAATATACTAGTGGTTACAAGCCAATTGGCTATAATCAAGACTAAAATCAAGCTATACTAATGGCCGAATATTGACCGTATAAATATAAGAGATCTACCATAAATACAAACGATCCACCATAAATATAATATATACTAAATATCTCGTGACACCCCCCCTCAAGTTGGAGCATGCAGGTCACAAATGCCCAACTTGCTTAATAAGTACAGAAATTGTCGTTTGCCCAATGCCTTGGTAAAAATATCTGCGAGTTGTTCATCTGTTTTGACGTGAATAGGAGCAATGATACCATCTTGAATCGCATCGCGACATAATGACAATCTATTTCGATGTGTTTCGTATGCTGCTCGTGAAATCTTCGGATTCTCGAGCAATATGCAAAGCGACTTGATCATCACAACTTAATGTTATCGGACGAGGTGAGTAATCCCTAAACTTGCAAGTAGACCCTTTAACCATTTAAGTTCGAAGTGATGGATGCCATTGAACGGTACTCGCCTCGCGTAAGAGCGAGAGACCGTGTGTTGTTTCTTCGCTTTCCAAGAAACAGAGAGCCCCAAGAAAAACTAACCAACCGGTGAGAGAACAAATGAGTCAATGGACAATGGCCCAATCGTAATCGCACCATCCGGATAATGATAAATCACACGTGGCGCCTAACAGATACCTTGGCCCGGCATTTCTTCAGTACCGAACGGCCCGTATAGCCGCATCCCAATGTGCTGACGGGAGCCTGCATAAAAACCGAGCCAAGATGTGTACAAATATATGCCAAGTCGAGCGAGTGAAGGACAAATAAATAAGACGTCCGACCGATCGTCCGATATCTCGTCCGAATCAATACTCCGGACCACTCGGCGAGCTAAGCCATGATTACGCTTCAATAGGATAGTCGCAGGTTTCGAATCAAGAAGTCCACATTCGCCGTAATGTCAAGCGCGTATTTTTACCGACAAAGCAAGATACCTTCCGGGCTGCGGGCAACTTCAACCCCAAGGAAGTATTTGAGAGGGCCTAAATCTTTCATATGGAAACAGTCGCCAAGGTACCGTTTAAAGGATAAAAGAGCATCATGATCATTACCCGAGATAATGAGATCGTCAACATAAACGAGAACATTAAGTTGAACTGGGCCTCGAGTAAAGGTAAATAATGAGTAGTCGGAATAAGATTGTAAGAATCCATACTTTTTCAGAGACGCAGTGGGCTTGGCAAACCAACAACGCGGAGCTTGTTTCAACCCATAGAGAGACTTCTTAAGGCGACAGACCATGCCTGGCGTAGTCATAGTAAAACCAGGGGGAAGTTTCATGTAGACTTCCTCGTCGAGATCGCCGTGCAAGAAAGCGTTGTGGACGTCCATCTGATGTAATTCCTAATTTTTAGCCGCCGCAACAGCTAAAAATACCCGGATAGTAACCATCTTAGCAACTGGGGCAAAGGTCTCGTGATAGTCAAGACCCTCGGTTTGATGATTCCCAAAAATCACCAGACGTGCTTTCAATCGCTCAACTTGTCCGTCAGCTTTATATTTAATTTTGTAGACCCACTTGGAGCCTAAAGCTTTCTTGCCATGAGGTAATACGGCCATGTCCCATGTTCCGTTATTTTCGAGCGCAATAATTTCATTTTTCATAGCCTCACGCCAATCAGCATCTTGCATGGCTTCTTTAAAATTACGAGGTTCTATGCCATCAGTAATGGCTGCAAGAAATATGCGGTGTTGTACAGAAAATTTTTCACAATCAACAAAATGTGCTATAGGAAAAGATGTACCTGAGGAGCTTGACGGAGACGATGAAGATTGGGACGGACTCAGTGAAACAGCAGTGTTTGTGACGTAATTCTTGTGCCATTCTGGAGGACGTCTTTCGCGTTGACCACGACCCAAAGGAACAGAAGATGGTACAACATCAGTGTTTGTAGCCGTACCATTGTTCATGTCGATATCCGCACTGTTGGGCATGTCAGTAGGATTACCAGAAGGTGTTATAACACTAGTGTCAGCAGCAGTACGGTTGTTCATGGCAGTAGGATTAGGGTCAGCCCTCCCTTCGTCTAGAACGGACTCAAGGTCACTTAAAAAATCATCATCTAAGATGGCCACTTGTGGGGAAGGGATAGGAGGTACTTCGGGTGATGTGGTGGGAATCAAGGGAAAGGGAAATTCATTTTCATGAAATTGGACGTCACGGGACACAAAAATTTCGCCGGTATCATAATCATATAGTTTCCAACCTTTCTTATTATTCGGATACTGATGAGGGAAAAATTCACAGTTATTTTCATAACATTTTACCCCATTTCTAATATCATTTTGAGCGTTATTATATCATTTCGAGTCATAAATTCCTTAGATTTATCTAAGTATGTTAGTAGTAGTTATTTTATAAAATATAGTGTTTTTATGTGTTTTTATTAGTTTTTGTACCGGTTTAGTAACCGGAGTGTCGTGTCGGATTTACGTTTGGTATTTTGGTGGTTTATTGCAGAATTATAGGTTGACCAAAATCTCGAGTAATGACACGTTTTGAGGCCTAAAATAGATATTTTTAGGGATATAAGAGTGTGCCACTAACTTAAGTGGTCAAGTGGCTCAGTGGTTAGTGGTACCACTAACGAATTATATCTTCGACGAACAAATGGCTCATTAAAACGGCATTTTCTGAAGAAGTGTCCTTAATGAAAGTTGTAGATCTTTGAAAGAGCTTTCCAACGCATTTGGAATCACGTCAATCGGACTTCTACAACTCAAGTATCATTAAGTCAAGTGGTCAAGTGGCTAATCGATTCGATTTAGTGGAAATCGAGAAATGTCTTCGACAAACGAATGGCTCATCAAAACGACATTTTCTGAAGAAGAGTCCTTCATGAAAGTTGTAGATTTTTCTGAGAGCTTTCTAATGCCTCTTGAATCATGTCATTTGGAGATCTAGAACTCAAGATATGAATTTTTAAAGTTTTATTCCAAAATATAAATTTTTATCCGTAAAATTGGGATTTAAGGGGGGTGCATGTCATGATTAGGCCGGACTGGTCCGGCCCTTACCCGACTGGTCCGGCCCCTTGAATTTTGCCTATATAAGGATCAATCAGGAGACGAGATGAGATGCACCATATATATATATATATATATATATATATATATATATATATATATATATATATATATATATATATCTCCTTCTTATTTTCTTTAATTTTTTAGGTTGTATACAAGGCCTTATGCCGAAATAAATTTAGTAATAATAGTATCGTTGTAATGCTCGGAAATTATTGGAAGTTCGGTTATTCTTTGAATCGTTGTAATATCAAGTTTTTTTTATGTAATCGAAGATATCTCCGTTATAATAGTAAGTTTGCTTTTGTTTTCTCTCATTATTGTTATATCTATATCTAGCTATTTCTTTCTTGTTGTTTCTTGTTTCTTTCATTCTCGTTATATATATATATATATATGTATCTGTAATAGTATCCATATATAGGAAAATCTGACAAATGATTGGATTTCGGTTTTAATTTGGTTTTAATAGAATTATGCCATATTGACAGAAGGCTATTATGTAAAACTTCCCGCCATTTTAATCCATGACATGTTGACAGAATTCCGTTTATATGGATAGCTAAACTTTTCATAGCCGAAATATGGGAAAACGGGTGAAACCAACCTCGGGAGACGAGATGGGAGTTGTGTTGTGCTTAATTAAACGTTTTTATGATAAACGTTCATGTTTTAAAACTTGTTTTGATCATTTAATAACTTTGAATGAGATTGACAACCTTGTTCATTGTTACATCAAGCTTATAAATGTATTTTGCGGTGAGATGTGGGATATGAGTATCACTAATCATAGTCTTGATTGTCGATTGACAACCTTGAGTGTGATGATCTGGACTATGCCTATGTGAGATTCTTATCTTTACGAGATGAATGAAACATGTTTTAGAATCACTAAACCATAGTCTTAATCGTTAGATTGGCAACCTAAGTGACACATTAAAATTATGTTTTTGTGAGGTTTTTCAATGGTTTTTATTCCGGTCAACCATGTTAGGCAAGTTAGCTCTCAAGCCGAGGGCTAATAAACCTAGTATGGGGTTAAGTGAGAGCTGTTCGAGATCTTAACGCAAGAATAGAGAGTTAACACCCGTGAATATCATATAAACCGAACTTGATAAAACACACTACTTATCAAGTTTTTCCCAAGGGAGATAACATGTTGGATCATAACTCGGCTATGCTTTTTAATCTCATTAGAATAATCTTTACTTTTTGCATTAGTTATAAACACTCCACCTAAACTTTGATCACCTAGACTAAGACACAATTTCACTTAGGTACTCACAACCACATTTCTCTTGGGATCGACTCAGACTACTCTGTAGCTATCCTAACAATCGACCTCGTACACCGCCGCCAGAGAGTTAGTTTACCCACGGTTTTGCGAGTCCTTTATAAATGTATTTTTGAGGGGTAAATTTTAGCTCATCAAAAATTGGCGCCGTTGCCGGGGAAATGTGTGATATTGTTGTGATATCTTGTAAGTGAACCGAAGGCTTGGGCCTAGGTTTTTATTATCTTTATTTTATTTTTCGATAAGAGTCTTGGGATGCTGAAGTGATATTGTCCTGAACTCGGTTTGAATACGACTTTGGTACTCAACCCAATCTGTTTACGGGGTTGTTATATTAGGTTGATATCTTGTAAGTCCAGCTAGAACTGGGGCTTAGGGCCTTCGGCTACCATATAAAAATAAAAATAAAATTTATTGTTTTCTTGTTGTTTTTTGAGATCTTGCAGTTTGAGCTTAAATTGATGGATTTTTCAATCAATACTACTCACCTGAACAACAATATCCCTACCAACCACAGGCACCTGAACCATATTATCAACAACAGTTCGTGCCTCAGCCTCAAAATCAACAGCAGAATAACCAAGGTTCATGGGATTATCAGTGCCCTAGTGCATACCAAGATCAGAATTATGGTTATTCAAGTTATGAACCACAATATTATGAGGGTTGTCCGAACCTTAGTGCTTATCAGGATTACTGTGTTCAAACTCAAAGCATTGACAACTTTGCACAAATTCAGCCATTTGATCAGGATCTATCCTGGCAAGAAGCCTACTACTCACCTCCAATGAATCAAAGTCAGTATGATCAGTTTTCCCCCTTCCACAAGAAGACCTCACCGACATTCAAATGGAGCAGATTACTCTTTTGGACGAGAATTTGATTCAACTAAAGAAGGATATGCAAGAGTTTGATAGAAGTACTGACTCCACCATAAGAAATCTTCAAGAGAGGGTGGGGCAATTGATTGAAATAATGAGGCATGAGAAAAAGGAAAAGACATGGGTAATAGAGGTGGTCCGGGATGATAATGTTATCACTGAAGAAGTTCAGGTTGAGAATGAGGTTGATGATTCAGATTGCTATGATGAGATTTCTGAGCCAGAGAGTGAGTTGGGATTGCTTATAGTCCCACCTCCAATTGCAACATTTGATTATGGTAGGTTTCACGTTCTACCTACCGCACCTTTACCTCTGGAGGAGTGTGTGGTGGAACCGATCATTGTTATGACTGAGCAAGAAGCCTTTGGTGATGAAAATAGCTCGTTTTGGGATGAAAAGGAGCTGCAGGATTTGGAGATGGAAGAGGTGCAACTTCTGTCTATTACACACCATCCCGATGAACCACAAAATAATGATGTGGAGGGGTGTGTGATAGATTTGAGTGCACTCTTTGATGAGACAGAGTTTGAGGAGCAGACGGGATCGCCTATTTCTTTGTTACTCCCAATTGGAGATTTCCATAAGGAGTGTATGAGAAAACCTGACGAGATTGATCGGCCATCTTTGGTAGAGCCACCGGGAGAGTTGGTAATATTTGATATAACGGTCCCGGATTACTACATTCGCCCACTCTGTGAGGATGAATTTTCTCATGTCCGGCTTTGTGTACTCCCGATGAATGAACTTTATGGAATAGCGAAGAAGATGGCTCGACAGTGATAAAAGAAGATTCTCCGGTGGGGAGGAGATGGCATCGAGGACCAAAAGAGGTACGCTTCTAGAAAATTCAATTTCAATGGTTCTCGCATTATTCACTTTTCTTAAGTCGTTGATCTTTTGAGTTTCGATTTTGGTTGATTTTACTTGTTTGAAAATAAATGGTTAGTGCCGTTTTGAGTTGTTTATGTTTTGAGTCCATTAAGTGCCATCCAGTCGAGCAAACGACGTTAAACAAAAGCGCTACCGGGAGGCGACCCGTTAAATAATAATAATTTGGATAAACCTAGTCTGAATGAAATGTAGAATCAGTATGAAAGATGAACACAAAGCACAACCAAGTCTCGGGATGAATGTTTGAATGTCATTAAAAGGGAAACGATTAGGTGGTTATCCGAAAATCCCGATGGAGAAAAAAAGAAAACATTCAAATACATCATTTCTTGGACTTAGGTTGTTGAACCTTGAGGATCTGGGGTATAAAAGACTCAATACTCTTTCACACATTTCATTTTATGATCTAGTCTGTTTTCAAATTTACTGTCGTTGTAGTATAGTGGTGAGTATTTCCGCCTGTGTGTAATAAAAAGAATCTAGGAATAGCTGACTATGAATTGATGTTTTATGCTCGTTGTTTAGATATTTTGTGCTTAACCTGTGAAGGTGATTTTTCCATCTAAAGCTATTTTGTGAGGTGCTATATATTGCGTATCGAATTTTCTGATGTGACAGGGCCATTTCCTTATTATTCCCATATCCCTATTCAATGTCTTGGCACGAGGACCATGTCCCGTGTTTGCTTTGTTTTGGTTATTTTTGTATAGGGATTCGGGTCGTGCTTTCTCATGGCTGTTACGGGATTCGGTAGCACATTTCTGCCAGGTTTATAAGCTAAGTCTTCCTCTCTATCTCATTCACACGCTTGGGACATTGCAAGTTCGTAAGTGGGGGGTAGAGTCGTGGTTGGTCTAGCAATGGCATTAGTGCTTGTTTTGTATCAAAAAATCCCTTAGTTTTCGATCTTTTTCGAGCATTATTTAGTTGATTAAAATAAATTGTATAAGGTATATATTTCATGGATTTGATGATGTAATGATCGATTTGGATGTATATAACCAAAGTGAACCATAAGTGCATTTTAACCCCAAATTTATTTGTGTAACATGAATTCATTGTTCATGTAAGCCTTTGATATTGAAGCGAAAATTTCAAATCAGATATCATTCAAGATCCTAGTGGTTATTTTAGAGATAATTGCAGTAACTTAGTACCTAATTTTTTGAACGTGTACTGTGAATATCTGAAGGTTTGAATGTGATAGAAAGGATATAAGTTAAGTGGAATGAAATGAAGAATACAAAACTAAGTTGAACTATATATATGTCGGTTGTAGCTACCAATGATTTGAGTGTAGTAGGGCGTTATCACGAAACGTCCTATATCACTATGAGGTTTAAAAGCTCCCGACTGCCTGATGATAGTAGTCCAGCTAGGGTGTTATCACGAAACATCCTATTGCTGGGAATGAAGGCATATGCTACACATGTGAAATTAAGTCCAGCTAGGGTGTTATCACGAAACATCCTATTGCTTTGGAATGAATTAAGAATGGTTGAAAACTTAGTTATCTTCCTCTATCCCAGTATAAACTAAATGATATGCTTTAGGGATTATCCTAATAAGTACACGAGAGGACTTTGTGTGGAATCATATCGCTATACCTAGGAAAGTCATTAGGACTTTGTCTGAATGGTTACTTGTGCGTTTGTTTGAATTATTCAAGAGAGGATAGTGGAAATTGAAAGGCTTGTCACACACGCACTCTGTTATACATTTATATTGAGGTTAACGTGTGGTTATGATTCGAATGGTTTCATCATCACAGTTTGTCCTTTACATCTTATCTCTTCATGAATTATTCCTCATTCATTTTATTTTATCGCTTGTTTTGCTCGAGGACGGCCAAAAGTTAAGTGGGGGGTTGTGATGAGGGAAAAATTCACAGTTATTTTCATAACATTTTACCCCATTTCTAATATCATTTTGAGCGTTATTATATCATTTCGAGTCATAAATTCCTTAGATTTATCTAAGTAAGTTAGTAGTAGTTATTTTATAAAATATAGTGTTTTTATGTGTTTTTTTATTAGTTTTTGTACCGGTTTAGTAACCGGAGTGTCATGTCGGATTTACGTTTGGTATTTTAGTGGTTTATTGCAGAATTATAGGTTGACCAAAATCCCGAGTAATGACACGTTTTGAGGCCTAAAAGAGATATTTTTAGGGATATAAGAGTGTGCCACTAACTTAAGTGGTCAAGTGGCTCAGTGGTTAGTGGTACCACTAACGAATTATATCTTCGACGAACAAATGGCTCATTAAAACGGCATTTTCTGAAGAAGTGTCCTTAATGAAAGTTGTAGATCTTTGAAAGAGCTTTCCAACGCATTTTGAATCACGTCAATCGGACTTCTACAACTCAAGTATCATTAAGTCAAGTGGTCAAGTGGCTAATCGATTCGATTTAGTGGAAATCGAGAAATGTCTTCGACAAACGAATGGCTCGTCAAAACGGCATTTTCTGAAGAAGAGTCCTTCATGAAAGTTGTAGATTTTTCCGAGAGCTTTCTAATGCCTCTTGAATCATGTCATTTGGAGATCTAGAACTCAAGATATGAATTTTTAAAGTTTTATTCCAAAATATAAATTTTTATCCGTAAAATTGGGATTTAAGGGGGGTGCATGTCATGATTAGGCCGGACTGGTCCGGCCCTTACCCGGACTGGTCCGGCCCCTTGAATTTTGCCTATATAAGGATCAATCAGGGAGACGAGATGAGATGCACCATATATATATATATATATATATATATATATATATATATATATATATATATATATATATATATATCTCCTTCTTATTTTCTTTAATTTTTAGGTTGTATATAAGGCCTTATGCGAAATAAATTTAGTAATAATAGTATCGTTGTAATGCTCGGAAATTATTGGAAGTTCGGTTGTTCTTTGAAATCGTTGTAATATCAAGTTTTTTTATGTAATCGAAGATATCTCCGTTATAATAGTAAGTTTGCTTTTGTTTTCTCTCATTATTGTTATATCTATATCTAGCTATTTCTTTCTTGTTGTTTCTTGTTTCTTTCATTCTCGTATATATATATATATATATATATATATATGTATCTGTAGTAGTATCCATATATAGGAAAATCTAACAAATGATTGGATTTCGGTTTTAATTTGGTTTTAATAGAATTCTGCCATATTGACAGAAGGCTATTATGTAAAACTTCCCGCCATTTTAATCCATGACATGTTGACAGAATCCGTTTATATGGATAGCTAAACTTTTCATAGCCGAAATATGTGAAAACGGGTGAAATCAACCCTCGGGAGACGAGATGGGAGTTGTGTTGTGCTTAATTAAACGTTTTTATGATAAACGTTCATGTTTTAAAACTTGTTTTGATCATTTAATAACTTTGAATGAGATTGACAACCTTGTTCATTGTTACATCAAGCTTATAAATGTATTTTGCGGTGAGATGTGGGATATGAGTATCACTAATCATAGTCTTGATTGTCAGATTGACAACCTGAGTGATGATCCGGACTATGCCTATGTGAGATTCTTATCTTTACGAGATGAATGAAACATGTTTTAGAATCACTAAACCATAGTCTTAATCGTTAGATTGGCAACCTAAGTGACACATTAAAATTATGTTTTTGTGAGGTTTTTCAGCGGTTTTTTATTCCGGTCAACCATGTTAGGCAAGTTAGCTCTCAAAGGGAGGGTTAATAAACCTAGTATGGGGGTTAAGTGAGAGCCGTTCGAGATCTTAACGCAAGAATAGAGAGTTAACACCCGTGAATATCATATAAACCGAACTTGATAAAACACACTCCTTATCAAGTTTTTCCCGTAGGAGATAACTGTTGGATCATAACTCGGCTATGCTTTTTAATCTCGTTAGAATAATCTTTACTTTTTGCATTAGTTATAAACACTCCACCTAAACTTTGATCACCTAGACTAAGACACACGTTCACTTAGGTACTCACAACCACATTTCTCTTGGGATCGACCTCGTACTCCTGTAGCTATCCTAACAATCGACCTGGTACACTACCAGTTAGAGAGTTAGTTTACCCACGGTTTTGCGAGTCTTTATAAATGTATTTTTGAGGGGTAAATTTTAGCTCATCAAAAATTGGCGCCGTTGCCGGGGAAATGTGTGATATTGTTGTGATATCTTGTAAGTGAACCGAAGGCTTGGGCCTATGTTTTTATTATCTTTATTTTATTTTTCGATAAGAGTCTTGGGATGCTGAAGGTAATCCGGATCCTCTACTTTGAGAATCCCCGCTTTCTTCAACTTTGGCGATGTGGCGCGATCGTTGCCGCACATTTCAATCCTCAACTTTGAGAATCCCCTCTTTCCCCAACTTTTGCGATTTGGCGCGATCGTTGCCGCACATTTCAATTCGGGGGAAGGATATGGCAGTCAAAGATTTTTTTCCCATTGTTGTAGCATTATTTTCTAAGGGTAATATAGGAAAGTTGTTTAAAAAATGTCTTTATAACCAATTATCTTTTAAGTGTGTCTTAAGTCCCTTATTAAGTACTCACACCAGTACTTATAAACAAATACCCATTAAATTAATACATTATATTATGTTGAATCTACACGGATTTTTTTTAACAAAAAATATGTAATTTCGAGCCCCCGAGACGGTTGGGCCTTCGGCCAATGCCTGCAACCGGACAATAACATCCATGCTACCATGACTAGTTCATTTTCTAGGACAAACACGTTTCCTCAACTGACCATGATTTGAGAAAATGTTTAGCATTCCATGACCACAACCGTTAACCAGGGGCAGATCTATGTGAGGGAAGGGGATGTGACCCGGACCCGGATCCCCTACGGTACCTTTTACGGTGCAAGGTGCTGTGCACACACATCATTCGTTACGCCAATAATAGTGGTGTAAAAAGATGTTATACGACAATGATAGTGTCGTAAAATTTCTTTTTACGACACTATTATTTTCGTAAAATAATTTAACGCCAATAATTTTATGACACTATTATTGTCATAAAAACATCTTTTTACGACACTATTATTGTCGTAAATTTTTCTCTTTACGCCGATAATAGTGTCGTAAAAAGATATTTTACGACAATATTATTGTCGTAAAACATCTTCTTATGCCACTATTATTGGCGTAACGCATGATGTGTGTGCACAACACCTTGCACCGTAAAAGGTGTACCGTAGGGGATCCGTGCTCCATGTGACCCCATTAAGATCGGAGATTTTTTTTAGTATTAAAACTAAATAATTTTGTTGTTATAAAACGTAATTTTGTCGTTAAAAAATTTATTTTTAGGCTCCGGTGATATCACTGGAACAAAATTTTGGATAAAAAATATAGTTTTACGATCCGATAACCCCTGCCGTTAACCGTCGGGTGCTGTTCATTGTTTGTCTAGAGGTTTCTAGAGAAATTGTTAAAATTTCCTTGTTCCGATTTCCGTCAACGGATGAGCAGGATACTTAGAAATTTGCAGTCAAAATAATTTTGGGATTTGTTGTGGTTGTTGATGCAAATACGAGGT
Organism: Gentiana macrophylla; assembly: GCA_026214975.1. NCBI lineage: Eukaryota > Viridiplantae > Streptophyta > Magnoliopsida > Gentianales > Gentianaceae > Gentiana > Gentiana macrophylla. The sequence goes on along the minus strand of JAOBSW010000389.1, from coordinate 354,966 downwards.
TTACGAAGGATAGGTACAGGGATTATAGTTCGGCCAAAACGCAAGTGAATTTGGAAAATATAAATATTTTGCTAACACGGATCTAAGGTGAGTTTATTATTATTTTATGTAAAAGTGAAAGTGTGTATTTTTATTTATTTTCAAATATTATACTTATATCAAATGTTGATTTAAACTCGGAAGTCATTTTCAAATGAATTCTTAAAAAATTAATAAAGCAAAATGATTTGAAATGACTAAATGTGTTGAGTTATACCACAATTTTACTGAACCTATAAATACCGATACTTGGAATTGACGAATAATACTTGCTCGCTCTCTTGTTCGTGGCACGAAAGTGTCGAATCTCTAGTGGCTAGGGGATTAGAGTTACTGCTCTAGGGGAACGGCTGGTCACCGGTCTCGGGGCCTCTTGACTCGAAGTCTTTCCGACAGTAGCTAGGGTGCTCACTCGTAAGAGTGGGACGATACCTTTTTCCTTGAAGATTCATGCTACAGCCGGGAAAACAATGGTTGGCGGTTGGTGCATGGGTCTTGGGGCATGGATAGGGTTGGCTGGAACAGTGTAGGAGGTTTGCACGGTGAAAGTTTATTCTTTTCCCTGACGATCGGCCGGAGTCGTTAGCCTTGGCTTGTTATCATGGTGTGCGATTGAAATCCATGGGTACATATAGTGTTTGGGCGGTACTTGACTCATCGGCTTGGCCAAAGCTAGTGCTTGTGATGTGATTTCCATAGAAGAAAAACATTATTAGATTTGATTATAGTCTTTTATTTATTTTTAGTTCTTTTGTTACTATCCCACATTAGTTAGATAGTATTTTATTTTTGTTATTATTTTTATTTATTGTTATTTTGTCCCACATTGCAAAATTAGTAATTGGTCGTGGAGTCTGTAGCCTATATAAAAGCGAGTAGAGTCATTGTAACAAACAGTTCAAACATTATTGTGTGAAATTTATGCTAAGCTTTTAAGCTTTCCGTGAGTATTCTTGTGTAGAATATTCGAATCATGAACTTATCAAGTTTCTGAACATATCTTGTGGCGTTCGTATACCAAGGTTTTTAGGTACATGTTATCTAAGGGTTGAGGTCATACCAAGGTTCTTAGTTACGGCTTAGCTAAGGGTCGATGTGCTCGTTTTATTGGTGTCTTCAGTCAAGTCATCGGGCATTTTCGGATCTGATTCGCTTCACGGATCACATCAGTTAGAATGATGTGATTTCCATAGAAGAAAAACATTATTAGATTCGATTATAGTGTTTTATTTAATTTTAGTTCTTTTGTTACTATCCCACATTGGTTAGATAGTAATTTATTTTTTGTTATTATTTTTATTTATTGTTATTTTGTCCCACATTGCTAAATTAACAATTGGTCTTGGAGTCTGTAGCCTATATAAAGGCGAGTAGAGTCATTGTAACTAACAGTTCTAACATTACTGTGTGAAATTTATGTTAAGCTTTTAAACTTTTAGTGAGTATTCTTGTGTAGAATATTCGAATCATGAACTTATCGAGGCTACGCGATACGCTGTGGCGTTCAGATCTACCAGGTTCTTGCGATACATGTTATCTAAGGGTCGAGGTGCTCTTTTTATTAGTGCCTTCAGTCAAGTCATCGGGTATATTCGGATGTGATTAGGTTCACGGATCACGTCAGTTGGAATGATGTGATTTCAATAGAAGAAAAACATTATTAGATTTGATTATAGTGTTTTATTTATTTTTAGTTCTTTTGTTACTATCCCACATTGGTTAAATAGTATTTTATTTTTGTTATTATTTTTATTTATTGTTATTTTGTCCCACATTGCTAAATTAAGAATTGAATTTCGAATCAGAAATTTATATAAATCACAGTAGAGTTATTATAACAAACAATTCAAACATTATTGTGTGAAATTTATGTTGAGCTTTTTGTGAGTATTCTTGTGTAGAATATTCGAATCATAAACTTATCAAGTTACGAAAGATACCACGTGTGGCGTTAGATATCACAAGAGTTCTTGCGCATATGTTATCTAAGGGTTGTGGTTGCTTTGCCGAGTCGAGGTCTTCCGTTTATTGCGTCATCGATCTGTCCCCTGGTATTTTCGAATCGATTTGGTTCACGGATCACATCACGGCATCTGCATAATTGACGGGTGACGGTATCCAAATATCATTTTTATTTTCTGCTTATTTTTTTCCTTTCAATATCAAAAACGAAAAAATATCCTGCTTCGTTCAATATCAATTATTTTCCAAGTTTCTTCATCTTGTTTTCTGCATCATATTAAAAAAAAAAAAAAAAAAAAAATCCAGTGTTTTTTTTTTCAGTACCACTTGGGTTCCTACTTCCTCTTTTATCAAAAACAAAAAAATCAAAAAAAGAAAAATCCATCAAATTGCATGAGATTTGTGGTTGTTAGTCCAATTCATTCATGCTTTTAGCGGCTGATTTTATATTGCCTAGTCCATCCAGTTGTTTAGACAATTCAACTGATGTAAGGTTTTTTTTTTTTTTTTTTTTTTTTTTTTTTCGTACCACTTGGGTTCCTATTTTACCCTTTATCAAAATCAAAAAAAGAAAAATCCATCAAATTGCATGAGATTTGTGATTGTTAGTCCAATTCATTGACGTTTGCTTTTTGCGGCTGATTTTATATTGCGTAGTCCATCCAGTTGTTTAGACAATTCAACTGATGTAAGTTTCCCTACTTACAATTCAACCGCCGACTTTGAAGGCGCAAGTTTCTCTATTTTATTTTTACTCCGATACCCATTTGCCTCGTTTGATTGGTTTAAAAAAATTAAAAATTTAAAAAACATACAAGCCAAATTGTCGAGTCTTTCACATCTTAGGTGTCATTTTTATCACACCCGTGATTTCTAGTACACCTCTTAAAAAAATCCAAAAAAAGTTTTCCGTGATTTATTATCTGGACATTCTGGATACCTAGTGTGTGATACTTATTGGTGAATTTCAATCTTGACTAATGTCAATGGACAATTTTATGGATGTCTATTTTCGGATATTCACGGAGGCATATACCGCCGTGATTGATAGAAAATTTGAAAATATGAGGGCTCAATTTCAAGACATGTTAATAAAAAGACGTGGTGGTCAAGATAACAACTTATTTTACACATCATGTTTTATTGGAGATTATGAATATGAGTTTTGTATTGATCACGATGAAGAGGAAAATTTAATTAGTAAAGATGTGGTTAAGGAGTTAAACTTGCGGACGGAAAGGCTTCATCGCCCCTTACTACATTGTTGAGGAAGTTATCGGGTTAAAGTTACATGGTATGCACGGGTTCCAATATCCAATGGAAGTTATAAAGTTGTTGCTTCATGTGATGTAGTGCCACTGAGTGATGCACATTTGATATTAGGGAGATCATGGTTATCTTTGCATAATGCATGTTATAATGCATCCCGGACTCGCTATTCTTTTTCCTTTTATGGCAAGAAACATGTTTTTGAATCTTTATCCTCTACGCAACAAAGTAATATTCAGATTGAGGAGTCTCGAGCAATCGGAAAATGTAAACAAGGTTGTAGTGGAAGATGATGGAGGAGGTTGTTGGAGCAAAATTGGTGGAGGTAGTCCAAGAGTCGATTGTGCGCAGGCAATCCCGAGGAGAATAAAAAGTGGTGGAGATACATGTTGCAAAAGCAAATGAGGATATTGCAATAGTGGGGGAGAAAATCGAGGCAGATAAGGATGTTGGTCCTACTTCACCGACCACTTGTTCAAGTTCTATCTTGTCTTCTTTGCAGGTACATGCAGACCATCCACTTGAGGAGAACATTGGGCTATATGATATACCCAATCCAGCCCCTATATTGCCTATGAACATTCTAGATCATGTTAACATTGGTGGCAAACCGGAGCACAGTTTCATTGATCCATTTACTACGTATGTTGCTGACTGTCCAGCTGTGCATTGTTCTCGTTATCTTGCTGTTAGGAAATCTACGCGGGATCGCATCGGAATTCAAAAATTTATTTCCTTTTAACCAAGATCGACTTCGTTTAGGCAATAAACAAATGAGCTAGTACACTGTGGTTACCTTGGATGATCTAAAAGATCGACGCTTTGACCATCCACTTGAGGAGAACATTGGGCTATCTGATATACCCAATCCAGCCCCTATATTGCCTATGAATATTCTAGATCATGTTAACATTGGTGGCAAACCGGAGCACAGTTTCATTGATCCATTTACTACGTATGTTGCTGACTGTCCAACTGTGCATTGTTCTCATTATCTTGCTGTTAGAAAATCTACGCGGGAACGAATCGGAATTCAAAAATTTATTTCCTTTTAACCAAGATCGACTTCGTTTAAGCAATAAACAAATGAGCTAGTAGGTGGTGGTTACCTTGGATGATCTAAAATATCGACGTTTTGACCGTCTACGGAGAGTAGCGATGCACGGAGCTGCCCAAACGTTCGGCATCTACCGGTGATCCACACGAATAGACCTCCAGAATCTCATCATGGATTGCTACTAGAAAATTCCGGTTGCTAGACCGGCATTTTCTCTCTCTCTCTCTATGAACCTCTCTAATTTTCACAAGAACTATTAGCTAATATTAATAATAATATAATACTATGATTAATTAATTCACAAAATACAAGCATAAGATATATATATATATATATTCGACCTACACATACATTATGTGTATATTTAATTAATCAACATAATTAATATCTTGTATCTTATTTATTCATAATAAATAAATATCACCATATTAATTTACCACTATAACATTTATAGTATGAGATAAATTATTTCCTTATTTGGTTATCAACTATAACCACATTTTAATCCGGCTTGATGTTCATATGTGTGTGATCCGATAGGCTTCCGATATGTTGGCCGTAGACACAAAGTGCAAATTACGAAAATGCCCTTCATACCTAACGATCACGGGATAGCGTCTAGCAACACACCGTGACCCCAATCATCGGAAGAGTCAAATGCAATGACTACTACCTTTCATGTGAAACGGTTACCGTGCAAATAGAATCCTATCGCTGTATTAATATCCATACGGTCGTACGTCGAATGTCAAGCATCAACGACCATATCTTATAATCTGGCTATCATGTTCTCTCAAAGTAACTCATTTACTTCCACTTTGCAAAGATTCACAAGAGTAAGACATTCCTTATAAAAAGGCCCTTTCGGATATTCACCCACACTAATAGGGTACGCGATTTCCGGACGACCAAACATGTATACTCAGCATGCTTCAGTATCACACCCAATCACTACCGCATGATCACCCCATGGATAAGGGAAACCTCAATAGTGTCAAAGCATGACAATCCACACCGTGATGCCATGTAGACTCCGGTCCAAAGGATAATTACTCAACCGTCACATAGTGTGACACTTAACAGTGTAAGTGGGTCAATCTAACGTACGCATTCTCTAATACACGTCCACGTACAGTCCAAGTTTCTCTACACTTCGATAGATGAGATCTATCCCTACCCTTAAAAATATAAAGCATCTAATACGTGCTAGCATGTTTGTACTATCAATGCCATGTTTAATTGTACATAAGCCTAGAGACATTTAAGTATCAAACTTATTAAAGTGATTAGAGATCTCATCAACTATAATCGCCTATCATGGTTTCTCTATCACAGTTTAATACTAAGGACATTATCATATAACAATTCATAATTGGTTCTTTAAAAGAACAAATATATGATAATAAAAAAGCCATTTATTATAGTATAAACATAAAGAAATAGTAGAAATGATCCGACCTGGTCGGATCCGGTCCAACCCGATTGGGTTTAGGACACTATTTCAACAATCTCCCACTTGGCCTAAAACCAATCACTCGCAAACACAAGACCGAGTTGAAACACAAGAATCTCATGCAATACTGGCAACCAGCCCTAGCCATGAATGGATCGCTATCCGTGGGGACTCAGACTATCTTCATATCATGCTCCAAATGACCAAGTCAAAAGGAACCGCCTTAACATGCACACGAATCTCTAACGAGGCCCTGGTCCTTGCCTAAGCAATGAATCCACTTACTATATCAGCTAAATAGAAAAAGGTGGAAGAACCACACAAGGTTCAGGAATGAACCTTCTAGATCCATTTACTGCTCCCGCTAGCCTCTCCAAGCCTTCACTGTGTTTTAGTGCAGTTGTAGAATTTAGTGACAAATAGCTAAGAACATTTCCAACTCATCAGATCACTTAATCAAAGTGACTGGAAACCCTGATTGTAGCTTCCACTCACGTTTATTGGACTCAGGATATACATCTGTATAACTATATTTATCTCGATTCCAAGTTTCGATAAACTAGAAACCATCCTTAACTTGTTTAAGGATATTCTGTATATTCATTCACAGATTCGCTTTCATTCTTGCTCATGACTCTTCATGGGCTATGAACATCTGGCATTACTTTTACGATGGTTCCTTTTTCTGTAGCAAAGGAAACCTTCTATAAGCATCATCTTTCACCTTATCTATAGGACTAACGTCCGAACATAGATAGATCTTGAGAACACCGGCTAGCAATATCTCATGTCGCCATCTATGCTAAACTCTTTTAGCATCACATCTATATAGGTAAACTGAAGATAGTTTGAGAATGTGATAAACACAAGAGTAAACTTCAACTTATTTATTCATGTTGAAAGAATGAGTATAAATAGATACAAGAGAGGATCCTTACAAGAGAGGATCCTAGCTAGTAAAGTAAAAGTAACTAGAGCCGGCTACAATAAATGCTAGAGTCGGCTATGTCTATGCTATTACATAATAGGACAAAGGATAGTTACTTTATGACTATTAGGACATATTAATTGTTTATTCAATGCAATTAATATGTCTCTTGATAAAAAGTAACACGTTACATTGTAACATGTTATGAGTGTAATAATAATGTAATATTAACCATAATATTTCCACACCCCCCCTCAAACTGGGTTGTATATGTTTATACAGCCAAGTTTGCTACTCAGTCTGCTGAACATAAGTGGTGGTATGGCCTTGGTGAGAATATCAGCATTCTGATCTGCTGAGGGAACATATTGGAGTTGAATAATCTTGGCATCAATCTTCTCCTTTAGGAAGTGTCTGTCAATGTCCACATGTTTGCTGAAGTTCAGTGAGTACCCTTTTTAGCCACAGAGCTTCACAAATGCCAAGTACAAGTGCCCTGAGTTCAGCTTCAGCACTGCTTCTTGACACAGTAGGCTGTTTCTTGCTTCTCCAAGTAACTAGGTTTCCCCATACATATGAGCAATAGCCTGTTGTAGATCTTCAGTCAATGTGACATCCAAATCAATCATCGATGTAGACCTTGATTGATCTATCGAGAGACTTGGTGAAATGTAAGCCCTGGCCAGAGTGGACTTCAGTACCTCAAGATCCTGCTCACAAAGATCCCAATGTTGCTCAAGTAGGGCAATGCATGAATCAAGCAACTGTGATCGACGCCATATGCAATATCGGGTCTTGTATGGGACGAGATAAATGAGTTTCCTACAAGTCTTTGATATTGATCCTTTCGACAAAGAATGTCACCATGCAAAGAGGTATTACTTGGGGTCTACTCTGGGATCTGACAGTTTGCATCCCAAGATGCCGCTTCTTCAAAGAGTCCAAAGACATACTTCCTCTGTGAAACAGATATACCCTGGCTGTTCCTAGCTATTTCCATACCAAGAAAGTACTTGAGGTAGCCCAAATCTTTAACTTGAAATACTTTTGCCAGCAGGGTCTTCAAGTGTTGGATCTCAAAGAGGTCATCACCGATAAGGATGATATCATCCACATAGACAATAAGAATGGACCTTTTACGGTTTGTTGTTTTGATAAACATTGTGTGATCTCGAGTTGCATTGATGGTATCCAGCAGCTTTAACCACAGTGGTGAGTTTGCCAAACCAGGCTCTGGGGACTGCTTTAGGCCATATAGAGATTTCCTCAATTTGCAAACTTTCCCTTGAGTGTGAGTGTTGGAAAAACCAGGAGGCACATTCATATAGACTTCCTCAGTAAGGTCACCATTTAGGAAAGCATTCTTGATATCCAATTGGTGTAGAGGCCAGTCAAGTTGGACAGCAATTGAGATCAGAACCCTGACAGTGTTTAGTTTTGCCACACAGTGCAAAGGTTTCCTTGTAGTCAAGGCCATATGTTTGAGTGAATCCCTTGCAACTTGATCTAGCTTTGTATTTGTCAATAGTACCATCGGCATTGTACTTGATAGTGAATGCCCATTTGCAAACCGACTATCTTCTTTCCATGTGGAAGAGGGTTGAGACCCCAAGTATGTTTGTCAAGAGAGCAGTCATTTCAGTTTTGACAGCTGCCTTCCACTTATCATGTTGGAGAGCTTCCTGTATATTCTTAGGAATAGAGTGAGAATCCAAGTCCTGTGTAAACATGGCAAAAACAGGTGATAACTGATCATAGGATAGATAATTATGAATAGAGTGATCAGTAGTGCAAGATCTCTTTCCCTTCCTGATAGCAATAGAGTCTCATCATCAACGTCGTGTCAGCTTTGAGTCGTCGGTGCTTGAGGTTCATCTCTTGTGACTCAAGAGGGTTGCTTTGAGTGTCGAGTGAGTCTCTGTTCAAGCCAGGCTCTGGGTCGATGACTCTGGTTCGAGGAGGTTCTTGAGGATCGATGGGATCTTTGAGAGTCGGGGGGTCTTTGAGGTTCAAGAGTTTGCTTGAGGAAAGGATTTAGGTCAAGTTCAATCGAGTTTCCATCGATGATCGCCTCGGTGGACTTGTTTGTAGTAGGAGTCCTTTCAAAGAATTTTACATCCATAGAATTGTAAAATCTCTTTTCGTAAGAGAGTAACACTTGTAACCTTTCCTGCCCTTTGCATATCCTAGGAAAATGCACTTGTGAGCTTTGGGATCAAGTTTGCTTCATGTTGGGCATGGATATAAACAAATACAAGACACCCAAAGATTTTTGGTGGTAATTGGGAAATAAGATGAGGGCAGGAGTGTGTGGTCGGGAGGGTTTGGATAGGAGTTTTGAAGCCTAACACTCTGGAAAGTCTGTTGATTAAGTATGTGGCGATTAATATAGCTTCACCCCACATATACTTTGGGACATGGGTAGTGAACATGATTGATCGAGCCATCTCCAGTAGGTGCTGTTCTTTTCTCTCAAGAACCCCATTTTGTTGAGGTGTTTCCACACAATCGCTGATATGGACAATCCCTTATTCATCAAGAAATTACCGAGGTTAGACTCATAGTATTCAAGAGCATTATCAGCCTTTAAGATCTTGATCTTAGTGTCAAATTGAGTAGAGATCATGTTGTAGAATTCTGAAAAACTGGTCCAACTTCGATTTATCCTTCATTAAAAATAGCCATGTGTTCTGGTATGATCATCAATGAAAGTGACAAACCACCTTTTTTCTCATTATACTTTTTACCCTTGAAGGTCCCCATACATCACTATGAATTAAAGTGAAAGGTGTGGAAGGCAAATAAGGTAGTTTGGCATACACAGATTTGGTAAGTTTGGCAAATTGACAAATATCACATTGAAGATCATTGACATTACATCCTTTAAATAATTCAGGAATTACAGACTTCAAATAACCAAAACTTGGATGTCCTAGTCTATAATGCCATAACATGATATTATCTAAGGTTTGAGTGCAGGTTGCTGAGGCAGATTCAGTCTTCAGTCTTCTGTCTTCAGCAGGGTCGACCACATACAATCCTAAGCAGGGTTTAGCCCTCCCAATCACTTCCTGTGAAGAAGGGTCCTGAAAGTGCAATCGATTCTTATTAAAAACAACGATCCAATTTAAATCTTTTGCAAGTCTAATGTGAGATATGAGATTGCAGTCTAATTTTGGAACAAATAGGACATCCTTTAGACATATCTTGTTAGTGAGTTTAACATTTCCAAAACCTTTTGCACGAGAGATAGATCCATCGTGAGCCTTAACATTGTGAATTTGTTGACATGGCATAAGGTGAGTTATGAGGTTTTATTACCAATCATATGGGAGGAGGCCCCGAATCAACAATCCATGTTTCATTACTAATAGAAGAGTAGAATTTACCTGCACTAGCCTTGAGTAGCCGTGTCAAGAGAGGTACTACCTTCTTTTTGTTGAGTGAGGAAAGCTTTGAATGCAAACAAACTGAGCATTCAACTTGTTGTCATTCTCCTCTTCATGGACATGCCTCGCCTCGACTTTCCCTGGTAGGTTTGAGGATTTAGGCATGCCATGTAGCTTCCAAAGAAGTTTCCTTGGTGTGATTTGTGCGTTTGCGTGCTCACGCTGAACAACTTTCCAGATTCTATCGGTGAGGCTTCCCGACGCCTCATTAACCTCAGCAGGCTTCTGATGGTCGTGAGGTAGCACTCTCGGTGGGGTTGTCGGCGGGGGAGTTCAAGAAGATCACTTTCCTCCTGCTTTCCTCATGTTTGACTTCAAAGAAACATGGATTTGAGATTGGGGAGAGGTTTTGTTGCAAGGATTCTTCCCTAACATCATCAAGAGTAGGATTCACCCCAGAAGAAACTTGAATACTCTCTTTTCTCAATAATGTCCTTATAAAGGCAGCATCCTTGACATAATTCGGTGAGTTTCCAACATGTCTAGGTGTTGCCATGCCCTAAACAGCTGGTTGAAGTATTGAGTTACGAGACATATCTCCTTGTCTCGCAATTTTGAATCTGAGCTTCAAGTTCATACACTTCGATGTATTGTCTTTCTTGGAGTAAAGATCCTGGCATTATCCTGATCTCCTTTGCGATATCATACATCATAAAGTTCTCACTAATCTCTTTTGTCATTGATCTTGTGAGAATGGTCATGACTTGATTATTAGTAGTATCCCATGCTTCAAAACCTGGTCATCTTCAAGCAGGGGCAGGTTTAGAGTCGACAGTATCCCATCTTACCTTGTCCAGAGATGTACATTTTCATAGACCTTGACCATAGCAAGTAGTTGTTGCCATCAAGTCTATGATTTGTGTAAGATGAAGAGTCAGTGACCCCGATCTGCTTGAGGTAGCTGGGGACTCAATCGAGGTGAGGAAGCTTGGATAATGAAGACATTCTTGATTCAAAGAGGTACCGAGAATTTGCAATGGATTCGAGGATTTTAAGTCTCGATACCATGAAGATAGTTTGAGAATGTGATAAACACAAGAGTAAACTTCAACTTATTTATTCATGTTGAAAGAATGAGTATAAATAGATACAAGAGAGGATCCTTACAAGAGAGGATCCTAGCTAGTAAAGTAAAAGTAACTAGAGCCGGCTACAATAAATGCTAGAGTCGGCTATGTCTATGCTATTACATAATAGGACAAAGGATAGTTACTTTATGACTATTAGGACATATTAATTGTTTATTCAATGCAATTAATATGTCTCTTGATAAAAAGTAACACGTTACATTGTAACATGTTATGAGTGTAATAATAATGTAATATTAACCATAATATTTCCACATAAACTATAAACTAACAACAGTTAAATCTATCACTATAGATTCTTATTTCAAAAATAAGAACTGCTAATCCAAGTGCTTTCGTAAAGACCTTGGACTACCAAACATTAATTGACTATGACATGGGGTGATAATTCCCGACAGAGATACCCAATATCTTACTCAAAAATCGTAACACACTCCCACTTTCCCTCTTGCACATTGGGCATATCCCTTCTTTTGACTAAATCAAACTCCTTTGATTATCAAACAAAGAAATTATCTAGAGAAACTTGTTTGAGTCCATAAATGGATCTCGTGGGCTCTCATATCATGTTATCATCTATGAACATCGAGATGTTTGCCCAACTTCTTCAACACTATCATACATCCATGATACGAATTTTTAACAAGCATAGTCTGAATAGAACTGGGCTCAGCTGGCAGTATAAAGATAATTACAAGGTTTACACCCCGCATCCTTTAGCCATCACTGTAGCCTTATGGTAATCATATTACTATCCATGTTAGCCTCTCAGGGACATTCCCTCTAGGTAAGACAGACTAGGTTCACAACCTGGTTGTCACTGATGGAATCTAATTCTGATATTATGGCTCCTGGCCATATCTCTCAATATTGCCTTTCAAACATTCCTTCATAAGTCTTGAGATATTCATTCTTCAAGATGAACATACTAATAGCCTTTTAGGCTTGAGGTTATTCATAGACTTACAGATTTTTGTGTTGATCGCGTGCAAAGCACTTACTAGCAATAGGACTATGTCTATCGTAGTAGAGTACTGGCGAGTCAAGGTCGATCCCACAGAGACTCGTAAGAATGTCTAATTATCAAGATTGAGGTTGTCACGATAATGGTCTACGACGAACTATAATATAGACAGTAGTGAAATTGGTGCCTCAAACTAACAAGGTTATGCTTGTTCACACGAAGCAAAAATGAGTTTCTTATGTATTAGTTCAATTATGAGTAATTAGTTATTCCCCCCACGCATGCAACAGTCCTCCTCACTGGTGAATTTATTCATTGTTCAGCTACGGATACAACTCCTAACCCTATCTACTCCGACAATGGTAGTAAGCAATCTATACTCAAGCTACCCTCCTTAATTGGTCCGTTAAATCCCATACGCATAAAGAACTAGAGTTGTCGATATTGAGCGCTAACCCATACCGCAAACCCGCCTAGACAGCTGTCGATATTGATCAGCACGTTCCTAGGGTCCATTTTAGATAATGTCCAAACATAGCACTTCACTATTCCTATTTCATGCTAGTTTATGATGACATGCAAATAGTTGATCAAGCTACTAACATGTAAATTAAATCTATCGATCAATGTAGCTGGCGCCGATTATCATGAATTAGTAATTTACTAGGTATTCAAATCTAGTGATATAGACCGTCGCAGATTTGAAGAACGCAACTACTATTTTATGATTTCTTCACCAACGAATCAGATCTATAACACATGGGGTAAAATAAACTAACTACTACATAATTAAACTAAATAGGCAATTAAAACATACTAGTCGAACAAGGATAGATCTACATCTTGGAAAAGACAGAAAATCATACCCTCGAAGATGAGCGTAGATCTCCCTCGGGTCTCTCCCTACGCGGCGACTCCGTCGTCTCTCCGACTAGAACTCATAAAATAAATAAAATAAAGAACAAAGAACTATTATTGCATAATTTGCCTTGAATAATTTGGGTACATTGTGTTCTGAGATGAAGCCTCTTATTTATAGCTATATAAACCAACTTAGAAACATCTAGTTCTGCCCCTCGTCCAAGAAAACGCGTTTCGGAAGGATCTGGATCCTCGGTAAGTTGGCACCGCCTCCCGATAAACCGGGGGTATTTTTGTCCTTTTTCTTCAGCCGACTTAGCTTGGAATGTTCTGGAATACCCTAGGCCCAATCCTTTCATTCAGTCCACTCCAGATTCGTCCATCATGCTCACCCCAATATTTCGTATCTTGAAAATAATCAAATAATACATGAAATAATATCGAAATAGGGAGAATAGACGCTAAGTACAGATTTCTCGACTCACGAATCCATATGCTATTCAACTCAAATGGTTCATATTTATAGGTCGAAACAACTATTTTTTGCTCATAATGGATATAATGTTGATGCCGTAGGATAGACTATTTTAACCGTCATCAACTACCCCCTCACTAGCCTTCTGCGCGTCTGCGAGCAGAGTATCAAGGCGGAATGTACCTCCAAGAACACTCCCCATCAACTACCACATATTCAATAAAGATTTTCGGCAGAAACATATATCAAGTGACAATCCATAAGCTCCCCATTAATCACCACTTATAATGCATGAATCAGTCGTGATAGTGTGTTCGTTAAGAGAATCAAGTTGTATTAACCCCACAATCTTAACTTACCTGCGCATACACTCGCACATCTTGCTTTCAGACTTGGTTACACAACATGGTACCTTAATTGGGTCGGGCGGACTCGGGGACTGAACATCGCTCTTAAGTCCTCGTTTGTTTCTTTTTATGCGAGGGCCGTGCCCGTTTTACACGAGTTCTCTTCCATCACTGCCTTTATTGCATATCTCTTTTTTTTGTTTTTTTGTTTTTTTTTCTTTCTGGCAGATTTCCTCACTTTTTTCTCTCTCTCTCACAAGCCCGTTTTGTCCCGGTCACCTCTTTTGGTATTCAAGTTGCTTCCCTTGTCTTACAACAATTTGTTAAAGTATATAGACAAACGAATAATGATTCCCGGTTAAAACAATTTTTCATCTAATCTTAAACACTTCACACTCAGACATGTGCTCAAATATTGATTGCAATGAAAGAATAATAATTAATAAGTTACTACTTCATGCAACATAACATATGCTCGTTCTTCCATACTAAATTGAATATCCTATAGCTCACTTCAAATTGAACTTGAGCTCCTTTTCTACGGATTCCTTACTCGAAAACGTGCAATAAGCAAGCTAAAAACTGTGTTAAAATTTTCAAAAGTATTCCATTTTTCGACTACCCAGCTAAGACGCCTACCCCCCACTTATTATAGACATTGTCCTCAATGACTAATAATAAAGAAAAGAAAAGGTACTTAGCTTTGGAAATGTTGGCTGAGTCAAAATGAATCCCGGAGCAGAATCATTAGCTCCTACATTATTCCTCTTCCAAGTTGTTACCTGTTTTCCAAAATTCTTCCAAAAACTGTGAGTAACAGGCGAAGGGCAACAAGAAAATAAGGTGGCGGTAATTGTGCATACCGGAGGAATGTGCAAAAACAGTTTAAGCCACTTTAATCTGTTATCGGCCTAAGCAAGACGCGGAAACTTTCACGAGGGTATCACATGAGAATCGTGAAGGAAAAAACCACGTATATCTCTAGTCAGATGGCCGAAGATATATGTGATGAAAAAAACCTTGCGATTGGCATGCTACTTTATTGACTCAAAATAACTAAATAAACAAAAGAAATAAATAAGTGTTTAGAAATAGTTCTGAGTTTATAGTCGTCAGCTCGACTGTACTATTAGGGCTCCTTTATTCATATTCTGGCTCCGTCAACCATTAACTGTGAAAGTCTGCCCAGAGTATTCATGTCTCACTTCACATGCACCTGAATTGAAGACTTTCGTGACTACATGTGGTCCATACCATCTAGACTTCAACTTTCCAGGAAAAAGACAAAGACATGAATTATATACCAGCACCTTATTTCCAACTTGAAATGTGCGGTTCAGAATTCTCTTATCGTGTAGACGCTTCGTCATTTCCTTGTAAATCTTTGCATTCTCATATGCTTGAAGTCTAAACTCCTCCAATCTATTCAACTCTTGCATCCTCTTTTCACCGGCTAAATTCTCATCCATGTTTAGAAATCTCGTAGCCCACAGCGCTCGGTGCTCGAATTCTACCGGTAAATGACATGCTTTTCCAAACACTATCATATATGGTGACATCCCAATCGTGGTCCTATAAGCTGTTCTGTAAGCCCAAAGAGCGTCATCTAATTTCAAAGACCAATCTTTCCTTGTGGGATTCACAGTCTTCTCTAAGATCCTCTTAATCTCTCTGTTCGTGACTTCCACTTGTCCACTCGTCTCAGGATGATATGCTGCTGCTATCTTATGTCTAACCCCATATCTCATCATTAACTTCTCGAACAACCTGTTGCAGAAATGACTCTCTCCGTCACTAATTATGGCTCTGAGCACTTCAAACCTCGTCAAAAAAAATTTCTTAAGAAACCTCAGGACAACCCCGGCATCATTAGTAGGTGAAGCTACTGCTTCCACCCATTTGGAAACATAATCAACTGCTACCAGGATGTAACGATTAGATTCTGATGATGTGAATGGCCCAACAAAATCATTTCCCCATACATCAAATAACTCCACTTCTAAGATACTCTGCAGTGGCATCTCATTCCGATAGAAATATTACCAGTCATTTGACAGGAATGACAGGATCTTGTAAACTCGTAAGTAGATTTATGAATTGTTGGCCAATAGAATCCGCCTTTGCGCAGCTTTTGTCTTTGCCTTATCGGCCCGTGGTGACTTCCAGCTTCTCTAGATTGACACATGTGCAAAATACTTAGAATCTCGTTATCATGGACGCATCTCCTAAGAATGGCATCAGGGCACAATTTGTATAGGTAGGGATCGTCGCAATGATAATGCTTTAGATACGTGAAGAACTTCTTCTTATCTGCATTCGTGAATTCCGGTGGTAGGTACCTTCCTGCTAGATAATTGACAATGTTAGCAAACCAAGGGTATACCTTGCCCACTCTTGATGTATGTTGTCGGGTCTGTGATTCAACTCGATCTACCACTGAGACGGCAAAAATTTGCTCATCAAGAAAGCTTTCCTTGATCTCAGACGGTTGCTCTTTTTCCAGCAAAGTTAATCTCGACGGGTGGTCAGCCACCGGGTTCTCAGATCCCTTTTTGTTCTTAATCTCATCATCAAACTCTTGTAAAAGTAGAATCCATCTTAACAATCTTGGCTTGGAGTCTTGCTTGGTTAGAAGGTATTTCAAAGCTCATGGTCAGTGAATACGGTGACTTTCGATCCTATCAGATAAGGTCGAAACTTGTCAAATGCGAATATGACAGCTAAGAGTTCCTTCTCTGTAGTCACATAATTCCTCTGGGCACTGTTAAGGGTACGAATGGCGTAATAGATAGGCTTAAATATTTTGTCCTCTCTTTGTCCCAGGGCTGCTCCAACTGCCTTGTCGCTTGCATCACACATAAGCTCAAAAGGTTTGTTCCAATCTGGTGCTACCAGAATTGGGGCGGTTATAAGCATTCGCTTCAATGTGTTGAATGCTTTCTTGCACTCTTCTCCAAACATCTAATATGGATTCGACATTATCCTCTTCCATATCTAATATAGAATTTATTCAACCTTTATTCTTTGGAACTCGGTTAAGTATATGTTTAGTATAAGGGCACTATCCCGAAACGTGTAAGGGATACTTCGCATGGCTTGCGTCACACCTTTATCATATAAAATCTCGTTTCCATTTTAGGAACACAATCTAACTGTGTATCCCAAAGATGGTATCCTTCAAGGGAGAATCTGATTCTATTCCAGACAACTTCTGAAACACCCTTCAGGTATTAATTACTTCAAACCAATTGAAGATTAATCCTAAGTAGCTCATCAATCTCATATTCGTACTAGCTTGAACTTTTTGGGCTTTCCGAATTGTCGTACTTCACCAAGTACATTCAACTACTTCTAAAAATAGTCATAGAGATTAATAAACAATTATTTGTGGCATTTATTGTCATAATCCAAGAAACATTGGTATGTTTAGGCTTTAGACAACTTTCTTGATTTTGTAACCTTTTCATAAAAGGTATTTCAGTCATCTTTAGAAAAGATACGCATTACCCACATGGTTCATAATCACGCGGTTCATACATCATTAGAATGACATTTGATTATACGATTCTCTTCCACAGAGACTCTGCCTAGAATAACCACAAATATCAAGGATACCAGCCACACTAATATTTGGTTGAGATTTCATCACCTATATCGACAATATAGTGACTGAAGCCTGGTATGTTAGACTTGATGACTATTCAACTTTATCGGAATAACTTTTATTCCTTACAATTGAATTTGTCCATTAAATCCTAACGGATAACTGAAAGTATGTTCTTCATAAGAATCGGAACATAATAACATTTATTTAGTTCTCTTATTAGTTTACTAGATCCAGAATATGGTAAGTGTTACAACGTTTGCTTCACCTTCCATATATGTATTTAATCTTTCTAATTTTATCACACTCGTAAGATATTATATATCTTAGAGTCGACTTTGAGCTTAGATAGATTTATCTCAACTCACTTGCCTAGAATAGAAACTTCAATAAGTTCTCTATTTAAGCGCATGCCCTAAATTTCTTTTTTAATCCTTTAAGCACTTGTAAATATTTCTTAGTGTAGTCTTCATAAGACTTAAGAAAGATCACAAGAGCTATGCCTTAAATTTCCTTTCATAAAGAAAATCTAAAGTTTATTAAATAGTTTACTTAACCTTTTGAATCGTATTCAAAACATTAACTATTTAATTAACCTTTAAGCAATGATTAAAGAATTAAGTCAATACTTAAATCTTATAATTTTGAAAACAACATTTCCAAAATTCGATGCGGTCATTTTTATTCAACGTTTAAAAATTTTCATCGTATGACAGAATGATCATATTGGATCGTATCCAATATATGATTAATTCTTTGAGACTCATTTCAAGTGATTCAATCATATAATGAGCTTCTGTTTTCATTAACAATTAAATTCTTGGACCACTGCATCATAAATGTAGTCTCCTTATCTCTAACTACGATGAGGGGGTTGCTCGTGTCATTGCTTATTTAAAAGGATTAAAAATTACTTGACCATATTTGAGAACGTTTCTCAAAATATAACAGTCATAATTTTGTTTTACTAATCGAGAATAAAAACATAAATATAAAAGTTTGCTTAAAACTACAACATAAAAAATAAAAAATAAAGATAAAAGAGTGTTGTTTTTCATACACGCAAAATCAAAAATCGTCTTTTGGTTTATGATTTTTCTCCCACTAGTCAACTACTCCCAATTGACTTTCAAAAATTATCCAAAATTCTTTAGTGGCTGGAATCCTATCTAGTTGACTCGATCCCCGACGTGGGCCGATCGACCGGGTCAATTTTGACGGGTAGGTACTTCTTACCAATCGCGTCCAACGCGACTTCCAGTGGTTTGACTAGTCAACTCTTTGACAATTCACATCGTCAATGTGATAGTCAACCTTATGTCTCTAAAATCAGATAGTCCTGATGTGGGCCAATCACCACAAGATTCTTAGTCGAGTCGTAACCCAAGTATTAATGAGATCTCATAACGGTCATATCTTGATAATGACGATATACCCGAGGTTGGTCAACTCCCGACGTGGGCCGATCAGTTGGATCCGAACAAGGGCTCTTCACCGTCACTATAATATTGGGAGACATATTATAAATTAATTCACTTAATTAATTTCAAATTAATTCTCTTAATTAATTGATTACGGTCTCATCTAGTATATGTATCTCTATAGACATACATCCTACACATTCATCTAGATCGTGCCTAGTTATGCATCTATCATATCATATAAAATAAATGCAAGCACAAAATAAATAAATGCGTAATGTAACCAGTATGATTATTGACTTTTCCTAGGTGCGGTTTCGAATACAAACTGACGAAACCGTGGGTCATAATCTAAAGGTAGCTGCAACCGCCAATAGGATCTTTAATGCTCCATTCTTCAATGGGATCTTTATTTTCGTCTTTCTTTGGTCTCCATCTTCCGCTCCATTCTTGTTGCATGAATTTTATCTAATAAAATAAATACACCCGCCGCGCACGGGGGGAGCTAACGGGATTGGGATAATGCAGAAAATAAACTAGGTCACGTTGTTCATAATGGCCTAGGACAATTTTAAAACCAACAGAAAAGTTAAATCATTCACATCTATCATATCGGTCGAGTCCATGATCAATTGGAGTCCATATAATCATATTATATCAACGCATCTAATCCATACAATTATATCTTATGAAAAAAGATCAAATTAAAATTTAACTACTTATGCGTCTTATTTTATCACATCAAATATTCAATTAACTTTTAATTAATTAAATGATTTAAATCGAAAATAAAATTAACATTTAATTTTAAATCGATTTTAATTTTAATTTTAATTTTATTAATTTAGAACTATTCAAAATTAAAATGTCTCTTTTGTTTCCTTTCCTTTTGGTTCTTAACCAAAAGGATGCATTTGGTTTCCTAAACCAAAATGCATCTTTTCATACAAAATTTGGTTAACTGCTTAGCCCACTTTTCAAAATCAAAATTTTGAAAATAGCCTAGACCTATTTTTTCCTAAATCAAATATTTAGAAAGGCCTAGACCTGTTTCAAACAAAATTTGGAAAAGCCAATATTTTGGTTGATTTGCCTCACGACTTTCCAAAATCAAAATTTTGAAAGTGGCCTAGGCCTAGGCCTTTTCCCAAATTAAATATTTGGAAAGGGCCTAGGCCTATTCCAAACAAAGTTCGGAAAGGCCATTATCATTTTAATGCCATGTGGCATCCTAATGGTCCACACTATTTGAATCATTGGTTAGCCACATGACACAACTAAACAAAGGAGATACCAATGCACAAAAAATATTGCAAAACAAAAAACAAAATCGGGACCGCCACGAGACAACCAGCTGATGGCAGCACCCTAGGGGCGCCGCCGCCGCCGCGTGGTGGGGAGCCGCCGCCAGTCGGCCGAGCTCCCTACCCGAATATTATTATTTTTTCTTTTTTTTTCGTTATCGCGAATCTAGATCTTGCATCTATCGATTAATTACTACGCAAATTAACATGCTTATTGCTTAAGCTCGAAACTCACTCCGATACCACTGTTAGATAATCTACGCCGGAACGCAGCGGAATTCAAAAATTTATTTCTTTTTAACCAGGATCGACTTCGTTTAAGCAATAAACAAATGAGCTAGTAGACGGGGGTTACCTTGGATGATCTAAAAGATCGACGCTTTGACCATCTAAAGGGAGTAGCGATGCACGGAGCCGCCCAAACGTTCGGCCTCTACCGGTGATCCACACGAACAGCCCGCCGGAATCCTATCATGGATTGCTACTAGAAAATTTTGGTTGCTAGACCGGCCTTTTCTCTCTCTCTAATCTCTCTATGAAACTCTCTAATTTTCACACAGAACTATTAGCTCTTGAAATTATAATGTACAAAAGAGCGAACCAAGCCTCCCTTAAATAGATGTTGGGGCGCAACTATCATATCCCAATCTGATTAGGAGAAGCTTCCAAGTAGATTGAGGAGAAAATACATTTGATTGATTTATCTCATTTAATATTCAATATCTTATATTAAATATATTTTCAAGATATATATTGACAATATCTTATATTGAATATATCTTTTATTATATTACATAAATCAATTTACAATGTGTATATATCATATATTTACTACCTGCATAAATTAATATACAATAATATATCTTTGCACATGCATTTATAACACACGCACAAACAAATATATATATATATACCTTTATTAATATCTAATACTAGTGTATGTGAGCCGTGTAAGGCACGACGAGCTCAACATAAATCGTTACCAACGATAATACCAAAGAATAGTTCTCCAACGTGAAATTAACCCCGTCACGTATTTCACTCATTTTCTATACAGCATTTCTCATTCTTATCATTAATGAATACGTCATTGATCTCATGTTTATTCATTTGGTGGAAGAAAAAAAAAACCACGTGTCAAACGGTATGAAGAATATAAAAAGTGATTTGGTATTCCAACGTAAATTTTAGTGACGTTCGTACTGCAAATGGCCGTCGGTTTCACCGACGTTATGTTGTTCAAAATAATAAAAACATTTAATGTGGTGTCAAGAGTGATTTATAATCCGTCGGTCTATCCTTGTTTTCCCTTTTCTTCACAAACTACTAACGGTACACGTTTGATATAAAAAAAACAAAAAAACACAAAGGAAAAAAAAGGGACACATGTCGGCCAAGGAGGGTGGCCACATGGCCTCATGAGGGTCACGTGCCAAACGGTATGAAGAATATAAAAAGTGATTTGGTATTCCAACGTCAATTTTAGTGACGTTCATACTGCAAACGGCCGTCGGTTCCACCGACGTTATGTTGTTCAAAATAATAAAAACATTTAATATGGTTTCAAGAGTGATTTATAATCCGTCGATCTTGCCTTTTTTTTCTCCCTTTTCTTCACAAACTACTAACGGTACACGTTTGCTTTAAAAAAACAAAAGAAAAACACAAAAAATGAAAGAAAGGGACATGTGTCGGCCAAGGAGGGTGGCCACGTGGCCTCATGAGGGCTCACCCTCCTTAGCATTTAATAGTTATAACTAGTGAACGTGAGCCGTGCAAGGCACGGCGGGCCCAACGTAAATCTTTACCAACGATAATATCAAAGAATAGATCCCCAACGTAAAATAAATCACGTAACCTTAAACCGTAACAAATCCAAGGCACAAGACAAAGAGAGCAACAGAAACATATCACATTATCGGCAAAAGTTAGCTCTTTCTTAGAGACGTGAAGATTGTGAATCACTTCTCTTCCAGCCCTATCAGGAGTTTCCACCTGCAAAATAAACCACAATATGATGTATCAAAGAACAATATCATAAAGTCGATCCCTTTAGTTTCGATTTTACGTAATGAAACATTATAGAAAAACAATAAGCGGACCATAACTACACGGTCAAATCTCTCGTGACACCTCAGCTTCCAGATCATTAATATGCTTTAAAATGTGTTTCACTTATTTTCTATACGATCTGAAGAATATAAAAAGTGATTTGGTATTCCAACGTCAATTTTATTGACGTTCGTACTGCAAACGGCCGTCGGTTGCACCGACGTTATGTTGTTCAAAATAATAAAAATATTTAATGTGGAGTCCACGTGGTCATATGTGGGCACACTTTTTTGGTGCGGATATTTGTTTGCCCTTATTTTTTTGTTGTTGTATTTTATAGCTAAACTTGACTAATCTTCCATCGTACACTACACAGTATAACTTCAAATCCGTCGGTCTTTCCTGCACAAACTACTAACGGTACACGTTTGATAAAAAAAAGTACATGGTTTTATTCAATTATTGTGTCGAAATAGAAAACTACTAACGGTACACGTTTGATTAAAAAAAGTACATGGTTTTATTCAATTGTTGTGTCGAAATCGAATCGAAAATTTTCGGTTGATTGAAATTTAAAACTGAAACTTCACTGTCTGTTGGAGGTACTAAAAATGAACCGTATCGAAATATACACTTTGGTTCGGGTTATGTAACGGAGAATCGAACAAAAAATTTCGGTTTCTATATAACGCAAACCGAAATATCGATTTTTACCGAAGGAAAAAAAAAATAAAAAAAAACTGCTATTAAAAAAATAAAAAGTGCCGCGTGTCAGCTCAGGAGGTTGCCACGTGGCCAATTGTGGAGCAACCTCCTTAGCTCTTTATAGATATAGACTAGTGAACGTGAGCCGTGCAAGGCACGGCGGGCCCAACATAAATCGTTACCAACGATAACATCAAAGAATAGATCTCCAACGTGAAATAAATCGCGTAAGCTTAAACCGTAATAATTCAAGGCACAAGACAAATAGAGCAACCGAAACATATCACATTCTCTGCAAACAAGGGCGCACCACTCAAGGGGGGTTGGGGTCAACTGACCCCCAAACCAAAAAAAAAAATTCAGTGTAATTTTTTTCATCTTTTGAAAATTTTATCACTAATATGTACTAACTGACCCGTAAAAATTTTAAAATATTGACCCTTGACCCGTATCTATACTTGAAAATTTATAGTTAATGTATTATAAGCTTATAATAAGATGTGTTATTCTCGAACATTGACCCGTATCACAAAAATCCTGCAGTCGCCCCGGTCTGCAAGAGGTAGAGACGTGAATCACTTCTCTTCCAGCCGTATCAGGAGTTTTTCTCTACAAAATAAACCATAATATGATGTATCGGAGAACAATGTTATAAAATCTATCCCTTTAATCCATTGGCTGTAGCAGAGAGTCGAAAAAAAATCGGTTTATATATAACCGAAATTCCGGTTTTTACCGAGGGGAAAAAAGAAACTGCGGTAAGAAAAGGGGAAAAATGAATCGAAAAGTTACACATTTGATAAATAAAAAAATACACGGTTTTTTCAATTGTTGTGTCGAAATCGAATCAAAATCGAAAATTTTCGGTTGGTTGAAATCTAAAACTAAATCCGCAATGTCTGTTGGAGGTAATAAAAATGAACCGTAGCGAAATATACACTTTGTTGTGTATATTCAATTGTTGTGTCGGAATCGAATCGAGAAATCGAAAATTTCCGGTTGATTGAAATTTAAAAATGAATTCGCACTGTCTGTTGGAGGTACTAAAAATGAACCGTATCGAAATATACACTTTGTAGTGTATATTCAATTGTTGTGTCGAAATCGAATCGAGAAATCAAAAAATTTCGGTGGATTGAAATTTAAAACTGAATCTGCACTGTCTGTTGGAGGTACTAAAAATGAACCGTATCGAAATATACACTTTGTTGTGTATATTCAATTGTTGTGTCGAAATCGAATCGAGAAATCGAAAATTTCCGGTTGAATGAAATGTAAAATCGAATCCATTTATCGTCTGGAGGCACTAAAAATGAACCGTATCGAAATATACACTTTTGTTTGATTGATGTAACGGAGAGTCGGAAAAAAAAAACCGGTTTATATATAACGACATAACCGATATCCCGGTTTTTACCGAAGGGGAAAAAACAATGACCCGTATCGAAATATACACTTTGTTTTTTATATTCAATTGTTGTGTCGAAATCGAATCGAGAAAGCAAAATTTTTTGGTTGATTGAAATGTAATACTGAATCCGAACTGTCTGTTGGATGCACAAAAAATGAACCGCTTTGGTTCGATTTATGTAACGGAGTCGGAAAGAAAATCGGTTTATATATAACGAGATAACCGAAATCCCTGGTTTTTACCGAAGGAAAGAAAAATTGAACCGTATCGAAATATACACTTTGTTGTGTATATTCAATTGTTGTTTCGAAATCAAATCGAGAAATCGAAAATTTCCGGTTGATTGAAATGTAAAACTGAAGCTGCACTGTCTGTTGGAGGCACTAAAAATGAACCGTATCGAAATATAAACTTTTGTTCGATTTATGTAACGGATAGTCAGAAAAAAAAAAAAATTATATAACGAGATAACCGATATCCCGGTTTTTACCAAAGGGAAAAAAAATGAACCGTATCGAAATATACACTTTGTTGTGTCGAAATCGAATCGAGAATTCAAAAAAAATTGGTTGATTGAAATGTAAAACTGAATCCGCACTGTCTGTTGGATGAACAAAAAATGAACCACTTTGGTTCGATTTATGTAACAGAGAGTCGGAAAAAAAATCGGTTTATATATAACGAGATAACCGAAATCCCTGGTTTTTACCTGATGTTGCGTGGAACACCAGATTTGCGGTAACAGTGTTTATCTTGCGGAAATAAGGCTGCGATGTGTGATTTCTACGGTGAGGACACGGTGGTGATCAAGAACAGTTGTGGCGGTTTGAGTGTTTGTGATGAAGAAATGAATTAGTCGACAAATTGGCAGAGTTTCTGCTAGTATTATATTAATAGCTTAAAGCTTGAGAGAGTCCTCTATTACAATGTGATCCCCTATATATATATAGGCGAAAAAATAAGTCGGTTTACTGTTCATCGACAAGACAACTGAGAGTATATAGCTAAGTTAAGCATGCATGCAAAGATACAAGTGTCTAGCCACCAGAATGTGTTGCCAGCTGGATTGGCCAGCTGGATAAGCGTGGCGGGCAGCGAGTAGCGAGAAGTATGGTCGAGCAGCGGACTCGTTTGTGCCTTGAGTATATAGGTTGGAATCACATGGAGAGAATGGGTCCGGCTTACTGTTGGCGGTCATGATCCGGATGTAGCTGGCGGCTAGAAGAAGCTTGGTGGCAGCGACCAGTGAGGGTATAAGCCCATTATTTGTGTTGATGGGCCAAGATTGTAGGCCCAATATGGATGAACAGGGCCCCACTCCAATCCGGGTATATCAATGGCCCCCTACTCTGTGCCTGGCGTGTCCGCCATGGCGGAGAGTAGAACTTGAAGAAGGGCTTTAGGTGAAGCTCCTTTGTAGTCGCTCGTGACAGAGGCTTGCCGATATTGCTTTATCGGGCTTGATCCAGTGTTGGTGAAAACCACTAGCTATGTGCTGTGCATTTGTAGCGAACAGGCTTGATCGCCGATAATGTTCCATCGGGCTTGAATCAGTGTTAGTATCGCGTAGCGAATTACCGATTGTATGCTGTGCATTTGCAGCGAACAGGCTTAATCGCCGACAACGCTCTGTCGGGCTTATTTAAGTGATAACGCTCTATCAAAGGTGCTTTGTCAGGATAAGCCACAGCGGGTATTGATTGATGCTAGCCGCTTGAAATAATGTTGGAAGATAATTATACGCTGAGGTCGCTTATTCCGCGGAGAAGTGATGATCGTCAAAAGAGATTTGAACGGTTGGAAAGTGTAAACGGATGTATCGGTACACGAAACGTCACGTTAGTCACGTGCTCTGACACGGCGGTTGGAACGGAACCGTCCTTTGCTCTGATTATGGAGAAAAATCGATAACCGTTCTGTCATCATTACATTTGAATTTGAATCCCAAGCGTCGTTCCCCTCAATTCTCCTCTATAAATAGAGGAGTTACCTCAACTCCTCCACTTTTCCCCTTCTTCTCTCTCGATAAAAATCTCCGGTTGATAAAGCAAGGAAATTCCGCGATTGCAAGCGTGTTCAGCGAGTGCTCGTTTGACCAAAGCTCAACACTTTATCACCTTCATTATCAATCAAAGTAAATTTTACTCTTTCATTGTTTGTTGATTTGATTATGCTCTTTATTTCTCCCATTCTTCTTACAAAATGGGTGAATACTGTGATTCTTGCCTCTGCAATTTTACCTCTTTCCTCTCGATGAATGCCATGAGCCCAAAACTCGCCCTTTGCGATCTTGTGCCTCTTTTTCCCGAAAAATACCCCAATGCATGTATGTTTTGATCGCTAGTGTTTTGCCTCCGTATATGTTTTTGGTTTTGAATTTGAATGGGTATTTTAGGGTTTGAATTTAGGGTTTTCTGAGAATTTGGGGGGTTTTCTGGGCAGATGTTTGGGGTTTTTCTGGGGATTTGGTATCTGTTTGAGGAAGATGGAGGGGCGAGGTGTCGGGGTGTGATTGCTTTCACCTCGACCCGATTTCCATGTCCGGGTGATAAACTGATCCACCTTGCCCTTTTTCTTTTCCAGAATGTCATCAGA
This sequence comes from Gentiana macrophylla, assembly GCA_026214975.1. Lineage (NCBI taxonomy): Eukaryota > Viridiplantae > Streptophyta > Magnoliopsida > Gentianales > Gentianaceae > Gentiana > Gentiana macrophylla. The sequence goes on along the minus strand of JAOBSW010000389.1, from coordinate 327,982 downwards.
GCACACACAATCAGACGAAGAGGCTAGGGCCGCAGCCGGGTTATGGGTCGAAGGAGGTGAGCATGGAGGATGTTAGCTCTAAGCGGTGACGAGGAGGAGATTAACATAGAATCGACCCGAGAGGTCGCAGCTATTGGTGAGGGCGCCTGTGGAGGCGAGGTTGAAGATGACGACCAAACGGCACTAAGCAATCTCTCACCAGGGATGGAGAGAGTTTTAAAACACAGAGCCGCTAAACGTAGCGGCAAGATCAAGGAAGCCGTGGAAACCGCTTTGGTATCGGAGAAACCCAAAAATCTCCAAAGATTGTTGTAAAAAAAACCGCCGCCCGAGAGCCCGCAAAAAGAAGAGGCGCCCAAGAGAAGGTCCGTTGCGCGTTGAAAATGAGCTCAGCAGAGCAAAACGGGCGAGATGAAGAACTTATAGCCCGATGGAGGGAGTTTAAAGATCGAGAAGATTACACTTCGCGCTGGGGCGCGACGATGTCTCGGCGGACTATCACTTTGTCGGATGGGCGCGACCAACGATCATGGACTGTGGCGAGACCGGCAAGATTATCTGTGGTTGCATTATGATCATTTTGCACGGACTCGCACCTCCTTCGATCCATTTTTTGTTAAGTTTATGGAGGAGCTGAAAGTGATGCCGTGCGACCTTAGCCTGGGAGTAGTCTGCGTAGTTATGTCCTTTATCATAATCAGTAGGCTAAGCGGTCGTGAACCATCAATGGCGGCTCTCCTATATTTTTATGGTTTTTCCAAGAAGGGCGCGGCCGGTCAAATTCAGCACAGTAGTAGATCAAGCCATGGCCGGCCCCGTTTATTGTTCGATCTCCCGATAAAGTGGCGGATCGGGACAAAAGATGCATGAAGGTGGAGTCCCGGTAGGCTGGCCGTTTGAGAAGCTAGAGGAGAACTCGGTCAAGATCGATCATTTGAACGCAATAAAAACTCAATCGACGGACGATGAGTTTATCTCCGAACTTAAAGACGATCAAGGTTATACCCGCAAAAATGAGCCTCAAGCCCGGCATTTAATCGGAGGTTCTTCTTTGGGCGTTAGCCACCCTATCTTAGACAAAGCCGGACTTTCTCGGAGCCGGCGTCGGCGATCCTTTGGTTGTAGTCGATTCATTGCCGACTCACCCGTGATCGTACGGCGAGTGTCATCACGGCAGGTTCATGCCCTCTCGGTCACGAAATCTGCGGGCGGTTATCCTCCTATCGAGCACCGAGTAGGATTTTTACTTGTACTCTTTTGTTTCTTTTCATATCTTTTGGTCGCTAATAAACATTTGTTCCCCGCAGTACCATGGATAAATTAGTTCGACGCAACCACCACAAAGAAAAAGACTATCGGCGAGGTGAAGAGGGCGAGCCGAGCTCTGAGGGATCAAAACATCCCTCCCCATGGTCGACTTACAGACGTCATGGCCGGAGCCTCTGAGCTAAGGTCGTGAAATCAGCCCGGCCATGCCTTGGTAGAGAAGACCCGCGCGCGAGCAAAACCATGAAGCGGACCCACTCGACAAAGCCGCTGCGGGTGATAAGAAGAAGAGGGCTGCCGTTGAAGAGATTGAGCCCACGGGAGATGATAGCGGCGTGCAGGAGGTCCCTCCTCCCAAAAAACCTAGAACTGATAAAGGTAAAGAAAAGATTGTTGATCAAGGCAAACCTGTGGCCGATGAGGTAGCATCTGCGGGCACGAAGATAGTGGTGCCCTTTGCTGGAGTTCCTATTGGGCCTAGAGGTTGTCCCGCCGCCTGGTTGGATAAAGAGTTCATGCGGCAACAACCTCTCAACCTGCCCAAGGCACGCATAATTTCAAGGGGTATTGCTGATGTGCCCCCGTTGAGACATTTCAGATGGGGTATCCCTAATGATATCCAGATGGAGATAGGCCGTGGGATAGCGGACAGGGTTATGATGGCGGATCAGACTGATCCCCGTCATGCCTTTCTCGGGAGTATTGAAGATTTATGGGGCTTATACGGCGCCACGGTGAGCATGGTAAACCTCCTTTCTTGTTTTTGTTTTTCACTCTTTTTATTGTTGTTTTTCTCAAGTCAATATTGAATCCGCCGTTGACTTTTTCTCCATTAGGTTGGCACTGGCTTGGCCCATTTCGTCAATGATTACAGATACACCATAGCTGAGAGTGTCAATGTCAGAAAAGAGCTGGCCGAAAACCAGAAAGCTCTTGGTGCCGCAAATGCCGTGTCCGCTGGTCTTCGTGGGCGGTTAAACGCAGCTGAGGCGGAGAATGAAAAGCTGAGATCACAGCTTGCTGAAACTAATAGGATTAATTCTGAGCTCGTGGAGTAGAGCAGGTCTGTTGATCAAACCATGGAGGAGATGAAGCAGAAAATATTGGAGGCTCAAGCTCATTGGGAGGCCGAGCAAGCAGTGTGTGCGGACTTGCGGAAACAATTGAAGGATCTAGGCTCAAGTGTTGAAGGCCAGATCAAGGTCGCTAATGATGATGGCTTTATGATGGGGTATGACCAAGGGTTTTATCACATCGCGAGGTGCGTCCTGGCTCATGACGGTGGTACCCCCGACCTTGATGTTCTAGAGGAATGGATTCTCACCCATCCCTTCTCAGATTATCTAAGAGAATTTCATGACCGCATACCCTTCTCTGATATTGAGCTTCAGCGCTATGTTCCAGAGTGTGATCCTGATTGGGTGGCCCCCGCTGTGATTGAGGCGAATCTGAGGGAGCGTGTGCGTTTGGCTCAGAAGCGAGAGAGAGAGCTGTGAAGAGGGCGAGCAAGTTGGGGGAGAGGTAGAGCAAACCGTTGAGCCGACGGTAGAGCCCACTGAGTCTGAGACAAATGCCGATCAGATGTTGCACCATTCTCTCCGCGAAGAGAATGTCCATAATGAAGAGATGCGGCCTGAGAATTCTTAAATTTGTGCTCCTCTTTTGTAAAACATTATTTTGATTTCGCATATGTATAACTCTTTTCTTTTCCGTACTTTTGTCCGCACATTTGCTTCTGTAATAATTAGTATGCACCTAGTCCAACTTATAAGTTTGTTTTTTGCCCGCTTCCGATGTATGTTTGCTTTTTTGCTCGAATTTATTGTCTAAATTGAGTCCGCTATCCGGCCCCCTTGTTTGAGATAAGATTCCACGTCGATCTCGTGCGGACTCATCTGTGAGATATACCCCCTTTGAATCTTATCTGAAATAATTTGTTTGCTGGCCGAGGATATGCCCCCTGGCCGAGGGTTTCGTTGAAAATTTACTCGAACAGACTTTATTTCTACCCGCGTATACTCAATAATATGCTAAAAGAGAAAATGTAAAATCTGGCCTTATTAATTTCGACTCATCCCGCTAGATGAGTGAAGATTACAAGCAAGTAAGAAAGCCTAACCATTCCCGTCGTAAACGAGAGGATAGCCATAACCCTAACCGATTTATTACATGTAGTACCTTTTGAGGTTGTCTGCGTGCCAAGGTCTATTGAGTTCGTAGCCTTGATGATTTCTGAGCACATAAGTCCCTTTTTTGATCTCTCTCGCGACTTGATAAGGGCCTTCCCAATTTGCTGTTAGCTTGCCCTTATTTGGCTCCATGCCCGTGGCCTTTCTATTTTGAAGAACAAAATCCCCGACCTTAAATGAATGATCGCGGATTCGCTTGTCGTGTTGTTGTTCAGCGAGTTGCTTATAGTTCGCGAGTCGATGATATGTCGCCAATCTTTTTTCCTCCACTTGATCCAAGTTGATCTGCCTGTTTAACAAATTGTCCGTTGGGTCATATAAGGCGACCCTGATGTTGGGTAGAGCCATTTCAACGGGAGTCATGGCCTCTGATCCATAGGTAAGAGCGAAAGGTGTTTCTCCTGTGGGTGTTTTTATCGTGGTGCGGAGTGCCCAAAGTATGTCGGGTAGCTCATCTACCCACCCTCCTGCTCTTATCCTGTCATCCACGCTCTTTTTTAACATCTTGATTATTTGCTTGTTGCCGGCCTCGGCTTGGCCGCTTCTTGAGGATAAGCTACGGACGATCGCCGTTGTTTAACTTTGAATTCTTCACAAAGATTCGAGAAGTCCTTCCTAAATTGTGGACCGTGATCAGATACTACTGCCCGCGGGACGCCAAAACGTGAAAAAATTTGATCATGTAAGAAATAACCTGCTGCTTTGGCAGTTATCTTGACCATCGGTTTTGCTTCGATCCACTTTGTGAAGTAATCCACAGCTACTATGATAACTTTGCATCCACCTCTTCCTGGTGGAAATGGTCCGATGAGATCGAGTCCCCACATGTTGAAAGGCCAGGGTGCGGTCACGATGCTTTGTTCGACCGATGGTATCCGGGGGATGTCCGCGTGCTTTTGACATTCTGGACATTCTCTAACCAATTTTTCTGAGTCTTTAAGAATTGTTGGCCAATAATACCCTGCGGTTATAACCTTCTATGCCAAAGAGCGGCTAGCGGGGTGTCCCCCACATACTCCTTGGTGAAGTTCGATAAGGATTATCTTGCTCTCTTCCTCTCGAACACATCGCAAAAGAGGCCTTGTTGCGGACCTTCTGTAGAGTATTCCGTTGTTCACAATATATCTGGCCGCTCTTTTCTTAAGTGCGCGAATTTTATCCGCTCCGTCCGTGCAAGGTGCCTGCTTATATAAGCCTGAACCTCATCGATCCAACATGTAGTCGGCGCTGGTGTATCGATTTCCATGATTTGTGTTTCTTCGATAGCGGGTATAGCCAGATATTATATCATTATAGAAGGATCTGCGATTTCTTCTTTGAGCGACGATTTGGAGAGATAGTCTGCCGCTCGTTGTCCTCTTCGACTCGATGAACTCGCAATAATTGAAACCAACTTTTAATCGTCGAACAATCTCACCATATTTTTCGAGAATACCGCAGCGTGTGTGTCATAGTCCCCGAGATTTGGTTGACGATGAGTTGGGAATCACAAAATACTTCCACATTTTCCACGTTTAACTCCTTGTCTAACTTGAGACCGGCTATAATCGCCGTCAGACTCGGCTTGATTATTTATGGCCGGGAATTCAACCTAAGGCTTTTTCGATTTCCTCCGTCGTTCCGGGCTCCATTAAAATGACTCCGGCCCCACAACCCTTTCGATTAGATGCCCCATCAACATATAAGTGCCAACATTGATCTGGTTTACTCTTGGCCACAGCGGGCTCATGGGCTAAAGCGAATCCCAAGTTGTGGCGAGCTAAAACTTGTCTCCACAATAAAATCTGTAATGCTTGACCTTTGATAGCTTTTCTAGGTTGATATTGTATATCGAACTCAGTAACCCGATAGCCCATCCGGAAAGCGATCTACCCGAGAGATCCGGCTGTGCAATATTTGGCGCATTGGACTATCCGTTAAGACAATAATTGTGTGTGAAGTAAATTAGGCCCTGAGTTTGCGGGCAGCAATGACAAGCGAGTAGGCTAATTTTTCAATATTAAAATAGCGACTCTCCACCGGACTGAGAGCCTTACTTACATAATAAACGGGATTTTGGAGGGTTCCGGCCTCCTTGACAAGAACGGCGGCAACAGCCCGGTCTGAAGCCGCCAAGTACAAAAACAAAATATCTCCTTCCACAGGGCTAACCAAAAGAGGCGGGCTCCCTAGATATTCCTTTAGAGCTTGGAACGCCTGCGAACACTCTGCGCTCCATGAGAAAGTTTTGTCGCCTCTGAGAATCTTAAAGAAAGGAAGACACTTCTCCGCTGACTTTGATATGAACCGACCCAACGCGATGATGCGGCCATTAAGCCTCTGAACTTCTTTGATAGTTGTAGGCTCTTGCATGTCGATTAAAGCCTGAATCTTTTCTGGATTAGCCTCGATGCCACGACGACTAACCATAAACCCCAGAAACTTGCCCGCCTGGACACCAAAAGTACATTTGGCCGGATTCAGCTTCATCGAGTGTTTTCGGACATTGTTGAAAGTTTCTTGAAGGTCAGCGGTGTGACCGTCCCCAGCGGACTTAACAACCATGTCATCTATGTAAGCTTCCATATTTCTGCCTATCTGTGAACTGAAGACCCTGTTGACCATTCGCTGATAGGTCGAACCCGCATTTTTCAGCCCAAATGGCATCATCTCATAATAATACAATCCTCCAAGCCGCTCTAAAAGCGTTTTTTCTTTGTCGGGCCTCAAATGCATCCGCACTTGATGATACCTGAATATGCGTCCCAAGAAACTTAAAACCTCAAAGCCGAAATAGAGTCAACTAACCGGTCAATTCATGGCAGCTGATAAGGATCCTTCGGACATGCTTTGTTGATGTCCGTGAAGTCGACGCACATTCTCCACTTGCCGTTGTGCTTCTTTACCATAACCACATTTGCCAACCAAGTAGGGTAGGCAAGCTCTTTATGATTCCTTGCAGAGAAGCTTTCCAACCTCTACTTTCACCGCCGCTTCCTTTTCTGTTGAAAATTGGCGCGCTCGCTGCTGTATCGGCTTGAAAGTAGATTCGACGTTAAGATGATGTAGGGCGATGTTTGCTTCGACTCCCCGCATGTCGGTAACCACCCAGGCAAATGCACTCAAATTATCTTTGAGTAGTTGTATCAATTTTTCCTTTCGGCGAGGACTCACCGAGCTCCTATCTTAACCTTTTGCTCGGGATATTCATCGTTGATGACCACCTCGACCAACTCATCTTCTCACTGTAAAATCGGGTTCATCTCTCGACTTGCGGTGTTTCGCAGACTCCACTTTGATCGGTTCGGATCAACAAAGAAACCCGATCATATCGATATTTTCCATGTTGTGTGGTCGTTCGATTCGAACCCTTTTATTCCTTGTTCTCGTTTCATGTATGTATGTTAAGACAGCGGCAGGCTCGCTGATCGACGTTCTGATCCTGTCCCCGACATAAAACTTTATCCGCTGATGCGGAATGGAAGCTACCATCCAAATCGCTTTAAAGTGGTGTCCCGATTATCATGTTATAATTGGACTGAAGATCGACAACTAAAAACATCACCTTTTCAGTGCGGAAGGGTGCATAATCTCCCATCTGTACATCGAGGTCGATGGCCCCCTTCACCTGTATCTTATGATTGGTGAAGCCCTCAAGGGTGCCACTATGCGGCCTCAAATTAGAATCGCTAAACCCCAACTCTTTGAAGCAGTTGTAATATAAAATGTCGCGACAAGCTCTTGTATCAACCATCACTCTATTGACACAGGCCCGATTGACAACCACTGAAATGCAAAGGCACATATCCTCTGTATTGATCGAAGTCACCAGCTCACTTCGAGTAAAGCGCGGGGTTGTTCATTTCCTCATAAAACAATTGGCTTCTCCACATGTTTGTTGATGGAGCCGATGTGATTCTTAATCTGATTGTTACTGGGAGGAGGCTCAGTTATCATTCTAATGTTCCTGTCGAACTGACGAGTTTGTTGATTTCTCCTATCTGGACCACCAAAGATCGAGTTTGAGGTGATCATGGTGTCCGCGAGCGAGTAACTTCTCTCTGCTCGTTTGAACTGGATACACTCATCGAGTGCAGTGACCTTTATTCCCGTGATAGCCACAAAATTTGGATGCATCACAACAGGTATCGAGAACCATCGGGTATGGTTCGTATTTCGTCTCTTATTTCATTCAACACTTGAGAATAGGAAATTCTGAGCGGCGTGAAATGCTCGTCCTTAAATCTTTTAGGTTTCTTGATTTCCCGATCTGCCCCTCTGCCGGTATCTCTTGGCGGGCTGCGCTCAGCCCTCGGCTTGCCTTTATTGGACGAAGACGCTCCTTCGTTTCCCGCAGTTGCAATGTACTTCCTAGTCGAGCTCAACATCTCTTGAAGGTTCGCTGGTGGCGACAAAGCGAAATAAGATTTCAAATACCCTGGCTTCAACCCTGTTTCGAAGCTAGTCATGACAACGTTATCTGCTATACCCCTGGTTAGCTCATACACTGTATAAAACCGCTCATAATAGCTGCGGGTAGCCTCGTTGTCGCCCTGTCGGACCTCATGCAGGTAAATGTGGGTCTTTTTAGGTCCTCCTACCGACCTAAATTCAGCTATAAATTTGTTGATCAGATCATCCCAAGATAGAATCGAACCTGGGGGAAGACTGCGGATCCATGATGCTGCCCGATCTTGCATTGACCCTACAAATGCTATACACCAAGCCTCGTCGCTAGATGTACACAAACTGATTCTGCTTTGAAAGGTTGACAGCCAATCTAGAGGATCTATAGCTCCATGGTAGTTAATAAAGTTGGGATAGTGAGTCCCTCCTCTTGGTGCCGCTTTCAATATACTGGGATGGAGTACACTCGTTCCCCATGTAGGAACCACTTTGACACCCTTCGTAGTTTTTTGTAGCTCCTCGATCTGTTTTTTCATGATGCCCATCTCCGCTTGGTTCGGGGGAATGGGCGGAAATGTCATATGCCCTCCTTGATCTTGCGAGTCCCCATGTCCTTCTGTGCGAGTACGGACCTGTCGAGGATTCCTTGGTCGCCCTGGGGCTGCACCGCGGTCGTCGACCACGGGCCCCAGCCGACCTAATGCTGATCTCCTGTCCCCCCTCGGCTGTGAGGTCGCATGACTGCTTCCTTCTATTTCCGACTGCTGTGGCTGAACTGTTTTTGGGGGAATGAAGGTGGGCTGTATTTCTGTTTGTGTGGGTTGAGGAGGGGTGAATTTGCGGATTGGTCGGGGTGGCAGTCCCTCAGCGATCAGCATTGCATTCCCTACCCGCATTTCCTCTACATACTCCATATGTGCCTGTAGTGCTCTTTTGTATGAATCTTGTTGTGGGGCGCTCTCCCTGTTGAGACCTCCTGCTTCGTTATTTGGGCGGATGCCCTCGCGATCCCTTTTCTTTATTTGTTCGACCGCCTCGTCGTGTATTTGGGGTTTGGCTCTTTCCGAATATATGCTCGCATATCGGTCGTGAGGGCGGGGGTTGACGTCTGCCCCATCTGAAATGACTCTTCTGCTCGCCTCTCCACACAGCGTGTTCGCTCCACGTGTCGGGCGCTGATTGACTGGTTTAGTCGGTGTTACTTGGGTTCAAGTTTTTCCCGCCCGACCATCACTTATGATTTTTGTGGGTATTTTCGAGACGTGATTTGGCTCGAAGATATCGAGGTAAAAAGTGTTCGTGTTTTCCAGGCGGCTTGTAGCAAAAATGACCAAACTTTCCTTACTTGAAGATCTGAAACTGCCAAAGAGGGTGTATAAACCAACCTGGATACTTAGAGATGGACTCAAGCGTGAGTATGCGATGAAGTTGGTGATCTCCGTGTAGGTTGTTTGAGATGAGGAGAGCAGCGGTTTCTGGGCTGTATTATCCCAAAAAGTTCAAAACTTTGGTGACCGACAGACTGTAGATGATGATAAGTTCGCCTGAGACACCGTGAAATCGTCTTTGTGGTGGAGTAAGTGGCCTCCAAATGCTGAGTGATAATGATTTTCCCGGTAACGGAGCCAACTGATGTTGCGTGGAACACCAGATTTGCGGTAACAGTGTTATTGCGGAAATAAGGCTGCGATGTGTGATTTCTATGGTGAGGACACGGTGGTGATCAAGAACAGTTGTGGCGGTTTGAGTGTTTGTGATGAACAAATGAATTAGTCGACAAATTGGCAGAGTTTCTGCTAGTATTATATTAATAGCTTAAAGCTTGAGAGAGTCCTCTATTACAATGTGATCCCCTATATATATATAGGCGAAAAAGTAAGTCGGTTTACTGTTCATCGACAAGACAACTGAGAGTATATAGCTAAGTTAAGCATGCATGCAGTACAAGTGTCCTAGCCAGCTGTAATGTGTTGCCAGCTGGATAAGCGTGGCGGGCAGCGAGTAGCGAGAAGTATGGTCGAGCAGCGGACTCGTTTGTGCCTTGAGTATATAGGTTGGAATCACATGGAGAGAATGGGTCCGGCTTACTGTTGGCGGTCATGATCCGGTTGTAGCTGGCGGCTAGAAGAAGCTTGGTGGCAGCGACCAGTGAGGGTATAAGCCCATTATCTGTGTTGATGGGCCAAGATTGTAGGCCCAATATGGATGAACAGGGCCCCACTCCAATCCGGGTATATCATTACCGAAGGGGAAAAAAAATGAAACGTATCGAAACATACACTTTGTTGTGTATATTCAATTGTTGTGCCGAAATCGAATTGAGAAATCTAAAATTTTTGGTTGATTGAAATGTAAAACTGAATCCGCACTGTCTGTTGGAGGCACTAAAAATGAACCGTATCGAAATATACATTTTGGTTCGATTTATGTAACGGAAAGTCGAAAAAAGAAATCGGTTTATATATAACGAGATAACCGAAATCACGGTTTTTACCGAAAAAAAAATAAAAATAAAAAATAAAGTGCCACGTGTCAGCCCAGGAGGCTGCCACATGGCATCATGTGGAGCAACCTCCTTAGCATTAAATTGATATAAGATATAAGATATATGATTAATAATAATATAATACTATGATTAATTAATTCACCAAATACATGCATATGATATATATATATATATATATATATATTCGACCTACACATACATTATGTGTATATTTAATTAATCAACATAATTAATATATTGTATCTTATTTATTCATAATAAATAAATACCACCATATTAATTTACCACTATAACCTTTATAGTATGAGATAAATTATTTCCTTATTTGGTTATCAACTATAACCACATTTTAATCCGACTTGATGTTCATATGTGTGTGACCCGATAGGCTTCTGAATATGTTGGCCGTAGACACAAAGTACAAATTACGAAAATGCCCTTCATACCTAATGATCACATGATAGCGTCTAGCAACACACCATGACCCCCAGTCATCGGAAGAGTCAAATGCAATGACTACTACCTTTCATGTGAAACGGTTACCGTGTAAATAGAATCCTATCGCTATATTAATATCCATACGGTCGTACGTCGAGTGTCAAGCATCAACGACCGTATCTTATAATCTAGATATCATGTTCTCTCAAGTAACTCATTTACTTCCACTTTGCAAAGATTCACGAGTAAGACATTCCTTATAAGAAGGCCCTATTGGATATTCACCCTACTAATAAGTTACGCGATTTTCGGACGACCAAACATGTATACTCTGATGCTTCATGTCACACCCAATCACTACCACCTGATCGCCCCATGGTTAAGGAAACCTCAATAGTGTCAAAGCATGACAATCCACACCGTGATGCCATGTGAGACTCGGTCCTGAAGGATAATTACACAACCGTCACATAGTGTGACACTTAATGATGTAAGTGGTCTAACGTCACGAATTCTCTAATACACGTCCCACGTCATACCAAAGTGTCTCTACACTTCGATGAGACGAGATCTATCCTTGCCCTTAAAGACGAGAAGACATCTAAAACGTGCTAGCCTGTTTGTACAACCAATGCCCTGTTTAATAGTACATAAGCCTAGAGACATTTAAGTATCAAACTTATTAAAGTGATTAGAGATATCATCAACCATAATCGCCTATCATGGTTTCTCTATCACATTTATAACAATTCATAATTGGTTTTTTAAAAGAACAAATATATGACAACAGAAAAGTCATTTATTATATGTATAAACATAAAGAAATAGTAGAAATGATCCGACCCGGTCGGATCCGGTCCAACCCGATTGGGTTTAGGACACTATTTCAACACTTGCTACCTTGCCGGGATCTCTCAAAGTTTTTTGCACGTCGGAAGGCTTGTTTGATGTTGCATTTGTGACGCTTGGTTCAACATCAAATTGTACCATCGATTTGAAGTGGTCTGTCCTCCTTGTATTTGATCCGGGCATATCTTTCGTGTTCGTTGTTCGTTCAACCTGTTATATCCTTGTTGCTTTTTTTACGACATCCTTTTGATTCGAGGTTGAATCCTTTTGGAGCCGGGAGGGAATGATGTGATTTCCACAGAAGAAAAACATTATTAGATTTGATTATAGTCTTTTATTTATTTTTAGTTCTTTTGTTACTATCCCACATTGGTTAGATAGTATTTTATTTTTGTTATTATTTTTATTTATTATTATTTTGTCCCATGTTGCTAAATTAGCAATTGGTCTTAGAGTCTGTAGCCTATATAAAGGCGAGTAGAGTCATTGTAACAAATATTTCAAACATTATTTTGTGAAATTTATGTTAAGCTTTTAAGCTTTTCGTGAGTATTCTTGTGTAGAATATTCGAATAATGAACTTATCAAGGTTCTGAGCATACCTTGTGGCGTTCGTATACCAAGGTTCTTAGGTACATGTTATCTAAGGGTTGATGTCATACCAGGGTTCTTAGTTACGGCTTAGCTAAGGGTCGAGGTGCTCGTTTTATTGGTGTCTTCAGTCAAGTCATCGAGCATTTTCGGATCTGATTCGGTTCACGGATCACATCAGTTTGTAAATGAACTTGGCATGTTTTCTTAATGCTTGTACACTTATATGTTAAAATTTGTTCTTCCATTTGTTTTATTATTAATGAAAGACTATCGCTGTTAATTCTTAAAGTTTGTTCAAAATATTGATTTTATATCTATTATTATATATATTATGTGACACTTTCACACAAGGCTCATAATGTTTTTCTTTGACGACGTCTACTTTCTTTGTTTCTTTTTTCTTTTCTTATATATATATATATATATATATATATATATATATATATATATATATATATATATATATATATACATGTTATTGACCGAGAGATATAGAAAGTATATAGAGATTATACTAATCAAGATCCGAGGAAAAAGAAAATGATGTTATGGATCGGACTACGCATATTAAGTTAGTTAGTTATGACTCTTGTAATTTTGTTTATTGTATTATTTTAATGGAAATAGATAGTGAATAATTGTGAAAATATTTGTGGATTTACTGGATTATTTTGGGATTTTAGTCTTGTAATTATGTCACGGCGAGAGTTTCGCAACCCCTCCTAGAATTACTCCGGTGGACCTAGGGGTCGGTAGTAGGGTATTACAGGTGGTATCAGAGCTCTCAGGTATGTTTCTCCGGAGTTCTACAAGAATTTATATTTTTGACAAGTAAGATTAAATGATCTAGTCTAGCTAAGAGGATGAATCGACATTTAGAAACATAGGAAATTATTTTATAGAATATGTTCAGTGAAATTATTTTTGGATCAACTAGGTATTGATCAAGTGAAACTAGAATGATAATAAGGTATGACCTTAATATTAGAGCATAAGTAGTGTCATCTAGACATTTTCCATACTAAGTTTTAATATTTTGATCAACGATTGGGGACATAATTGTTTCGCATGCCATGTATATATGATTAAGTGAAATCTATGGAAGTAACTAAGGGTAAATCGTTTGATTATTAAGGCGGAAATTTATTGTTAGAGTGTAAGTTGCTAACATTTAGGGACTATCTTGATTATGTATTAATGATTATAGTTTGATCCAAATTATGATGCAACCGTTTCACATTTCTGTCACATTTTTTTAAGCAACACATACTTTTATAAGTTCCTACATTTATTATTTTTAAACGTTTCGAAGTCATGATCTAATAACGTAATATTTATGGTCACCCAGGCTCCAATGTGAGGAGACCCGGCTTCAAATCCCCTCCCCTGTAGATTATTAGGTCTTCCGTTTCCCGAAAAAAAAAAAATATTGTGCATATAGATATTTTGGGACCGTTGAGGCATCCCACTATGATTGGTCAACAATACTTTCTATTGTTGTTGATGATTATTCTAGATTTACTTGGGTTTTTCTTATGAGACAGAAGTCTGAAGCTTTCGAACTAGTTAACATTTGTTATTTTTTTTTTACTAAGTTTCACAAAATTTTAAAATTATTAGATCTGATAATAGTTTTGAGTTTCAACTGACATCCTTTTAAGAACAACATGACATTCTTCATCTGAACAAAATAGTATGGTAGAGAGAAAACATCAGCATCTATTGAACGTAGCCAGAGGTTTGATGTTTCAGAGTAATCTACCCATAGAGTATTGGGGTTATTGTTTATTGCATGTTGTTAAACTTATCAATGCTACACCAACACCTTTGTTAAAGTAAAACACTCTTTATGAACTGTTGTAACCCAATTATTCTGTGTTCAGCAATTCAGAAAAGAATTTGATTCTAGATGCAGAACGTGTATCTATATTTGAAATTCAAACACTACCAAGTGAGCTATTCTTTTGGGCATCACCATCAAAGACATCTTTGTTGTTAGAAATACTCAATTTCATGAGACTTATTTTCCTTTATTCAAGCAGGTTACACGCAGACCTAAGTGCACAATTGATATGCCACTACTGATGCATGCCTTGCATAGCTTTGAGGATCGGCTGAGGAATCCAGATAAGTAGAAGATTCAACTGAGGAGTCAGTGTAGGATCAGTCATAGCTAATCAGGCCATTGCACCAACACTTCAGCTATAGAGATCTACCAGGACCCGAAAGACACCAAACTTTTATCAATAAGGTGCTAATGTTGTGCAGACCCCCCATCTGCTAAATCGGGTCACGAGTCAGTTAGAAACCCAATGCGGTAACGCAGCAGAATTTAAAATTTGATTTCCTTTAACCAATATTTCGTTTAAACAATAAACAAATAGAAGTAGACAAGATTTCATACTAGATTAATGCTAGAAAGATCGTCGCTTTGTCTACGGTTGTAATTTGTGCACGAAGCCGTCTAAGTGTTCGGCCTCTACTGTTGATCCAAACGAACAACCGACGGAATCCTGCCATAGGATTGCTACTAGAAAAAATCAGCTGCTAGGCCGCATTTTTCTTTTTTCATAAAACTCTCTTTCAAGAAACTATCTTTTTCTCACTAAAATATTACAAGAATATTGCCATACAAAAAAGCTTGGAATGGGTTCTCTTAAATATAGTAGGTGGCGCCACTTTTGATTCCCAATTGGCTTGGGATTAAACTTTAACTTATGTGTGAAATAAGAAAACTTTTTCCCAATAAATAAGGATTAAGGAAATAAATCATTTTAATTGATTTATCTAATTAATATCTAATATATTATATTAAATATATTTTCAAATGTATATATTGTCAATATGTAATATTGAATATTTTTTTATTATATTACTTAAATTGATATACACACACATATATATTTAAAAGAAAATTTTAACCCAAATACCAGCTATTGACCCGGTTGATAGGCCGCGGATCCTCATAGAAAAAAAAAAAAAAAAAAAAAAAAACCCTCTACGGAGAGATTACAATTTCTGAAAACCCATCGGCAGTTTCGCAATAATCTCGGGATGAAGCACAACTCCATAACCTAATTCCCTTATCACCTTGCTGAAAAACTTTCAACAAAAACACAAGCCACAATATCTCGACTGTTCCCCAAATCTTTTTTATTCGCCTATTTGATTTCTTTTTCAATTTGAAAGTTCAACAGATTTTATCTACACAAGTGAGCGTTGAACAAATTTTATCCGGAGAGGTTTTCTAGATGGTTTTTGGAGATTTAACCACTTGAGGAGAATTTTTTTTATTATTATTTTAAGCTGTGGACGTTCCACTTCTTGAATTTCAATAAAAAAAGTTCGTTTCAAAAAAAAAATTAAAAAAAATATATATATACGGAATGAAAATGTATGTTTCATAATGAACCACACAGTGTCTCCACACGTATGGAAACACCATACAAGTATTTCTCCACACGTATGGAGACACCATACAAGTATTTCCCACCACACAGTCAAAAATCTCCTACTAGTGAGGGTTGAACAAATTTTATCCGGAGAGGTTTTCTAGATGGTTTTTGGAGATTTAACCAGTTGCGGAGAATTTTATTTTTTTTTAAGCTGTGGACGTTCCACTTCTTGAATTTCAATAGAAAAGTTCGTTCCAAAAAAAATAAAAATATATACGGAATGAAAATGTATGTTTCATAATGAACCACACAGTGTCTCCACACGTATGAAGATACCATACAAGTATTTTCCACCACACAGTCAAAAATCTCCTACTAGTGAGGGTTGAACAAATTTTATCCGGAGAGGTTTTCTAGATGGTTTTTGGAGCTGTGGACGTTCCACTTCTTGAATTTCAATAAAAAAGTTCGTTTCAAAAAAAAATAAAAATATATACGGAATGAAAATGTATGTTTCATAATGAACCACACAGTGTCTCCACACGTATGAAGACACCATACAAGTATTTCCCACCACACAGTCAAAAATCTCCTACTAGTGAGGGTTGAACAAATCTTATCCGGAGAGGTTTTCTAGATGGTTTTTGGAGATTTAACCAGTTGGGGAGAAATTTTTATTTTTTTTAAGCTATGGATGTTCCACTTCTTGAATTTCAATAAAAAAGTTCGTTTCAAAAATATATATATATATATATATATATACGGAATGAAAATGTATGTTTCATAATGAACCACACAGTGTCTCCACACGCATTTTGGCACACCATACAAGTATTTCCCACAACACAGTCAAAAATCTCCTACTAGTGAGGGTTGAACAAATTTTATCCGGAGAGGTTTTCTAGATGGTTTTTGGAGATTTAACCAGTTGGGGAGATTTTTTTTTTTTTTTTTAAGCTGTGGACGTTCCACTTCTTGAATTTCAATAAAAAAGTTCGTAATATATACGGAATGAAAATATATGTTTCATAATGAACCACACAGTGTCTCCACATGTATGGAGATACCATACAAGTATTTCCCACCACACAATCAAAAATCTCCTACTAGTGAGGGTTGAACAAATTTTATCCGGAGAGGTTTTCTAGATGGTTTCTGGAGATTTAACCACCTGAGGAGAAATTTTTTTTTTTTTTTTAAGCTGTGGACGTTCCACTTCTTGAATTTCAATAAAAAAAGTTTGTTTCAAAAAATATATATATATATATATATACGGAATGAAAATGTATGTTTATAAATGAATCCACACAAATGTCTCTACACGTATTTTACATTACATACAAAGTATTTCCCACCACACAGTCAAAAATCTTCTACTAGTGAGGGTTGAACAAATTTATCCGGAGAGGTTTTCTAGATGGTTTTTGGAGATTTAACCAGTTGGGGAGAATTTTTTTTTTTTTTTTTAAGCTGTGGACGTTCCACTTCTTGAATTTCAATAAAAAAGTTCGTTTCAAAAAAAATAAAAATATATACTGAATAAAAATGTATGTTTCATAATGAACCACACGATGTCTCCACACGTATGGAGACACCATACAAAAATTTCCCACCACACACTCAAAAATCTCCTACTACTCCCTACGACTCTTCATTAGTTTTTTTTTCTTTTTTCTTTTTTTCTTCACAGAAATTACCGTCATAAATTAATCAATTTTTTTTTCCCACACAACGATATTTCGGTCACTTTTGTTTATCATGTAAAATTAAAGATAATCATCTAGAACCATAGATAACGTGGATGTCTTTGGTTAAGAATCCTTTATTGATACACACTTTCATATCTATTATTTCACATTTATTCAAAAAAAAAAAAATCTATTATTTCATATTTTTATGCATACGGAATGAACACATGTGCATTTCAACCTTACCCTCTAAAACAATTTCATAACTGATTATCCTCTTGACAAATTCTTAATTTGGTCGAATAAATGAGGAAATCATAATTAAAAATACTAATAATTATTAGAGTATAATCGGCATGACTTCACGCAGTCAATGATTGAAACTTTATGTAGAGAAGGGCTTTGTTACCATATACAGCATATTTGATAATCTTCCTATCTTTCTTCTAAGATCAAGCCGTATACCATGCAATATTATTTGTTTCCACAACTGATCACACGGAAATGGTCAATTACAAATTATATACACACGTGTGGATATAAATAGTATATATATACACACATATATATCTTAAAAGCTGCACAAATCCACATTCCTTATTAGTTGGAGGGTGCAGGAGACTCCATTAGCAATGGGAGTAGTCATTAGTTTTGTCTCAGTCATTGTATTTCTGCTCATTAGTCCCACTTTTTCTGCAAAAAATGTGAGTCTTTTTCTTTTTGTGTGTGTGTGTGTGTGTTTTTTTTTTTCAGAATCTTATTTGCAATGTGCATTTGTTTTTTGTTTTATTTGTAGTCATATGTGGTGTATTTGGGGGCTCATTCTGATGCAACAGAGTTATCATCAGTGCATTATGATTCAAGAACGGAATCCCATTATGAATTTCTTGGATCATTCTTAGGAAGGTAATAAATCAAAACAATTTTCAATATTGTTATTATTATTATTATTGTTTGTAATTTCATGTTTCATGTTTGAAGTTGATTTGGGCTGAAAATATGGACATGTTTTGAAAATTTCTAACAGCAAACTGAAGGCCGAAGGTTCAATCTTTTACTCCTACACAAGGCATATCAATGGCTTTGCTGCAATTCTTGACGATGATGAAGCTGCTGAGATTTCAAGTAAGCAATTTAGAATGATAAAAATGCATGGTTTTGTTTTTTTTTTTTTTTTCACACTAGTGGACAATTTTAAGCTTTATTATTGATTTAAAAATTGGTTAAAAAATGAATTTTTTTTATGTTTTTGTTTTGGTGCAGGGCATCCAGAAGTGGTGTCTGTGTTCTTGAACCAGGGAAAAAAAGTGCATACGACAAGATCATGGGATTTCATGGATCTTGAGAATAATGGGTATATACGTCATAGTTCAGCATGGATGAAGGCAAGATTTGGTGAAGACACCATTATTGGAAACCTTGACACTGGTAATTAACAACAATTCTTTAGCAAATCCCATTGTTTTAAATAAACCTTAGTATTTGTCCAACTTTTTCTTCAATACTTGAAAACAAATATATGATATGCATTAGAGTTCAATAAAATGTCACCAATAAAAAAAAAAATCATTACTTTTAAGTTTTTGATCCTCAAAAAACTTTTCATTGAACAGGTGTCTGGCCAGAATCAAGAAGCTTTAGTGATGAAGAATTTGGACCAGTTCCATTGAAGTGGAAAGGACATTGTCAGAATGGAAAAGATTCAACTTTTAAGTGTAACAGGAAGCTTATTGGAGCTAGATACTTCAATAAAGGATACGCTTCAGCAGCCGGCCCTCTTAATTCGTCGTATGAATCGCCAAGAGACAACGAAGGCCATGGATCACATACATTATCAACAGCTGGTGGTAATTTTGTATCAGGTGCCAACATATTTGGATTTGCCAATGGAACAGCCAAAGGCGGATCACCCAAAGCTCGTGTTGCTGCATACAAAGTGTGTTGGCCTCCCGTGGGACTAGGCGGCGAGTGCTTTGATGCTGATATATTGGCTGCTTTCGATATGGCAATCCATGATGGTGTCGACGTGATATCTGTGTCACTCGGAGGTGATCCCGCACCTATTTTCAATGACAGCATTGCTATTGGCTCATTCCATGCTGTGAAGCATGGAATCGTTGTCATCTGCTCTGCTGGTAATTCCGGACCTGCCCCTGGTACTGTTTCGAATATTTCTCCATGGCAGATCACTGTTGGTGCAAGCACGATTGATCGCACTTTTCCTAGTTATGTTGTCCTAAGTGGCAAGAAGCATTTGATTGTAAGTATTCACTTATGGATTTAACTTTTAAAACCGTGAATTTATCGCCTAATTACGTATTAGGTTTATTATAATCTGCAGGGAGAAAGCCTTTCAGCTAAAACATTGCCACATAGCAAGTTTTTCCCTATTGTAACTGCTAAATCGGTTAAAGCCGAGAATGCAACACCTGATGACGCGTAAGTACTAATGCGCGCAATTTATGTCCTTGAAACTCGAGTGTGCTTAGTTTTACAGTCACAAAAGCAATGTATTTCTTTATTGTTTCAGTATGCTATGTAAAGGTGGAACACTGGATCCTAAAAAAGCAAAAGGAAAGATATTGGTCTGCTTACGAGGAGATAACGCGAGAGTGGACAAGGGCGAGCAAGCTGCATTGGTCGGCGCAGTCGGAATGGTACTTATCAATGATCAGACCTCCGGTGACGAGCTTATCGCAGATCCTCATGTCCTTCCTGCTTCACATATCACTTACACTGACGGGCTTACTTTGTTATCTTATCTCAATACTACAAAGTACGGCTTTTTTTTTGGTGTCTGTAATGTAATGTAATGTGTTTTCATATCTAAATAATCGGGTTGCATTGTTTTTCAGGTCGCCAATCGCGCATATAACCCCTGCCACGACTAAATTGGGCACAAAGCCGGCTCCATTCATGGCAAGCTTTTCATCAAAAGGGCCTAACACAATTACACCTGAGATACTAAAGCCGGATATCACTGCACCCGGGGTAAGCGTCCTTGCCGCTTATACTGAAGCACAAGGGCCAACGAATCTACCTTTTGACAACCGTAGAGTCGAGTTCAATATAGTCTCGGGCACTTCAATGTCTTGCCCTCATATCTCTGGTATTGTTGGATTATTGAAAACCCTTTATCCACATTGGAGTCCTGCAGCAATCAAATCAGCAATCATGACAACTTGTGAGTCTGCTATATAAACTACTAATGTATCTGCTAAATATTGTGTAAGTAAGTAATTTTTTGCTAAATATTGTATTTGACATGCAGCAAGAACAAGGGATAATGAGCTTGAGTCAATGAGAAACTCATCCATGGTCAAGGCAACACCATTTGGCTATGGAGCTGGACATGTTCGTCCGAACCGAGCCGTTGATCCCGGATTGGTTTACGATTTATCTGTCAAAGATTACATTACCTTTCTATGTTCTCTCCGCCATGACAAAAGATGGATCAAAAGTTTCGTGGCGGCGGATCTTTCAAGTGCCCTCCAAAGCCAATTAGTCTGTTCAACTTAAACTACCCTTCGATCACAATTCCGAACCTCAACGGTTCAGTCACAGTGATTAGAACACTGAAGAATGTCGGTTCCCCGGGTACATACTCGGCTCGTGTTGTCGGCCCGGTTGGTGTATCTGTTGATGTTGAACCAAAAGAACTTGTGTTTTCAAGAATTGGTGAAGAGAAAAGCTTCAAAGTTGTAGTAAAGCTTATAAAAAGAAGATCATATGCAGATAGAGATTATGTGTTTGGTAGGTTGGCTTGGTCAGATGGAAAGCATATAGTCAGGAGTCCAATAGTTGTAAAGGCATCTTCATCATCTTCATAGAAAGTTTATATTTATATGGATATTTCAAAATTCTTAATTATTTGCCATAATAGGCTGCATTCTAACCATACTCTACTTTTTGAATCCATTTTTTCCATAGCCAAACAGTTTACTAATGGAGTCTTTACACGGTTCAAAAAAAAATTAAAAAAAAAAATATATATATATATATATATATATATATATATATATTACAAGTTAAAAAAGACATTCCACAAGTTTTGTTTTTTCTTTTTTCGTTTTTGGCAATATACATATACATAACTAAAATATCGTCTCCGTACAGCTAACTTTGGAGCAGCCAGCTTAAAATGCTGTTACATTTATCGGATTTTTTTGTGAGTATTTATTTATTCGCACTATACTAAATATACCATCATAAAGACATCTAAATAAAAGTATTGAAAATCTATTTATCAGAATACACCTATTATTTCAAAATTTTGAAAATCTGAAAAAAAATTTTGGTGCAAGCATCTTTTACTACCACCAAAATTTTATAATATTATATCTTCCACCAAATTTTTTTTTTTTTGAGGGGTCCACCAAAATTTTAAAATTATAAAATAAAAAATAAAAAACAATCTTCATATTTTCATCTTTATCTTCAAACTCAAACTTATTTTTCTATCACCAAATCCATTTTTCTATCTTCTTCATCTTCAAACTCAAACCTATTTTCATATCACCAAACCCATATTCCTATTTTCTTAATAAATTTTCAAAATACAATTTTTGAAGATTCAAAGAGATTTTGAAGAACATTGAATCGAAAAAAATTGGGTTCGGAAGTGGATTGGAGAATTACATCACGATTTTATGTTGTCCAAATCAATTTTCATTCAATTTGCTTGGTACCCCAATTTCTCGAATTGGGGGTTTTTGATTCAGTTGTTTGATCCATCCAAATGTTTGTTTACAACCTCCAAAGAGGCTTTCGTTTTTGTTTGTTTTGGTGGGATTTGATGTAGATGATGATGAGGATGATAATGATTATGAAGAAAGAAAAGATGTGGAGATGATGAAGATGGTGAAGAAAAAACGATGATGATTATTATGAATATATATGATGAAGATTATGAATATGATAAAGATGATGAAGATAATGGATTTGTAACGATTTTGTAAATGATTTGTGATGAATATGATGAATTGTGGGTGATGAATATGATGATTTATCATGAACATGATATAGGGATCGAGAATATGGGGTGTAACGGTAGGAGTGTATGATGTAAGGTATATTTAATTTAGGGACCAATATGTAATAAAAATAATTGGTGTGAAAGTTTCAAGGAGTATAAAAGTAGAAAATTTGGTGTAAATAAAGAATGAAAAATGTTTGGAATTCAACGTGGTACAAAGGTGGATTTTGTTTTTTGGTGTGGGACAAAAGATAGAGCTGGGCAATGATAGATCGGTATGTTGTTGCGAACAAATCTACTACAACAAGCAGTTAGCGGCCGGAATAGATCTCTCAAGTAATTTTGAGGAAATATTCTCTCAAGTATGCATGATCCAACCACACACCCCAAAAAGTGTAAAACATCTAGCCATTGATTAACTTTTCCCAAAACTACGTAGTTTAGTTCATTATATGTAAAAACACTAACTTTACCCTTAAGTTACTTGAGAGGATCTTGGTCCGTTAGCAGCCGGTGTTATATAATATCGTCCTAGGATCTGTATGATTTCCCTTCCATTTTTGTCAAGTTTATTTTATGTTTTTGAAATATTTGGTTTATATTCAATTAAGGAGCAGAAAAGTCAGAGATGTAAATCATCAAACGAGTGAATTTGCTTTATCCTTGGGGCTAAAAACATGTTGTGGGGACGAAATTTTGAACCCAAGTTTGAACCAAAAATCGAACCCGAAATTCGTGAAACATAAAATATTAACTTTTTATTTATTAAATAGTGAAAATTTTGTAGATATTAAGGTGTTAAGTAGGGTAGATGAAGAGTTTTTGCAGTTACAATATATGGATAAAGGAGTGATAGATGCAACATGATGTGCATGCACTCAGCTACTCACCAAATTGATCATGGATCTCAAAGACGGTGACTTGGATTCCGCAGACTATATAATGTTGTAGCTTCTATTATGTTATAACTGATTTATGTAATCGTTGTAGTGAAGTAATACTTCATGATCAACATATTGTAACTTGTTCATTATTCTTTGATCAATAAGAATTCCGCATTTTATTTTCTCTTGTGTTCTTTCGATTTCATCAATTTCAACATGATATCAGAGAGTTTTTTTGCTCAGATTGTCCTAACTCTGATGTTTAGCAAAAGAAATTTGAGAGTTTTCTTCAATATATATTGTTGTTGCAATCATAGATTCTTGAGAGATTTATGTGATTTTCTTCTTTAAACCGGAGTTAGAATCTAGTTCTTGATCAGTTCTTGATCATTTTTTCTGAATTTTCTGTAAGTTTGTGTGATTAGGGTTGTTCTTGATAGCCATTGTAGCTAAGAAGCAGGAGTTGAGTCCGTCTAGTCCATTTTTTGTTTATTCCAATGAGAATCCTTAATCGGATTGGTCCAAATGCATTGATGAATGACAATAATTTTCATCCATGGAAGATGTCTATGGAAATGATTATGATTGCAAATAACAAGTTCGGTATTGTTGATGGTTCAATCAGAAAACAAAATGCAAGTTTAGCTGATTTTCAAGTTTGGAGGCAATGTGACACGATGGTCAGAACTTGTATCTTGAATTCAGTTGAGCATACAATCGCTCAAAGTTTGATGTATTTAAAGAGTGTTAAAGTTGTATGGAAGAATCTTGCACAAAGGTTTGCAACTGTTGATGCCTTCAGATTATTAGACATTCTTGATGAGATGAATTCAAGCAAGGAGAAGATTCAATGAATCAGTACCTCACAAAGCTGATGGTGCTTTGGGAAGAGATCAAGACTGTCAGGTCGATTCCAATATCTAAGTGTGAGCCACATGGCCAATGTGATGCCATACAAATTCTACTTGATCACATGGAAATAAAACATGTGATGAAGTTTTTGAATGGATTGAGGGATGAATTCGAGCCAATGGTGTATCAAGACATGTTAATGGTGCATTTCCTTGAAATTCAAGCTGCATTTGCAATGACAATTAAATTTGAAAGGCAGAAGACTTATGCAACAGATAAGGCAAAAATCAAGATTCTACTATCTTGATGGCTTAGAGGGCCAAGAATGATAAAAGTGATCAGATTCGGACTAGATCCAGCCAGTTTAGCATAGTAGAGCAGTCTAAGAATCTTCCTACAAAAATTTCTAAGGCCAAGAATGTTAAGAAAGTTCAATGCAGTTTTTGTGGTTTCTATGGAAATACTGAAGAGAACTGTTACAAGAAACATGACCATCCTCCCGGTTTCAAAAGGGCTAACATGGTTGATCAAGCAGATGGAAATCAGTCAGCTGATAAAGAGGATTGGAAACTTGGGTTAGCTAGATCAATGTTTCAAAGCCTCACTACACAACAGTCAAAGAAGCTGATGGCTCTGCTGAATTCAGATTCATCTGCACATGTAGTTAACCAGATCAATACTGTAAACCAACATTTCTCACCAGTTCAAGGATCAAGTGACATTTGTGTGGTAAAACATATACAATGGATCATCGACTCTGGTGCCACAGATCACATTGTATATTCTTTAGAGCAATTAAGTAATCGTAAACCTGATCTAACATGATAGTGACATTACTTAATGGAAACAATGTACAAGTTACCCACATAAGGAAAGTGCTGATAAATTCTCAGCCGACCTTACACAATGTGATATACATTCCTGGTTTTAAGTATATTTTGATGTCTTTACGAGCTGTTATTAAACATTCCAACTGTGCATCTATTTTCACTGCTAACAATTGTGTTTTGCAGGACAACAAGAAAAAACATGATTGGTTGGGCAGAGCTGCACAGAGGGCTTTATATTCTGTTACAGCAGCCTGTACATACGTCCACTATTAAATTCGTCTGTAATAGTATAGTAAACAAAATTTTATCTAATAGAGTGGATGACAATCAGTTATGGCATTATAGATTAGGTCATCTTCCAGATAAAAGATTGCAAGTTATTAGTTCTAGCACCTCCCATGTTAAATTTTCTGAACATGACTTGTGCTTTGTATTCCTTATGTTAAAATTGAAGAAGAAACCCTTTTCCATTAATCACTATTGTTGTTAATTCTGTGTTTGATCTTGTGCATATGGATATTTGGGGAGCTTCGAGGCATCCCACAGTGAATGACCAACAATATTTTTTGACTGTTGTAGATGATTATTCCAGATATATAAAAGCAAATCTAGGTCAAGGAATTTTCTTCCCTGGTGAGAGCAACCTCACCCTCAGGTGATTCACTGATAGTGATTGGACATGTTTTCTTGAAACTAGAAAATCTATATCATGATACATTATTTTTTTAAGAGATGCACCTATTTCTTAGAAATCTAAGAAACATACCACTATATCCAGGAGTTTTTTTGAAGATGAGTACAGGGCTATGGCTAATGCCACATGTTAAATCCAATGGTTGATATACATTTTATAGGATTTGAAGATCCCAGTCAAGATTCATGTTGTCTTATTAATAGAATTGACTAGAATGAATGGAATCATTGTAGTGAATACTATTGACTAGAATGATTCATGTAGCATCTATTTTGTTATAACTGAATGTAACTGATGTATATAATCGTTGTAGTGAAGTAATACTTCATGATCAACACATTGTAACTTGTTCATATTCTTTGATCAATAAGAATTCCGTATTTTACTTTCTCTTGTGTTTTTCAATTTCATCACTTTCAACATGGTATCAACGAGGTTTTTGCTCAGATTGTGCTAACTCCGATGTTTAACAGAAGAAATTTGAGAGTTTTCTGCAAGATTGTTCTTGCAATCATAGATTCTTGAGAGATTTATGTGATTTTCATCTTTGTTCTGGAGTTAGAATCCAATTCTTGATCATTTTTTCTGTATTTTTTGTAAGTTTGTGTGATTAGAGGTTTTTCTTGATAGCCATTGCAGCTAAGAAGCAGGACTTGAGTCTATCTAATCCCTTTTTTGTTTATCCCAATGAGAATCATCCATCAGTATTGCTTCAGCCATTGATGAATGACAATAATTTTCATCCATGAAAGATGTCTATGGAAATGATTCTGATTACAAAGAACAAGTTCGGTTTTGTTGATGGTTCAATCAAAAAACCAAATGCAAGTTCAGCTGATTTTCAAGTTTGGAGGCAATGTGACACAATGGTCAGAATTTGGTGAATTGATTTGAGCATACAATCGCTCAAAGTTTGATGTATTTCAAGAGTGCTGAAGCTATATGGAAGAATCTTGCACAAAGGTTTGCAATTGTTAATGCCTTCAGATTATTAGACATTCTTGAAGAGAAGAATTCAAGAAAGGAGAAGATTCAATGAATCGGTAAACACAAAGCTGATGGTGCTTTGGGAAGAGATCAAGACTCTCAAGCCAATTCTAGTATCTAAGTGTGAGCAACAAGGCCATTGTGATGCTATAATGCCATATAAATTCTCGCTAGATCACATGACAATAGACAATGTAATGAAGTTTTTGAAAGGATTGAGATGAATTCGAGCCAATGGTGTATCAAGCCATGTTAATGGTGCATTTCCCTGAAATTTAAGATGCATTTGCAATGAAAATTAAATTTGAAAGGTAGAAGACTTATGTAGCATATAAGGCCCAAAATCAAGTACTATTATCTTGATGGCTCAGAAGGCCCAGAATGATAGAAGTGATCAGATTGGGACTAGATCCGCCAGTTTAGCAGAGTAGAGCAGTCTAAGAATCTACCTGCAAACAGGTTCCAAGGCCAAGAATGTTAAGAAAGTTCAATGCATATTATGTGGTTTATATGACCATACTGAAGAGAACTATTACAAGAAGGGCTAACATGGTAGATCAAGCAGGTGGAAATCAGTCAGCTGATGAAGAGGATCATGAACTTGGGTTATCTTGATCAATGTTTCAAGGCCTCACCACACAATCCAAATAAGTTGATGGCTCTACTGAATTCTGATTCAGCTGCACATGCAGTTAACAAGATCAAAATTGTAAACCAACACTTCACACCAGTTCAAGGATCAAGTGACATTTGTGTGGTGAAACATATACAATGGATCTCCGACTCTGGTGCCACAGATCACATTGTATATTCTTTAGAGCAATCAAGTAATCCTAAACATGTTTCTAACATGAGAGTGAGATTACTTGATGGAAACAATGTACAAGTTACACACATAGAGAAAGTGCTCATAAATTCTCAGCCGACCATGCACAATGTGTTGTACATTCATGTTTTAAGTATATTTTGATGTCTTTACCAACTGTTATTAAACATTCCAACTGTGAAACTATCTTCACTGCTAACAAGCGTATTTTGCAGGACAACAAGAAAAACATGATTGATTCAGCTGAGCTGCACAGAGGGCTTTATATTCTGTTACAACAGCCTATACCTAACTCTGCTATTAATTTTGTCTGTAATAGTATAGAAAATAAAAATGTATATGATAGAGTAGATGATAATCTTTTATGGCATTATAGATTAAATCATCCTCCAAATAAAAGATTGCGAATCATTAGTTCTAGCATCTCCCATGTTAACTTTTCTGAACATGACTTGTGCTTTGTATTTCTTATAGTAAAATTGAAGAAGAAACCCTTTTTATTAAGCACCATTGTTGTTAATTCTGTGTTTGATCTTGTGCATATGGATATTTGGGGACCTTTGAGGCATCCCACAGTGAATGACCAACAATATTTTTTGGCTGCTATAGATGATTATTCCAGATATTTAAAAGCAAATCTAGGTCAATAAATTTTCTTCCAAGCTGAGAGCAACCTCACCCTCAGGGGATTCACTGATAGTGATTGGACAGGTTGTCCCTAAACCAGAAAATCTATATCAGGATACATGATGTTTTTAAGAGATGCACCTATTTCTTGGAAAGTTAAGAAACATACCACTATAGCTAGTAGTTCTTTTGAAGCTGCGTATAGGGCTATGGCTAATGCCACCTGTAAAATCCAAAGGTTGATATACATTTTATAGGATTTGAAGATCCCAATCAAGATTCACGTTGTCTTATTTTGTGACAATGCTAGTGCTCTTCACATTGCTCACAATCCTGTTTTTCATTAGAGAACAAAGCACATTGAGATTGACTGTCATGTTGTCAGAGACAAGGTCAAATCAGGCTTGATAAAACTCATGCCTATACATACAAAAGAAACACTTGCTGACATCCTCACGAACACTTTGAATGCACCCATCTTCTGTTATTTTTTGGATAAGCTAGGTATTTCCAAAATTTTCCAACCAAATTCCAAAGGATAAAAGAGTGTTGGAGCTAGTGGGATGTGCAAGTGACTCGACTCATTCATCACTCTAAGATTGAGGGAGTGTTACAAGATATGGATAACATAGTGTTGGATGCAAGAGGATGTGCATACACTCTTAGTCCAGGACAGTCAGCTGAGATGATTCCGACATGCTAATGAGCTGACTTGAAGAGATCAACTGAGTAAAGAGTTCACCTAGTAGACTGACTTCAATAGAACACACTTCAACTGAAAAACATGGAGATGAACTTAGACAGTTTTCTGTTGTAACCGTTTGTAGCTCCTTGTAACTGATTTGTGAGAAGTATCATATATAAATACTGCATCACGAGTCATACTGTAACTTAAATTATTCATTATCCATTATCGTTGGTCAATAAGTATTCCATATTATATTTTGTCTAGTCTTTTCAATTTTAATCAATTTCAACAAGATCTATTACGAAAATATTAGGTCTAACCTTTACAAAATGAATATAAGCCTAAGATTGTTGCTAGAATCGCAACTGCTTCAAAATCAGTGTTGTGATCTGCC
Organism: Gentiana macrophylla; assembly: GCA_026214975.1. Classification (NCBI taxonomy): domain Eukaryota; kingdom Viridiplantae; phylum Streptophyta; class Magnoliopsida; order Gentianales; family Gentianaceae; genus Gentiana; species Gentiana macrophylla. The sequence goes on along the minus strand of JAOBSW010000389.1, from coordinate 298,914 downwards.
AAACGAACCAAGAAAGCCAGCCGAAGCTTCAAAGACCAATTTTGGGGCACTTTCCTAGGTGATAGAACGGAACAACGGCTGAGGCTTTTTTGAAATTTTGAAAAACACGAATTTTGTGAAGTTTATGGTTATTTGGATGTCTTTTATAAGATTTTCTGAGTCTAGGTCGGTTTTAAGGTAACTTTGACGAAAAGATAAACTTAATTACCTTAAAATACTAGAAAAAAAGAAAACATAATTAAAAAAAAAAACTTAAATTATAACACAAGAAATTAGAGTTTCACAATTATCAAAAGGGAAAAGAAAATAAATAAATAAAGAGAATAGGCAATCCAAACCTAGGATAGGAACATGGATAGGTGGGGACACCCATTTCGGTTCCATTGCCATTTCAACGAAGGAAAATGATTTAGTCACTTTAAAATTAAATTAAAATTAAATCTGCAGATAAAGTCGGAGACTAAATCTGTACATCATCATCCTTCCATGAAAATATTCGGTCGACAATCAACACATGTTACACCACCGAATCGGTGCTCTCATTTGCGTTTGGAGTCTTTTGGACTAAAAAAATGATACATACACATAATATATCCACACATAATGTGTACACATAATCCATCCAAACCACACAATAAGGTGTAATAATAAAAGGAAAAAGTAAATAAAAATATAGAGAATTAAGTAAATGACAACTTTTGAAATATTTTAAAAGAATACGATAAACTTTTATATTTTTATCTTAGAAATACAACTTTCATATTTTCAGATACCTGAAAGACAAAGAAAAAAAAATCGCACTTGTGCTGTGCTAGCCGTACCTGCTGGAACTTTTTTTTTCTCTCCTCCCAATTTTCAAACACTCATATCTTTTGATACGAGATTCAAACGCGATAAAAATTTTAATTTTATTTTTAATGTTTTTCGCTTTTGAAACTTTGCCTTTCATATAATTATATATTTTTTCGTGAGATTCAGTGCGAAATTCACTCGGTGAATCTCAAAAATCAATGAATATCGACAGTGAATTTCGAATAATAATAAATTTAGACAACGGATTTTCAGAAATTACGTTGAAATATTTATGAACGCTGCCTTAAAATAAGGACCATGAATAAACTAAAAATTTAGTGAAAGAATTTTTAAATTTGAAGCTTTAGATTGAAAGATATAAATGTTTAAAAAAGATAGATAAGAGATAAAGTGTGTCATTGCTATTTTATTTTTCATTTTGGAAAAATGGCGTCTGAATTTAAAAAAAAAAGTTTTATCTTTATATAAAAGTTTTAAAAAATAGTCATTGTGCTTAATTGATTAAAATATTTGTATCCTTCTTTCCCGATTCTTCTTTAAAAAAATATCTCAACCATTAGATGAGAATTCGGGGGATGGGATTCGGTAACCCCATCACCTTCCTTTGGACTATGGAGGCCGCTTCACTTTGATCTACTCCGAAGCAAAATCGACCGTTAGAGCATCTTCTAGGGATTTTTTCAAATATCTCTCGCATCTTCCCCCATCTCAACGCATCATTTGATTACACTAAATTCTCATAAATTACTCGAATCTGATTCCAAACACCCAAGAATTACATCAACTTCAGGTTCGGCACCTTTATTTATTTTCTATAGATTCGTATTCTTACACTTGTTTTTTTTTTTAATTGTTTCATTTAAAATTTCATGCTGGGTTTTATCTGTGCCGCACGATATATAATTGGAAGAATCAGGATAACAAGAGAAAAGGGAGAGGGTGTCACTTTAACTCTGAATTATTTTCACTTGAAATTTCATTTTGATTGCGTTTATATAATGTTGCTAATGGGAACTCAGGAATATGCTGAAGAGTTGCGATGAGGACGATCGAGCAGCAGAAGTGATGGAAAACAACAAAGAAGAGGGTCATCCTTATGCGTTTCATGTTTCTGGACCTCGGAATGTTTCTTCTCCAAATTGGAAGGACATCATTAGCTCTAGTTGGTTTGTCATCACTTTGCTCTGCTCTTATCATTCTTGTCTGTAAAAGCAAACATATCTGACAACCATGGTTGCAAAATATTAGCTTTGGTTGTCTCATGGTTTGTGGCTTGCACTGTATGTTATTACTGGAAATTAAAAGATATTAGGATTTTTTTGCCTGGCCTGGCCTTGCAAAATCTTAGCTTTGGTTTTCTCATGGTTTGTGGCTTGCATTAAAAGATATTAGGATTTTTTTGCCTGGCCTGGCCTTGCAAAATCTTAGCTTTGGTTTTCCATGGTTTGTGGATTGCACTGTATGTTATTATACTGGAAATTAAAAGATATTAGGATTTTTTTGCCTGGCCTGGCCTTGCAAAAACTTAGCTTTGGTTGTCTCATGGTTTGTGGCTTGCACTCTATGTTATTACTGGAAATTAAAAGATATTAGGATTTTTTTGCCTAGCCTGGCCTAGCAAAATCTTGGCTTTGGTTGTCTCATGGTTTGTGGCTTGCACTCTATTTAAGACATTATGGTTCAGTATCGGACCTCTGATTTCTATCCGTGTTTTGGTTTTCCTTTTCGATTAAGGTAGGTTGAAGTCGTGCATTGTAGTGTAGGATGAGGATTCTGCTTTTCTAGACCTTTGATAAATTTTCTTTCTTTGTTTTCCTGTGAATTTTAGGCGTTTTAGTGATGCAATCTCGAATTTTATATTTGATTGTTTGCAACCCGTATACATCAATTGTCATGTCTCTATTAAGTTGTAGTATGTGGAATGCTTAAAAGGTTGTGTTTAAAATTTGCATATGCCTGGAAAGTCTGAAACACTATAATGGATTATATGCAGGAAGGATGGTAATTATAAGAGGATGGTTATGGCATGCTTTATACAAGCAGTATACTTGCTTGAGCTTGATAGGCAAGAAAACAAAAGTGCTGAAAATGGTCTTGCTCCAAAATGGTGGACAAAATTCAAATACAAATTAGTTGAGACCTTAACAGACGAACGAGACGGGTCGATTTACGGTGGAGTATTGGAGTGGGATAGGTATGCTGCTATGTCTGATTTTGTACTTGTTAGACCAAGTGGTGCACCAAGAGCTGTTGTTGCACTAAGAGGAACCCTTCTAAAAAGCCCCACATTTAGACGAGACATCGAGGATGATCTTCGGTTCCTAACTTGGGAAACACTGAAAGGATCTGTGAGGTTCAATGGAGCCCTGAAGGCATTAAAAACAATAGTTGAAAAGTATGGTAGCAATAATGTGTGTATTGTTGGGCATTCTTTAGGTGCGGGGTTCGCTCTCCAAGTGGGAAAGGCACTAGCCAAAGAAGGAATCTTTGTAGAAGCCCATCTGTTTAATCCGCCGTCTGTTTCATTAGCTATGAGTTTCAGAACTATAGGGAAAGAGTTGGATTGATGTGGAAAAGGGTGAAAGCAATGCTACCTTCAAATACCGAAAGCAGTCAAGAAAAGATTGATGAGGCGGTAAAACGCTTACTACAGCTTCAGGACTGAAGAATTGGGTGCCACATTTGTATGTGAACAATGGTGACTACATTTGTTGCAACTACTCTGAACTAGATGCAGTATCAGATGACAACAATGGAGAGAAGGAGAATGCACGTCCGTCTTGAATGGATATGCGTCGTGTGTCTGCAAAGCTTTTGTATCATCAAAGAGTAAGCAGAAGTTTGTTGAAGCACATGGTTTGGAGCAATGGTGGGCTGATGATTTGGAACTTCAAATGGCTGTATCTAACAGCAAGCTTATAAGTAAGCAACTGAAATCTTTGTATAGCCTTCCTCCTGCTCCTCAGCAACAACAACAACTCAAGCTTCAATAATAACAGGATTTTATTTATTTATCATATTCCATATGTTGTCTTGCCATTTTTATTGATTAGTTCTACCAATTAAAAGAAAAGATTGTCTTTCAATTCAATTTTTAGTTCTACCATTTTGTTTAGGGAAAGTGTTGGTGTGTACCTTAGTATCTGAGATACAACTTGCTGCATGGTTTGTGTTAGGTCCGTGGTACAATATGTGCTAAAATTAATACATAACAACGATTTCATTATAATGATTCAACGAAGTATTGCAATTATAATTGTATATATCAAAAATAATGCGAAATAAAAAGATTCGAATAGATGTGAGTGCAAACACTCTAGCCTTCTAAGACAATTTGTTTCGTATAGTGTCCACAGTGCTAGAAAGTGTCTTCTAATATACAACAGTTTAATTGTTTGATTAGTGGCACTTCAAACATTTGAACTGACGGCAAACTCTTCCGGTATCCCGAATTCTCTTCGACAAAATGCAAACTACCTCACTCAGTGGCGGAGGCACAATTAAGTGTCCGAACAAAATAGATATAAATAAGAATGCTGCTGAAACTTTTTTTTTTTTTTTTTTTTTTGGGTGAAAACCGGATCTTTATTGATGAAAATTGCACTATACAAAGTGTACAAACAACAAAATAACTTTACAAAAAATTCAAAACCATATCATCAAACTACTTTTGCCACGCTAGTCTAAGCTCACGAGCTTTTTTAACTGCATGTGAAATGACAACCTCCACCGGGGGCCTTGATCGATCATGGTTCCTAACTTGGGAAACACTGAAAGGATCTGTGAGGTTCAATGGAGCCCTGAAGGCATTAAAATCAATAGTTGAAAAGTATAGGAGCAACAATGTGTGTATTGTTGGGCATTCTTTAGGTGCGGGGTCCGCTCTCCAAGTGGGAAAGGCACTAGCCAAAGATGGAATCTTTGTTGAAGCCCATCTGTTTAATCCTCCGTCTGTTTCATTAGCTATGAGTTTCAGAACTACAGGGGAAAGAGTTGGATTGATGTGGAAAAGGGTGAAAGCAATGCTACCTTCAAATAGTGAAAGTAGTCAAGAAAAGATTGATGAGGCGGTAAAAACGCTTACTACTACATCTGCAGGGGGGCTGAAGAATTGGGTGCCACATTTGTATGTGAATAATGGTGACTACATTTGTTGCAACTACTCAGAACTAGATGCAGTATCAGATGACGACAACAACAACAACAACAACAATGTAGAGAATAAGGAGAATGCACGTCCGTCTTCATATGGATATGTGTCTGTGTCTGCAAAGCTTTTGTATCATCAAAGAGTAAGCAGAAATTTGTCGAAGCACATGGTTTGGAGCAATGGTGGGCTGATGATTTGGAACTTCAAATGGCTGTGTCTAACAGCAAGCTCATAAGTAAGCAACTGAAATCTTTGTATAGCCTTCCTGCTTCTGAGCAGCAACTCAAGCTTCAATAACAGGATTTTTAATAATATTATTACATATGCATAACCAGGGGCGGACTTATAGAGGCGCAAGGGAACTGCGTGCTTCTTTAAATTTTCCTAGAAATTACTAAAATAAATTTTCCTACTCCTGTATATACGTGCAATTGATGTAATATATATTATATGTTCCTTACAAAGCACAATCATGTATCTGGTGTAGTGGTCCAGTTTTGATTGTGAAGCGCGAAGGTTGTGGGTTCAAATCCTCCACCCTCCCTATTTTTGGAGATTTTTATTTTTTATTTTACTCAAAGTTTACTATATTAAATTCCAAATTCTTCATTTTTTTACTCAAAATTTCAACACTTCTTTCCCAAGTTTACTATATTAAACTTCATATTTTTAATTTTTTTTTACTCAAAGTTTCAACACTTATTTTCTCAAGATTTACTAACATTTTAAAAGATAATTGATATGATAATCCAAAAATTTGTAAACTTATTTACTTTGTTAATCTTTAGATTGTTTTTTTATCACAATTATTAATATGAAAACAATATACTAATGCCTTTTTTATAATATAAACCCACAACAACTTTCACATTTGTATATTACTAAAAAACTTTCACATCCAGTATAAACCTACAACAAATTTCTTATATGTATCTACGGAAAAAATAATTAAACACTTTTTCCACGACAATTAATTTTTAGAATTCCGCCCCCCCTAAACTATAATCCTGGCTCCGCCCCTGTGCATAACCCCCATATTACAAGAAAATGTTTATTGACTTGCCATTTTTAATGATTAGTTCTACCAACTAAAACAAAAGATTGTCTTTCAATTTAATTATTAGTTCTACCAATCATTATTCCTTATATATCAGGGGCAGGGGCAGGGGCTTAATCAGCCTTTTTGTCCTCTTGAATCCGGGCTTTGCTACGATCAAGTACTCACATTTATAATTTATCCGGTCAATAAGTGGTTAGTGTGTGTGCTACCTGAGTCTCTGAGATACAACTTGCTGCACTAGTTTGTGTTAGGTCGGTGGCATAATATGTGCTAAAATTAATACATAACAACGATTTTATTTTAATGATTCAACGAAATATTGCAATTATAAAAGTATATATAAAAAATAATGCGAAATAAAAAGATTCAAATCGATGCGAGTACTAACACTAGCCTTTTAAGACAATTTGATCTGGTATAGTGTCCACGGTGCTAGTAATTAGATACAAATATATAGGCTCAAGCAGACTTGGCCAACAAGACATAAATAATAAATTACAAATAATAATATTTAATTAGACTCAATATTATTCTCGACACGCCCCACAATCCCGTGGGAAGTGGCTGGACACGGAGATTGGACTTTAAACGGGCAAAACGAGGCTGCGCCAAAGGTTTGGTGAGGACATCAGCTAACTGATCTTTCAAGGAGATAAAAGAGACGCCGAGCTTGCGAGCTGCAACTAATTTGCGAATATGGTGGAAGTCGATCTCTATATGCTTCGTGCTAGCATGAAACACCGGATTGTGAGCATGGTAGGTGGCTCCAATATTATCACACCAAAAAGTAGGCGGTAACGGAACCTGCATCCCATGAAGAAGACTGCAAAGCCACCGGGTTATGCGGCGGTGTTAGAAAGAGTCTTATGCTCGGCCTTAGTGCTACTCTTTGAAACGGTCAAGTGCTGCTTACTATGCCAACTAATTTATCACCAAGAAAGACACAATATGCCCCGACAGAAAGATGGTTATCACTGTTAGCAGCCCAATCAGAGTCAGAATAAGCCTGGAGTTAAATAGGTGACCGGCGGGAGAAGATGAGACCATCGGAGATAGTGTGCTTAAGATACCGAAGAATACGTTTAACTGCAACCCAGTGAGCTTTGGTAGGCGCATGCATATACTTACTAACCTTGTGCACCGCGAACACAATATCAGGCCGAGTGAAACTGAGATACTGTAGACCGCCAACGATAGTGCGGTAAAGTGAAGGATCGGCGCAGAGAGGGCCGGCGTCAAGTGTAAGACGAGTGGAGGCCGACATAGGTGTCTGACAGGGCTTGGCCTTGTCCAGAGAGGCACGCTGCAGAACCTGAAAGATATACTTGCGTTTAGTGAGAAACAGCCCATCGGAGGTAGGAATCACTTCAATGCCAAGAAAATAGGACAAAGAGCCAAGGTCATTAACCGGAAAGTGTCGACCAAGATTAGAGATAACCTGCTCAACAAGATAGGACGACGAGCCAGTAATAATAATATCATCCACATAAATCAGAATATAAACACGAGCACCATCACGGGAATAAATATATAATGAGGTGTCAGTTTTAGAGCCGACAAACCAAACTGAGTCAACACATCAGTGAAGCGAGAGAACCAAGCACGGGGGGCCTAACGGAGGCCATAAAGACTGTGGCTAAGACGGCAGACATAATCAAGATAATCGGGGTGAACAAACCCTTGCGGCTGCTGCATGTAAACGGGCTCAGATAAATGCCCATGGAGGAAAGCGTTTTGAATATCCACCTGTCAAAGAGACCAACACTGCGAAACAACAAGAGACAAGAGAAGGAGAATAGTGACCGGTTTGACAACCGGGCTGAAAGTGTCAGTGAAGTCAACTCTTTCGGCCTGATGGAAACCTTTGGCCACAAGGCGGGCCTTGTAGTGCTCAATACGACCATCTATATGACGTTTAGTGCGATAAACCTATTTATTGCCAACAATATTCATATAAGGATGCGGTGGAACAAAATCCCAGGCCTGATTGCGCAACAACGCTTCAATTTCCTCTCCCATAGCATTACGCCAATTCGGGAGTTTGGAGGCTTCAGTATAGGAAGTGGGGTCCAGGGAGTCAGTAGAAACAACAAAGGCTTTAGAAAGAGGGTAGCGGATAAAGTTCAGCCGAGAAATGGGTTTTAGAGAATTGGTTTTGGTACGAGTAACCATGGTGTGAGTAGGAGCGGGTTAGGCAGGAGACGATTCTGGAGAGGCCGAGCCGAAGTGGACGCAGGAGAGGTGGGTGGGGAAGGCTCAGAAGTGGGAGCCGGATGGGGTAGGGCTGGATGGGAGGGAGCCGTCATGGGAGGTGGAGTCAGGGGAGGTGCTGGCAAGAAGACGGGAAGCGGGACAGTGAGAGTATCGAGAGTGGGTTTGGAGGGAGAAGGTGTATAAGAGAAGACAGATTCATCGAAAACCACGCATCGAGCAATATAAATACGGCCAGAGGCAAGGTCTAGGCACTTATAACCGTGGTGGGAAGGACTATAGCTGAAAAAGTGCAAGTTTTGGAGCGGAAGTCAGTTTTATGATGGTTGTAGGGATGGAGATAGGGCCAGAACACACAGCCAAAGACGCACAAGAAAGTATAGTCAGGGGACCTCTGGTAAACCATTTCGAAGGGAGACTTATCTTTGAGGACTTTGGTGGGAAGACGGTTGATGATATAAGTGGTGGTGATGAAGGCATCCTCTCAATAAGAAAGTGGAAGGTTAGATTGGGCAAGAAGGGAGAGGCCGACTTCAACAATTTGGCGATGGCGGCGCTCAATGGCACCAACTTGTTCATGGGTGTGGGGACAGGAAAGGCTATGATGGATGCCAATAGATGTAATTAGAGTGGAAACATGATGGTACTCACCCCCCCCCCCCCCCAATCAGTTTGGATGGATTTTAGTTTGGTATGAAACTGGCGTTCAATCATAGCAAGAAAGTCAGGAAAGATATTTTCAACATCAGATTTATTTTTCAGGGGATAAAGCCATAGGTATTTTGTGAAGTCATCCAGAAAGCTGACATAGTAACGGGAACCGTAAATTGAAGGCTCAGAACAAGAACCCCAGACATCGGAGTAAATCATGTCCAATGGGGCAGAAGAGGTAAACTCAGAAGTGTATAAAGGAAGACGGTGACTTTTTGCTAACTGACACGGGCCACACACAGAAGGCGATGTCTTAGTAAGAGTGAAGGTGAGAATGCCTTTTAATGCTTGACGGAGTACGAAATAACAGCAGTGACCGAGACGTTGATGCCATATGATGGTGGAAGTGGTGGAGGAGGCCAGAGCTTGAGGAGGAGCAGGAGGAGGGTGAAGCGGAGTGGAGAAGTGATATAAGCCATCTTTTACAAAACCCCTAAGGTGGGTGTGACCGGAGTAATCTTTTACAAGAAAGTAAGACCCATGAAATTCAAAGTACACGGAATTATCCGAAGCAAATTTATGTATTGATAAAAGGTTTCTAGTTATGGAAGGAAGAATATTAGACAAATAAAAGGACTTGGAAGGGGAATATACAGAAGAAGAGCCGTAATGAGTAATAGATAAACATGTATCGTCGCTACATGCACTTTGTCGGGCCCGGCATAGGGTGAAGACGAGAGGGTGAGATTGCTACGGTCATAAGTGAGATGATGAGTGGTACCAGTATCCGCAATCCAATCAAAACCAGAATGTGTGTGTAAAGAAGCCGCGCATGACTGGGAAGTCCGAGCTGGTGGAAACCGAGTGGACGAGAGGGGAGTGATCCATAGCGATAGGGACATGACGGAGCAATATGGTTGGCCTGATAACAAATTTGGCAAGAAGCATGCGCAGCATCATGTTGGTAGCCACGCCCCCGGTTGTGAAAAAGGTTGGAGCTGCGGGGATGAGCTGTTGACGGCGGTGCAGGGGGGTGGAAGATGACCGCGATAAGGATGTGGAAAATTACGGGCTGGAATGGGTGCTGCCGGTGGGAAGGAGATGGACGCCGGTAAAGATGGAGGCACGTAAGTTCCACGGCTTTCTTTCATTGTGAATCTCCTCTTATCACCTGAATTCGGAAGGAAAAAAAAGGTGTGCAACGGTCAGGGAGGGTGGCAAGGAACGGAAATTGATTCTCAGAAAAATCGATGTCATGACTAACATAAAAATCTCAAGTTTCGAGGTCATAAAGTCGCCAGCCCTTCTGACCATATGGATAACCAACAAACATACACCGGCGAGACCGAGAGTCAAACTTCTCTGTGGCTCGAGGACGAACAGCGGCATAGAACAAACACCGAAAGACCCGAATACTCTCATAAGAGGGAAGACGACCATACAAAAATTCATACGGAGTTTTTCCATTCAAAAGGCAAGTAGGGGTCAGGTTAATCAAATGAACTGCACTAAGGGCGCATTCACCCCAAAATATTTTGGCAATTTCGCTTGAAAACGCAGGGCGCGAGCTACATTAAGAATGTGTCGATGCTTACGTTCAACGCGTCCATCTTGTTGTGCCGCATCAACACAAGAAGTTTGATGCGCCAAACTCAAAAAATCCAGGCCATTATCGCTGCGAAAACTCTTAATCAGTTTGTCAAACTGACGTTTGACCATGGTATAAAAATTCTCAATCAATTGGCGGACTTCATGCTTGCCAGTTAATAAATAGACCCACGTGGCAGGAGAACAGTCATCGACCAGTGTAAGAAAATAACGAGCATCACAATTAGAGGGAAACTTATAAGGCCCCCAAATATCACAATGAATTAAATCAAACAAATCTGTGGCTTTATTAATACTTAAGGGAAACAAAGCACGAGGCTGTTTACTCATGAAATAAATAGAACAATCAATGTCACAAACTTTATTGGAATTATCAAGACTAGTAATGCCGGATAATGAAGATATCACGGTCATCGAAGAATGGCATAAACGTCAATGCCACAACAAATGAGTATCAGCCACAACAACTTTATTAACTCGAATATCTGGAGAGCACACGGACTGGAAGTTGTAGACCTTATTACACTGCACCTCCGCCCCAATCAGCTTCCTCAAAGTATGGTGCTGTATAATACACAGCTTATCAGTGAAAATAACAAAATATTTGCGGGTTTCGAGCAGCTGTGACACCTATAATAAATTACAAACGAGTTCTAGAACATAAAGAACATTATCCAAAATTAAATCCGGAGTCAAAATCACAGGGGCCGGATTGTGTGGCAGTACTATTTTGCCCTTTGGGCAACCCAACCGGGGACGATATATTTTGTAAATTGGTGAATAAAGAAAGATTACCGGACATGTGATTAGACGCACCAGTATCAATTAACCAATCATTGGAATGAGACATACCAGACAATTTTTCAATGGAGGAGGGCTTAACATTTTTTAAAGCCGAGAGGAGCTGCGTCCATTGATCATCAGACAAAGTCGGTGTTAGATGTGTGCCCGTAAGACAATTTATGTAATTATTTTATGATTTAATAATGACAGATTTTATTATTCATCTTATTATTTGCTATGTGCTTATATAGTATACACTGCTGCAAATCCTAAGTATATCAGTATGTAACCACTTAACTCAGGTATGGCATACACGTGAGGATTGAGTTAGTGGTGATATACTTAAACTGTTAGTCCGTGGTGAATTTAATCAGAGTTTAGGGTCTCATGATTAAAACACCAATAATGCGTCCAGAACACCTTAGGGTGTGATAGTCTTATCCGGACTGTCGGTAGAGGGTACCTAAGTGGGGCATTTGTATATGATGGCATTCATGTAGGACTGGACCGATTTAATCTGTATTTCTTGATATAATTCCGTAATCATGAAATCTTATTAAATCATTAGATGATCATATATGGATTGACCTTAATCCTGAGGTGATCACGAGTCTTTCTTGGTCTCGGGTAGTGTTTGATGTGTTAGTTACGGATCACTTTGACATGTGATCCAAGACACTTCTCGTTGGCACTATTCCCTGATGAGTGATTAGTTATGTGTTTCACAGACACGGAATCCATTCCTTCCTGCGGGAAGTAGAGAGACGGTCCCTTATTTGTTAGCCCTAAGAAAATGACCGATGGGCCCAGTTCATATTAGACTAATTAGCTACTAGTCAGATATGTGAACTAATTGATCACTAGGGGGTTAATGGTAAATAAGGATAAGATATTCTAAGTCGGGTTCACGGAGACTTCCCACTCAGAGTGGACGGTCTATGGAGGGTTAGTCTGTATGAAGTGATTATATCAGTGGACGCTTATTTACTTATAGGGTTGAGTGTAAGTGTATATCTATAATTGGTAGAGTTCATTTCGGGTTTGTGGTGGCGTAATCCCGGAATTAATAACTTAAGTGTAAATATTCAGTTCGATGAATATTTTACTTAATTTATTGGAGCTACTGGTTATAGGTCCATGGTCCCCAACGTGGCTCCTATAATACGAGTATTTTCTTGTTATTGGGCCTCAGTGATTATTAATTAGCTGGGCTAATTAATTGATATGCGAAATATTATTTAGTTAGGCTAAATAATATGATACACGGAAAAGACATTTTCTGTGGGCCTGGTGAGCTATAGGTGGCGCCAATATGTCTTGGTTTTTCCAAAAAATTAGTTTTCTTGGATAATGACATATTATGTAATTAATTATTTCTGTTGAATAATTAATTGGATAAATAAAAGAAAGTAACTTATTTATTATTTTTCTCTTAACTTTAAGGGTAATTATATTTTCTTATTACAAGATTATAATTATCTCTTATTTTTATTAGATAATAATATTTAGAATTATCTCTTTTATTTTGTATTACCGATTGTGTATAGGTTTCTCTCTTGGGTTTTGGCTATAAAAGAGAGTTCTCCTCGAGCCCTAAACATGTACATGTTCTGCGCCCCAATTGTGAAAAATAGGAGACAAGAATTCGTTCCTTGTCTCGGGAGAAGAAAAACTTAGAGTTTTTCTTGGTGCATATCAAGGAGGTTCTAGTTTCAAGAAACGGTGTCCACCAACCGCCATTTGGAGAACACGTTGGAAGACTTTGGCTTCTCTTCCTACTGTTGGTAAGTTATACTAAACCCCCTTGTAGGATTTTAGATCCTTTATATATGTATTGTAATTTGTTGATCGTGATACATCCGCTGCGCAAAGAAACTACATCCTTCAGTCGGGGCAAGAGAGCGATCACCATCACCTTGTTGTTGCTCATTGGCCGGACGGTGGCTGCCCATGGTACCTGTAAAATTACGGCCACCGTTCCGTTCACCACTTCCTCATCGACTTGAATTACGACCACCACGTCCTCCGCCACGCCCGTTGCCATTTTTAGGACATGGGTACCAGTCCGGGTACCCAATCAACTTAAAACAATGCTCCTTGTCATGCCCGGATTGACCACAGTGAGTACAGGAGCGAGGATCATCTCAAACAGGTTTGGCCGCCCCGCCATTAGCGGCTTCTTGTGCTGCAAATCCGACTGCTTCAGATCGGAGAGGGTCACGAGGCTCGGAGACGAGCTGTTTGCGTTCTTCAGCCACAATTTTGGCATATTCAACATTAAGAGATGGTACTGGGACTGGGTCCATCATTGATGGCCAAAACAGTGACGTCCAACTTTAACCGGCAGAGTACCGGGTCGGAAGCACTATAGCGGCGAGCAAGGTCGTATCCCACGAGGAATCAGTCAAGTACCACAATCAATTTCGTATTGAGTTTAGGTTCACAATAAGGGTGAAAATAATAATTATAGCTAGAAAAAGAAATAAAAATTATAACTTTAAAATATATGATAAACTGAATAGCTAAACTATGATCAAGAATACTCTTAACACTTTTACCGAATCACTAGGGACAAGCTTAAACCGACCAACCAACCAATGGTTTCTAATGAATATGTTGTGGGTGCAATCTTCTAAATTGATCCCTAGGCACTAATACCACAACCTAGTTACCTTATATTCGGTGTCAGTCTCCTCTATGGGATTTAATTGACCTAATATGATTAAAAACTATGAGATGCTCCACATCCACCGAGTTCACGGCTTAGCTAAAAAACCTTACCAAGGAACGGACTGTGAAAAACTCGACTAGTTCGTGCATGGCAATCCTAAAACTCTAGGTCACACACTCCCTCACAAAATACATTTATAAAGGTTGTGTGTATGATCAATTAATGGTTCATGACACCACTAAAGGCATTAAGTTCAAGTTTTAGAACACAAACATTCAAAAGATTTAACTTTTAAGACCTACTCATCCCTAGATTATCGTTTAGACATCAATTTCGTTATTCCATCACATAATCTAGCTATCAAAAATCTAGCTACACATAATAACAAGAACGAAACAAGAAATCATAATTAATTGGGAAGAAAACATGATAAAAGATAAGAACAATAAATTACCAATAATGTAGAAGCAATCCCTCAATTGGTTTGTCAATCCAAAGTGAAGAAATCGCGAAAAAAAAACTAATAATCGTAGCAATTCGATGCAAGAAAATTGATTTAAATCTATAGTTTTTGGGGAAGAAAAATCTAAAAAACTGAAAAGAAATTATTGTATGAAGTTGTGGTGAAAATTTGACCTAATTTGGATTTTATATAAGCCAAATTCGACCCAAAATAGTGGAAAACTCGGAAATTCGCTACTGGTGACGTCATCCGCGCTGCCAGCAAAATACATCTCCAGTAATTCGGTGATATCTTTGTGTGTAGAGCTCTGGTTTGCGCGATTCAAGTTGCGTTGGAAAGCTTATTCAATCCCCTACAACTTTAATGAAGATTACTTTTCCAGAAAATGCCTCCAAGGGAGCTCAAAATTAGGATTAAGTGACACAAGCATGAAAACATCAACGATGCTTGATCCGTTTCAACTCTTTAACTTCGGGCATGTTTTTAAAGAGTGAAAAATAGTCTTCATCACACCCTAGGTGAGATACTTGCTGTTTTTTCTCGATTTTTCTTTTTTTTTCTTTTTTCCCGAACGTCTGAAATTGAATCTCACACTATTTCTTTATACCAACTTCGTTTTGGACGATTTTCGTACCGTTGTGATACTCGTCACGCTCTCTATCATGCCGTGCCTATAATGAACAAAACAAGAACACCAGGCATGACACATGCCAATAAAACGCACACAAATCACCCAAAAATGTCGAGATTTTCGACGTAAATATCTTTCGTCTCGTGCTTCGAATCGTGGTGAAACGTGCCTATAAATACCACTTAACTACCCCAAAATCAAATCGAATAGGCTATAAATAGAGGTAAAATGCACACAAAATTATAGCAAAGTTGATTCTCATCAACTACCTCCCACTTAGCGTTTGCTCGTCCTTGAGCTAATCAAGCGATTCAAAAATAAATCATGAGATCAACGTTGCTATCATATGGGAAACCACAATATCTAATGAGTAAAAACTAGTCAATAAGAGAATAAACACGAGTCAAAACGTATCTTATCATGGAAACTGAACGTGTGTGTGCATATCTTCTCAATCATTCATTATAGTCGACCGGCTCAGATTATAGACGCATGACTAATGTCGTTACACCATAGGCTTATACTTCGTAAGCATCTCCACTAATCGAGGTCAAATCAAGGCTAACTAAGGTCAGGTAGGACTTGCAAGGTTGTAACGTTAGGCCAGGGATGGGGCTAAACGAAAGGATAAAAAGAATATCAAAAGAGAAAATACGAGTGAGCCTAATCAAAACATCTTGCATATACTTCATAGCTTGCCTCCTTTTGACACCGTATCATAAACAGGAGTAGGGCGCAAAAACGGTGGCCACCAAGATAAAACTCCAAGATAGCTTCCAAAAATAGTTGTTACCAAGAACAAGCTAACCAAGAATTCAAGAACGTCCACTCCAATTTACTTCATCCCCTCGCCATGCTTTACATTGAAAGTATTGATTCGAACACTTTCATCCACATTTCTTGACTCAATTTTATTCATTTTTTTCTTTTTTCTTTTGATTGATTTTATTTGATTTTTTTTCTTCTTGAACCAAACACCAACACTTTGCCACTCCTTCTCATTCGTAATATCAAAGATTCCCCAACACCATACTCGGGTACACATCTTCACCACCCCACACTTGTGCTAGCAAGTATGTCCAACATAAGATTAAAACTCACTCGGGGTGCCAAAGAAACGTAGACCACAAATAAAGGCTAAGGTTCGGTAATTATAGGCTAATCAACGAATGGCTAAGTTCGGGTGGGGGGTCTAACCACCCTACAAAGGCTTATAGGGGTTTCTGTGGAAATTATGTACATGGTCGGCTATTTGGCTCTAGTTGGTTCAAAGAAATGCCAGGACCGTAGACGGACGTTTTCTAGGCTATACAATCCTTGCCGGCAGTGTACCGGGTCAAATCATAGTGCAAGTGTGGTGAGTCAGAGTGTCGAATCCTCAGGGAAAACGTGGTAATTCTTTTAAGTGTGGTTAAACACCAAAGAGCTGTTATTAACTCTCTAAACCGCAATTTTATAACACAGATTACTACTATTCTACTTAACATAAAGTAAATGCGTAATTTAAAAGTTATTCTAATATAATATATATAGATATATAAATATATATAGATGTACATGGATTGTAAAATATATATATATATATATATATATATATATATATATATATATATATATATATATATATATATATATATATATAAATATATAGATACCAATATATAGTTTATAATAATAGACTAGATGAGATAATTTTATAGAACTAGCTAAAGTTTATATAATTGATTTATATGATCTTTTTCATGAACGGAATGTGCTCTCGATCTTTCCTTTTATATTAGGTCCAATTGAGTAAATGAAACGGTGCACTCCTCGAGGTTAACAATTCCTCCTCACACGAGCGTATGAAATTGTCATATGTCAAATTGTCATCGCTTAATCTCCACAATCGCCCCATGCTAATCTCGATTAGTCTCGAACATGTACCGAGTACAAATCTACCCCGGATAAAAGAGGTTATTCCGCTTGTCGACGGCCGATGTTATTCAAAAGGCTCCGGTTGTCGACGGATCGATTTAACTTTCCGGTGTTAGTTTCAATTAAACCGTTGATTTTAACATTATTACGATCTTGAGCACAAATTTAATAAGATTTATCTTTCCCAAGACAAATCGCCCCGGTAGAGGAAATAGGATTCCGTTGTCACGCTTTATGCGGCCAATTTTACCCTCCGGTTTTCTATTTTTATCTCATATCCTAACTTCTCCGGTCGGGCCATCATTAGGTTATATGTTGCGATTCATCTTGGTTAATTACGCCAATCCGAATATTATCAATACGCTGCAAAATAGAAAAAGATTCAATTAACTCAATTTTAGTAAAATTTTACTTAGACAAAGACATTCATTTACCAAAAAGATCGAAATAAAACGATTACATAACTTTGGCTAGTTATTAGATTTAGCCTAAAAACATTATAACTACTAAAAAGATAAAAAACAAACATAACAAACATAAATACTTTAGAAATTTTACCCGATTACAAATGCTGAATCAGAGGTCGTATTCTTCCGGATATTACAACGACTTCAACAACACCGAACTTCTGATAATTTCCCGAGTATTACAACAATACTACGGTATTATTATTTTTGGCATAAGGCCTATTTACAACTACTAAAAAGAAAATAAGAAGGAGATATATATATATATATATATATATATATATATATATGTATATGTATTGGTACGCTTCGATCTGTTGCATCTGAGGCTTCTTTTATAGAAATTTTGGTGAAGGCCGGACCGGGCCGGGTCATAGCCGGACTGGGCCGGTGTAATCATCACATTCATCTCCCCTTAATTATCCAATTTACGGATATAATTATATATTTTGGAATAAAACTTCTAAAATTCATATCTCGAGTTCTGGATCTCCAAATAACATGATTCAAGAGGCATCGGAAAGCTCTCGGAAAAATCTACAACTTTCATGAAGGACTCTTCTTCAGAAAATGTCGTTTTGATGAGTCATTCATTTGTCGAAGATATTTCTCGATTACCACTAAATCAAATCGATTAGCCACTTGACCACTTCGATTGACCACTTGACCACTTAAGCAATTCGATTGACCACTTAAGCTCGTGACCTTCTCTAAATCCTTTCAGAGATATGATTATTCTTCAAAATGTCGATTCTCGGGGTCTTGGCTTATACATCTGCAATAAAATACCACAAATACCCACGTAAATCTGACACGACATTCCGATTTACTAAAATCGGTACAAAATGATAACTTTTTACTATTATTATTAAGTTTTACTACTAACTACTCTAAACTATAAAGATTAACATTTCATACTATTTATATCATAATTTCATATATTTTATATAGAATTCGTTGATAAAATATAATAATATAATGTATATTTAATCATATAAAAGTAGTATATCAACTACTCCCCACTTAAACTTTTGATCGTCCCTGAGCAAAAAAAGCGTAATAAAAGATAATATAATTGATCGATTATAATTTTTAATGTAATTTATATTGTCAATATTATAAATATATTACGATTCTAATTTAAAATTGTAACATGACAAAAGTGTATATAACTTAAATAGCTTAAACATCAAATATTATTTAGATGAAATTGTACATGTAATACTTAATAAGTATAAATAAAATATTAGAATTATTTTTAATCGCAACTATTATGAAATCCTCGAATCGTAAACTTGGTGTCGTAGTTGACAAAATGGCTTATAAAGTTTAGGCTCAAGATGTTGGTTAATCGGAAAAAGAAATCAAAAAGAGAAAGAGGCAAGTCGACGCACTCACATCTTCATATTCTTGATCAAAAACAATCTCGATTAATAGCATCCTATTTTTATTCCAACTATTTTTCGATTTTCTCTCTTTTTTTTTTTTTTCAAGAATCGAAGCGTGAGTGTGTGAAGAAAAAATCAAACTTACAAGCATTGCTTCATCAAGATTGATCGGAGTACTACTCTTTCGATCGAAAATTACAAGTCCGGTTTCCTTAAACTTGTAATCATTCTTGAGATCTTATGATTCGACTTTTTCTTTTTTTCATTTTATGCCTTCATTCCCAAAGAATAGGACATTTCGAGATAATACCTAGTTTGGACTACTATCATCAGCAATCGGGAGCTTTTAAACCTCATAGTGATATAGGATGTTTCGAGATAACACCCTACTGCACTCAAATCATTGGTAGCTACAACCGATATGTTCTTTTTATTTTTAGGTTGTCGATCAAAGATAAGGAAGATACCTGGTATTTGATTAGTTCTGTGTAGATATGGTGCTTCGTTCTTAATTTTTTTTATAGAATATTAACATATCCGAACTTATTACCAAAATCGACTATCTTGCAAGTGTCATGAGGTAAGATCGAATATACTAATACTTATCTAATTTTTCCAATCTCAGCATATACCAAAATTTAGTTTTTATGTCTTCATCTCTTTTCATAAGTACGTACAAACTTGCGGAATTTTCAAGGAAATGTAGACCAAAATTAGCTAAAGGTTGGGTACTTCCAGTTAATCATAATGTCAATTTCGAGTGAGGTCTTGATCACTCTAATCAAGGCTGAGGTAGGAACAAAAATTGGAAATTTATTTAGGTAGGCTATTTGGCTATAGTTTATATTTTTGTGGTGCCAAAAATCATCATCCCTAGTCCAATTCCAAACTCATAATTCATATTGAAAAGAAAATTATTCTAAAAATTTTACTTATAAATATCAACATACCTATATAATTTCATGAAAACAGTTTTTAACATTAATTACTCAATTATATAAACTTAAAATCTCGTTAAAATCTAAATTAGAAATAAAATATAATTATAATATATCTAATTTACTTTACTTAATTAAAAACTTATTCTTCCAAATTATATCATTTTTTATTCATATTTATATATTAACTACTTAATTTATCTAAAAAATTAAACTAATAAGTAATAAAAAAATTGATAATTTTTATAATTTATAACTATTTTTTCAAAAAATTTAATGAATTTTCTAACCTAACTCTACTCCCCACCTACGAAGTGGCATCGTCCCGATGTTCAATGAGTATTAAAAAAGTAGGTTTGAAAATAAAATTAAAATTATCTATTATCGTTATTATTCTGATTTCATTCTTAGCGTATACTAATATATTATTAAATAACAAACAACTTAAAAAACTTAAACATATATATTAAACAGGATAATAAAATTACAATAAAAAAAAAAAACTTAACGAACTGAACTTAAAAAAACCACAAACTTAAACAAACTTAGTCATACTTCTTAAAATTGAAAAACCATTCTAAATGGTTGACGAACATCCCGGTGTATCCACCGGCAACAATCCAACTCTACTATCTCTTGAAGGAAAGATTTCATCCGTCTCCAACTCACCAACTCCATTCATCTGAACACACAGTCTTGAAATCATTGACGAAGAAGGCATAGGCTTCCCCCTACTGCCCCTCGTTATGGAAAACTCCATCACCGTCCTCTGAATTAAGATTCCCCAATCCACATACTCACCAAATGCCAAGGCGTACAACAAAAGCATTTCATTATCACTAAGGCTCCCGAAATCCCAAGTAGGATACACCCTAGAGTTAATGAAATGTTTCCATGCCCTTAAATGTGGAAGTAAGGCATTTGTGGACAAATCGTGATTCGAATCAAAGAGTGGAAAAAGACACTGGAATGCCTCGTGAGTTTTATTTAGATGATTATAGGCATTATTCAATCCCCGCTTTATTTCAAAGTGTGGCAGCGTCACAGGCGGAATTTCAAAAAGTTGATTGATAACAGACGAAGAGAAGGGAACAGCCACTCCTCTTACCGTGATAATTTGAGTATTTTCAATCATGGATGTTGACATCAAGGCAGAATAAAATTCTCGAACAATCGAGATATTTACTCGTCCTCTTGGCGCACTCACAAACTTTTTCCAACCAAATCCTCTGATCACAGTTTTACCCCATCGATCGAGTTTATCGAAATTCAAACTTTTCTCCAACTGGATTGGAGAATTAGCAAAACGAGGGTGTAAAAGTATATTATCATTGGATGCTCGGGACTCTGGTGCTACAGCTTCTGGTGTGTTCGGTTCATATGAATTAACAGAGGGCGAGGAATGGTTCGACATTTTTAAAACCAGATGAAAAGTAAAAAAAATACAAGAAAGTAAACAGATAGAAAGTAAAAGGGATGAAAGCTTTCTCATGGCTTTACTCCTTTTAATGGTTAGAAAATAAACATACGTGGATGCATTAGACGAATTTGACAATGAGTCACCCTTTTCCCGGATCGGTCCGAGAGTAGGCCGGCTCGGTCCGGCCTCATTTTTCTTTTACCGAGTACAGAGGTAAAAGTAACGTTTGGTTTTTCTTCTTTATGCCCCTTACAAGTGTAATAAATAATACGTATGTTAAAAATGATACTTATAAAACGATTAAAATGTTGAAAACGATTTACTAATGATACAAAGTTCGTAAAAAAAAAAAAAATTTATGAAATATTTTAAACGGTAACTTAAAATGATTAGAATAACTAAGACGATACTCTAAGTAAAATAAACAACTACTATAAAACGAAACAATAAAAATGAAACAAACCAAAATCTAAATGAAAATGTCGAAAATAAAAACGTGCAGTAAAAATGTTTAATAAAATATAGTAATAAAATTCAATCTTCTTCATAATCTTCCTCAGGATCAACATGAAAGCTCGAACTCGGAAACGACTGAGAAGCTGGCGGCTGAAATGTAGTCGTGGTCCTGACTGAACTATCAAGACCCATAGAACTCATGACAGTAGTGATATGCGCAAACTCAGCGAATCCTCCCCAACTGGACATCTCGGGTCTCTGAATACCTGTCGAACATACACTTGTACCACTTGATTGGCTTCCAAAAGGATATGACATTGGATGAATGCTCGAAGGTGGTGGAATAGGTGCTACCCACTCTGGTAAGGTATACGGATTGGACTGACAAGGTGGATAGGCAGGATCATCAAAAGTAGGATTACGAAGCAACCGCTCGCTTTCTCCTTAAACCTCTACGAATATCGTCACACCACCGCTTATTACTTTCAAAGATACAAAGCCATGTTGGCTTGACCACGTGCAACGTCCGAAACTAAAGATTGAAACATGTCATAAGTGATAGTGTTGGGGAAAGGAGTTTGTTGAGGCTGACTCGAAAAAGATGGAAAAGAAGAAGATGTGGAAACTGGTGGAGCTGGTTGAGTTTGACGTCTTCTGATCAACGAGCTTAATCTACCATCTGGAAGCCTAGTCAAACTTGGTCCAATCAGAGGTGCATCTGCCAGAGCTAACTTGTCATTAGGCAGGAACTGTACTCCCGACCTACGACATAAATCTGAAATAAAACAAGGGAAGTACAGATGACTCCCTGGTCTGGCGATGACAATGCTCTCGAAAACTCTTTTAAAAATTACCTTTCCAACATCCACCTTTACATCATTTACCATCGCCCATGCGATACAAACATCTTCTTTTCCATAAGCCGTATGTTTACTCGAAGGATAGAGATTATGGCTAATAAACCTTTTAATCGCCCTTAAACCTCTAAAACACTTCCCGTAGTTAAACCTATTTTCAACCCACACAGCGGTTGAATCAAAAGCATGCTGAGCTTTTAAGGCAGTCTGCTCAAATGTTGCAGGATCATCTAAACTCCAAACTACCCTGTAATCTTCATCATCTGGAAAAACTTCAACTCCCAAAATCGCATTTATAATGGCAGGGTTAAAGGAACATTTCTAGCTCTTAGAGGTACAGCCATACTTAGTAAGCTCATCCTGTGACAATGTAGACAAAAGCGAATAAAATTCACTACTAAAGTCGTATTTATTTCCCCTTCTCTTCTGGCTGCCAATTCTAACCACTGACGTCTCGTAAAAATATCCTTAACTTCATCACCTAAGTCATCAAAATCTAATCCTCTTTCAATCAAAACATCACATTTACTATAAATCCTTTGATACGCATTCTTAGCTTCTTGTGATGTTGTTTTATTGAAGCTTACGGCTTCTTCTTCCTGTGATAAAACTATCGTGCCTACTACCGGAGTTGATATAGGAATGTTCGATTTCCGCTTCTTAGAAATTTTTCTACTCGACTCAGCCATTCTACGATATTTGGTAAAGCCAATCAACAACACAACAACAAAAAATAAACAACAAAAAATAAAAATGTCACAACACACTCAAAAATCAAAACAGTTGAAATTAATCTAAAAAATTATGAAAAATACGAAATTGATAACTAAATAAACTAGATAATACCTTATAATGAAGAAAACGTTGAAAAGTAGGCCGGAAAAGTTGTAAAGTCGCCGGAAAAAAATGAAGCTTGTTTTCGATCCTTTTTGTTTTTTTTGAACCTTTGTGGAAGAGAGGAGATGAAAGGAGGAAGAAATCAAGTGGTGGTGTAGTGTGAGATGAAATTTTATGGAAGAATTGAAAAAAATTGAGTGGTGGGGTTTTGGGGGTGTGGATGCAGCGGCAAGAAAAATTAGGGAAGAAGAAGAAGAAGAAAAAGGGGTCCCCGTTTTTTATCCAATTAGACCCCGGATCGGTCCGGATTAAGGGCCGGACCGGTCCGTGCACAATTTTCTACTTTTTCCGATTTTTTTACTTTTTATGATTTTTAGTTGAAAACTTATAAAAATTCTAATAAAACTTAATTAAACTCGATTAAAATCTTAAAAATAATTTTATAACAACTTTTAGAAATTTAATAAAATCTTTATAAAACTTAATAAAAAGTTTATAAAAATTTAATAAATTTATATTAATTCTTATAAAATATCTATAAAAAAAACTTTTATAAAATTTTTATAAAACTCCTTAATTTTATAAAGATCCAAATTTTTAAAATTTTCAGAAGTTATAAGAAAATTTTATAAAATTTTAAAAACATAAGAAAAGACTCGAAACTTAAAGGGGTTCCTGATTCTTCGATTTCTAAATCTTCCAGAGTTCTGATATAACGTTCAATCAACCTAACTCCTAAAAACGAAGCATTTGAATTATCTCTTGGAATTCATCGGGATTTTCTTGATAACCACCTAATCGTTCCTTCCTAACAATATTCAAACACTCATCCCGGGATTTGGTTGTGTTTTCCCACAGTCCGTCAACATGTTCACTTTTTCCACAGATTCTCGCATCTCATCGAAACTTTGCCCTTCTTTTATTGCACTCCTTGATGTTCCATTACAAACTTCTTTCAATCTAATCTCTCTCAACAATTTCTTGTTTTGTTCAAAACTAAAGCTTCTATAGCAAACGCGACATCTTTATCAAGGCCTAATTTCAAAAGTAAAACAAAAACTCCTAATCTATCTAAAAGGCATCCAGTTCTTTTACGTCTATCCGGTAAAAGACGAAAAGAGTTTAAACATAAATAAAAACACAAAAAAGTAGAGTAAAGATAGATAGCACCTGGTATTCGGCTGATTTCAGTTTCTCTTTTGCAGTTTTTCGGTTTTTCTCGCTTTTTCAATTTGTCGGGGATCAATCAAGAGCATTACTTCTTCTTTCAAGTGTGATTCCTTCTCCTCCACAAATAACTTCACTCAGGGCCATTGGCTATAAAAGTCGATTTCCATCGCTTAGTTCAACACCTCAGTTTGTAAACCCGTGTTATTTTAAATGGACTCGTCCATCTTGATTTAAGCTTACTCGAAACAACTTTAAACGTGAATTGTACAAGAGCACTTGATCACCTACATGGAACTCACGCTTAAAGATTCTCTTATCATGGAAAGATTTCGTGCGTTCTTTGTATTTCAAGCATTTTCATAAGAATCTAGACGAAATTCTTCTAGTTCATTAATTGAAGCAATCTATGATCACCGACAACCTTAGGATCGAAATTGTAAATCTAATAGCCTGTAAGGCTCGGTGTTCTAACTCAACCTGGAGATGACAAGACTTACCAAAGACTAGTTTATAGGAGAACAACCAATTGGTGTTTTAAAAGTCGCTCTCAGATGCCCATAATGCATCATCTAATTTAATCGCCTTGAGCTTTTACGATTTGAATCCACTGTTTTCTCCACGATTCTTTTGATCTCTCTATTCGACACCTCTACCTCGCCCACCGGTTTGGATGATAGTATGCTTCCTAACTTATGCGTTACACCATATTTTTCAACTATCTTAGTAAATGGTCTATTGCAAAAGTGTGACCTCTATCACTAATGATAGCCTCGAATGCCATATCCGGTAAATATATTCTTATTAAGGAATCTTATGACAACTTTGGTATCATTAGTGGGAAGAGCTTCAGCTTCTACCCATTTTGAAACATAATCTACCATTACAAGAATAAATCTTTTTCCAAAAGATATAGGGAAAGGTCCAATGAAATCTATACCCCAAACATCAAATAACTCACATTCTAAAATAGGTTGCATAAGCATTTCATGTTTTTTAGATATATTTCCCCATTTTTTACAAGACTCACAAGATTTAACATACTTATAAGCATCTCTATATAGTGTAGGCCAATAAAAACCACATTGTAAAACTTTAAAAGCAGTTTTCCAACCTCCATGATGACCTCCTGCCTCACGATCATGACAAAACGACAAAACACTTAAAATTTCATTATCAGGCACACATTTTCTGATTATCCCATCCGAACATTTACGGAAAAGGTCCGGTTCTTCCCAAGAATAAAATTTTAAGTCATAAAAGAACTTCTTTTCTCACGCCAAGTCCAATGAGACGGAATATAATCACAGAGTTAAGTAATTAATGATATCTCCAAACCAAGGTGACATTTCCTTAGAAGGAATTCTAGTCTTTAATAACTGCATGGTTGAAGGAGTATCTATTCTAAATAGTTGTTCATCAGGAAATGAATCTTTAATTTCATTTCCTATTTCTTCATCATTTTCCATTCTACTTAGATGATCCGCTACTACATTCTCACTTCCTTTTTATCTTTAATTTCAATATCGAATTCTTGAAGTAAGAGAATCCATCTAAGAAGACGAGGTTTAGCATCTTTCTTACTCAGTAAATACTTCAATGCTGAATGGTCTGTATAAATTATTACCTTAGAACCAACAATATACGATCTAAACTTATCTAAGGCAAAAATTACAAACCAACAGCTTCTTTTTTCAGAGTTGCATAATTTAGTTGAGCAGTGTTTAATGTGTGAGATGCATAGTAAATAGCTTTGAGAATTTTGTTGTATCTTTGACCTAAAACAGCTCCTACAGCTAAATCACTTGCATCACACATAATCTCAAACGGCAAACTCCAGTTTGGTGCTACTAAAACTGGTGCAGTAGTTAACCTTGCTTTTAGGGTCTGAAAAGCTTCCATACATTTACTATCAAAGTTAAAAAGGTACTTCTTTTTCAAGCAAATGACTTAGAGGCTTTGCTATTTTTGAGAAATCGGCAATGAATCTTCTATAAAATCCTGCATGTCCCAGAAATCCTCTTAGAGTTCTTAAATTAACTGGTGGATGTAACTTTTCAATTACTTCGACTTTAGCTTTATCAACTTCAATACCTTCTTCAGAGATTCTATGACCTAAAACAATTCCTTCTGATACCATTAGATGACATTTTTCCCAGTTTAGTACTAGATTGGTATCTTCACAGCGTTGTAACACTCGTTCTAAGTGTAACAAACAAACGTCAAATGAATCTCCGTAAACACTAAAGTCATCCATAAAAATTTCTAAGAATTTCTCAACCATATCAAGAAATATAGCCATCATACACCTTTGAAACGTAGTGGTGCATTACATAAACCAAACGGCATTCTTTTATAAGCAAAAGTTCCATAAGGACAAGTGAAAGTAGTTTTTTCTCTCTCTCTGCCGCAATGAATATCTCAAATATCCTGAATAACCATCTAAGAAACAAGAATACTTATGTCCACTTAAACGCTTCCAACATCCGAACTATGAATGGAAGTGGATGATGATCTTTCTTAGTATGATCATTTAGTTTTCTAAAATCAATGCACATTCGATAACCTGTAATCTCTCTTGTCGGAATCCATTCATTCTTTTCATTTTCTTTCACTATGAAACCTCCTTTCTTTGGTACCACTTGAGTTGGACTTACCCATTCACTATCTGATATGGGAAAAATTATCCCCATTTCTAATAGCTTAATGACCTCTTTCTTAACAATTAACTGCAAATTTGGGTTGAGGCGGCGTTGCGGTTGAATACAAGGTTTAGCATCTTCCTTCAGAATTATCTTATGAACGCAAATCTCAGGGCTAATACCTCGAATATCGGCAACTGTCCATCCAAAAGCTTTCTTATGCTTTTTCAACATTCTAAGTAATTGATCTTCTTGTTGCTCAGTTAAAGATGATGAAATAATAACCGGTAATAGATTATTAGTTTCAAGAAAAGCATACTTCAGATTTAAAGGTAACGGTTTCAATTCCAGATTCTTAGGTGGATCTTCCAGTGATGGTGTAAGAACTGGTCCTTCTAGTTCTAATTCTAAATACTTATGCCATGATGGTTTAAAAGTAAAACTTCCTTTATCTAGAGAAAGGATTATCTCTTTCATTTCGGTGTCTTTTTCATCTTCCTTATAGATAGACAGAGTTAAGCATTCTTCTAATCTGTCTTCAAAAGTTGGTAATCGAATATCATAGAGCAGAAATGAGTATCTTCTATAAAAGAACATGATTACGTGATCTCAGATGGATGGTTCATATCTTTGAAAATATTGAAAGCAACTTCATCTTCATTGACTCTCAGAATTAATTCTCCTTTCTGGACATCTATTAAAGTTCTTCCTGTAGCTAGAAATGGTCGACCTAAGATAAGTGGCGCTGAATATCCTTCTTCCATTTCCATAACTACAAAGTCTACTGGAAAATAGAACTTGTCTACTTTAACCAATACGTCCTCAATAATTCCTTTAGGGTATTTAATCGATCTATCTGCCATTTGCAGAGTCATTTCAGTCTTCGTAAGCTTTCCTATGCCTAGCTTTCTATAATCCTCATAAGACATGAGATTTATACTAGCTCCAAGATCACATAAGACCTTTTAAACAGTAAATCCTCCAATTTCACATGGGATGGTAAAACTTCCAGATCTTTCAGTTTAGGTGGTAACTTATCTTTGCAAAAGCTGCAGAACATTCTTCATTTAGGCATATATTCTCATATTCCTCTAATTTTTCTTGTTTGATGTAATATCTTTCGTAAAACTTTCCATAAGCAGCATACTAATTAGAGCTTCGATAATGTGGATATTAACATGAATATGACGAAAAGTATCAAGGAAACGAGCATACTGATCGCTTTAATCTTTTAATTTGATCTTTAGGTGGGTAAGGTAAAGATTCTAAATCTATAACCTTTGATCCCAAAGTCATTTTCTCTTTTCCTTTCTCCTTAAACTTTTGAGTATTACTTGATCGCCAAGTATCATGATCTTGAGTTTTTTCTTTTAAAACATTCCCTGAATCAATCTCTACTTCAGATTCCTTCAGTTCTTCTTGTTTTTCATCCTTGTTTTCATTATCTTCTATTCTAACATGTTCCTTGAATAAAGTCCTTAAATCTTTATCCATGGGATCTTTCAAAATCCTAGGGATTTTTACCCATTTTTCACCTTCATTCTCAAGTTCCAAACTTCTATTCCTTTTCAAGAAATTCTCTATAATTTCTTCTTCCTCATCAGTGAATTCAAGTTCATCTTTAGTTTCATCATTTTTTTCATCTAAATCATTTTCTACTTCATTATTTCCAAGTTTTCTACTCCATTACTACCACAGAGTTTTCTACTTCTCGTAATTCACAACATTTACCTCTCTTGGGTTTCTTTCAAGATTGCTTGGTAATCCTCCAGAGGTCTCTTGTTATTACGTTCACCTTCCCTACTCAAATGATCTTCCATATTCCTTAATGAGGCTTCTATCGTTCTCATTCTCGGTATCATGTCCACTCATAGATGTTTTCATTGAACTCGAGATCCTTAGAGACTCAGTATCATATAGAAGTCATCATTGTTTCCATATTCTTAGCTTGAGTAGATACTACACCCATCATATTTTCCATTAGTTTTTCCCATTTTTCAACTCCTTCTCGCAGTTGAGTTGAACTTTGAGTTACCGGTATACTTTGAGTGGTATGTTGAGGATAGGATCTAGGTAATGATTGTAAATTCGATTAGATGTATTTTCTTGATAAACTTGATTATTATTCATATTCCTATCTTGAATGGATATGGCGGTTGTCCTTGCTTACTAGGGTTTTCGGACCATCGAAAAGTAGGGTGATCTCTTCTAATAGCATTAAACGAGTTTGAATATGCATTGTTCAAATTCCTATCTTCAAGAGAAAACTCACCTCCTCTCTTGAATATCCTGTTGGTTCTTCAATCCCTATTGACATATTATCCTGATTTGACTATTCAGTTGGTGTACTATTTTCTGAACTTTGGTTTTTGTTCGATTGTAGGCCATCAAATTTCCTACTCAAATTTTCTAAATGTGCTAGAACTTCCGTATTAGATGTACATTCTCCCGCAAAAGCTACTTTTCTGGTGCTAGAACCGGTTTCCCACATTCTGTTATTTTTGGAAATCCTTTCTATAGCATCGTAAACTATTTGAGCTTCACTCATCATTAAAGAACCACCACATGCATGATCTACATCTCAGACGTGAATCTTTTCTTAATTTACTGACGAAAAGTTGAATTTGCATATCTCTAAGGAATAACCATGATCGGGACAGGCTCTTAACAATTTTTAAATCTTTCCTGCATTCCCAAGCGCTTTCTTGAGATCCTTGTCTAAAGTTAGCAACCTCGACTTTTAATTTCAAATTTCGTCTCGAGTGAAATATTGTTTCGAAATTCAGTTTGAATATCCTCCCAACTAGTAAGTGAATGATGTGGAAGAGACATAAACCAATCTCGGGCTCGTCCTTTTAAAGAAAAAAAGAAACATAGTCATCCTCGTTAGTTCCTTATGAGCACCTTGACTTTTGGTCAGATTGCATACAGTTCTTCAAAAGATAGAGATGATGATGTGGATCTTCATCATCCTCTCCTAGAATTGGGCTCTTTGCGTCAATTAAGCCAAAAGATGAGATTTAATTTCAAATTATTCGCTCCTTCATTGGGTAAAAGTATGGGATTATTAGTCCGGTTTCTTCTATGGTTTGATCACGAGATAGGTCTCGGGTTTGGTGGGTTATTACGATTATTCTCGGTTCCGATCTTGATTATTTCTATTATTATGATTTTGATTATTATTAGGGTTAACAAGGTTTTGTCCATGCCCCGAGCATGATCTAGCCTCTGTTCATTAGTTTCATCACTAGTTTCAATGCATTTCGTATTTTTATTAGAAGATGATTCCGTTGGAGATTTTCCAAGGAGTCCTAAGTCGGGTTTGACCACGTTTACTCTCTATTCAGAATCGCCTTTCGTAGCGCTTATGTCAGCTTATAAGGAGTAAGTGAGGCTTTACCGCTTCGGTCATCAACTAACGAAAATAGAAAAATGCTCGAATTTTATAGAAGAAGAAAATTGGTACTAAAAGAAAGTAGATACCAACGAAAAATAAAATAGAAATGAGATAAGAAAAAGTGTTGATTTATCCTCGAGAATTTTGAGCTAATAAAAGTAGTAACCATAGACACAAAGAAAGAAATTAGCGACGTGGTCCCCGGCAACGGCGCCAGAAAGCTGACGGACGTTTTCTAGGCTATACAATCTTTACCGGCAGTGTACCGGGTCAAATCATAGTGCTAGTGTGGTGAGTCAGAGTGTCGAATCCTCAGGGAAAACGTGGTAATTCTTTTAAGTGTGGTTAAACACCAAAGAGCTGTTATTAACTCGATCTAAACCGCAATTTTATAACACAGATTACTACTATTCTACTTAACATAAAGTAAATGCGTAATTTAAAAGTTATTCTAATATAATATATATAGATATAGATATATAAATATATATAGATGTACATGGATTGTAAAATATATATATATATATATATAGATACCAATATATAGTTTATAATAATAGACTAGACAGATAATTTTATAGAACTAGCCAAAGTTTATATAATTGATTTATACGATCTTTTCAATAACGGAATGTGCTCGATCTTTCCTTTTATATTAGGTCCAATTGAGTAAATGAAACGGTGCACTCCTCGAGGTTAACAATTCCTCCTCACACGAAGCGTATGAAATTGTCATATGTCAAATTGTCATCGCTTTAATCTCCACAATCGCCCCATGCTAATCTCGGTTAATCCGAGCACCGCAGTACAAATCTACCCCGGATAAAAGAGGTTATTCCGTTTGTCGACGGCCGATGTTATTCAAAAGGCTCGGTTGTCAGGCGGATCGATTTAACTTTCCGGTGTTAGTTTCAATTAAACCGTTGATTTTAACATTATTACGATCTTGAGCACAAATTTAATAAGATTTATCTTTCCCAAGACAAATCTTCCCCCGGGTAGGAAATAGGATTCCGTTGTCACGCTTTCGCACGGCCAATTTTACCCTCCGGTTTTTCTATTTTTTATCTCATATCCTAACTTCTCTGGTCAGTTCATCATTAGGTTATATGTTGCGATTCATCTTGGTTAATTACGTCAATCCGAATATTATCAATACGTTGCAAAATAGAAAAAGATTCAATTAACTCAATTTTAGTAAAATTTTACTTAGACAGTATTCCTTTACCAAAAAGATCGAAATAAAACGATTACATAACTTTGGCTAGTTATTAGATTTAGCCTAAAAACATTATAACTACTAAAAAGATAAAAAAACAAACATAACAAACATAAATACTTTAGAAATTTTACCCGATTACAAATCTTGAATCGTGAGGTCGATTCTTCCGGATATTACAACGACTTCAACAACACCGAACTTCGATAATTTCCCGAGTATTACAACAATACTACGGTATTATTATTTTTGGCATAAGGCCTATTTACAACTACTAAAAAGAAAATAAGATGGAGATATATATATATATATATATATATATATATATATATATATATATATATATATATATATTGGTACGCTTCGATCTGTTGCATCTGAGGCTCCTTTTATAGAAATTTTGGTGAAGGCCGGACCGGGCCAGGTCATAGCCGGACTGGGCCGGTGTAATCATCACATTCATCTCCCCTTAATTATCCAATTTACGGATATAATTATATATTTTGGAATAAAACTTCTAAAATTCATATCTCGAGTTCTGGATCTCCAAATAACATGATTCAAGAGGCATCGGAAAGCTCTCGGAAAAATCTACAACTTTCATGAAGGACTCTTCTTCAGAAAATGTCGTTTTGATGAGACATTCGTTTGTCGAAGATATTTCTCGATTACCACTAAATCAAATCGATTAGCCACTTGACCACTTCGATTGACCACTTGACCACTTAAGCAATTCGATTGACCACTTAAGCTCGTGACCTTCTCTAAATCCTTTCAGAGATATGATTATTCTTCAAAATGTCGATTCTCGGGGTCTTGGCTTATACATCTGCAATAAAATACCACAAATACCCACGTAAATCTGACACGACATTCCGATTTACTAAAATCGGTACAAAATGATAACTTTTTACTATTATTATTAAGTTTTACTACTAACTACTCTAAACTATAAAGATTAACATTTCATACTATTTATATCATAATTTCATATATTTTATATAGAATTTGTTGATAAAACATAATAATATAACGTATATTTAATCATATAAAAGTAGTATATCAACCGTCATCCCTTAGTCTACCAAGATTGACCTTTATATTTCGCCTTGAAGTTAATGGTATAAGTTCTAGGTAACATATTAATGTTTATGTCATCTACAAGCATTCACTAACCAACCACAATTCATGAAAGCGAAGCTATTACGTGCATAAGAATTCCATTTCCACAACAAGATGATGGTTTGACTCGCATGCATTCAACTCTTGACTAATAATTAACCAAAGATGGCTCACATAGGATACACAACATCAAAACCATGAAAACTTCAAAAAAAATGGCTCAATTTCACTCAATAAGGACCAAACACCAAGCATATAACTTATTCGATATATAAAATAAAGCACATAGTAGTAAAGTGAAGCTAAGTCTACCACCCTCCACTTAAAACAGAACACCGTCCTCGGTGTGTGAGCGATAATGTAAAGAAAGAAAGACTTAGCTAAACCGGCAATCGGGCGCAACCATGCAAAGTGACAACCTCCAATGTATCTCCCAGTGTACCTGTGCAATCACAACAATGAAACAAAGAATACACTACGACGAAAGGCCGAAACCTTAAGTGTAGGTAAGCACAAGTATGGAGATGTATAGGTTAAATAAAATATGGATTATCACAAAGCATGAAATGGAATTCGAGATGCGCGGTCAAATTTTCATCACACTTCTAAGAAAACAGACCTAAAAACCTAAGAAAAAATTGTGGGTTGCCTCCCATAAGCGTTTTTGTTTATTGTCGTTGGCTCGGCTTATTAAGAAATTAAAAGAGAAACAAAGAAATACAGGTGAAAATAAAAAAAGAAACTCCCTAAAACATTCTAAGTTTAAAGTCCTTAGTTCGACTTTCTACCCCTAATTATCCTAAGGATAGTTATACCAAAGGAGAGAAAACCGTTGCGTCTCCCTGCAAAAATCATAGGAATTGAGCACCCCCTCAAAATGGGAAACGGAAAACAAAGGGGTCAATCCCCACCACCAGGATTGGCTCAAGGAGTTCATCATGCAACACAATGAATTCACTTTCCCCGAAACCGAGCATATACCAATTAATAAGGATTCACGCACCACATAGTAACAAGTTGGATCAACAAAAGCATCAAAAGACTTAAAAGGACTCACCTCCACCAATGTCTTAACGGGGGTCACTGAAGAAGGAATTGATAATTCAATGGGGACAATATTCATACATTCTTCATGGCATTCCTCATGCGTGATTACCTCAGGGAGAGACGGTGGAGATTGAATACATTCTTCTTCTTCTTCTTTAATGCTCCTCTCAAGCCTCCTCTTCTCAACCAACTGCCCTACCCGGCTTGCCAGATCAACCACCTCAGATTCCAAGCAGTGCTGAGAATCCTTCAATTCTTTTAGGTCTCGTCTAAGCTCTTGGTTAAACTCTCTCAGCTCTTGGTTGGACTCTTTAAGTTCCCGACTAAGTTGCTCTAACAAAACCTCAGTTGTGCTCTTCGGCGGTGGAGTAACATGTGTCAGCTATGAGTATTGCGAATAGGCTTTGGGATGCTGAAACTGAGAACCTGGAAGACTCTCTCACTCATTGTTGCATGGTGATGTGTATGGGTTGAACTGATAATATGGTTCCCATAGCACCAAAATTAAATCCTCCAAATGAGTTGGGGAAGTAGCCTCCTTGACCATAAGGATCCGTACTCTACAATTCAAGGAAAAAAACAAGAACGTAATCAAGGTATCAAGTCACTACCACTACCAGAGTAGGCGGTGTGACCCTTCAACGAAACATCAAATTTAAAAAAAATAAAAAAGAAGACCTAATCCTAAATACTCCTGTGATTTTCTGATGTTTACCGATTCTCTGGAAATGGCGCCAGAAAGCTTGATGGCCAAAATAGTGACGTCCAACTTTAACCGGTAGAGTACCGGGTCGGAAGCACTAAAGCGGCGAGCAAGGTCGTATCCCATGAGGAATCAGTCAAGTACCACAATCAATTTCGTATTGAGTTTAGGTTCACAATAAGGGTGAAAATAATAATTATAGCTAGAAAAAGAAATAAAAATTATAACTTTAAAATATATGATAAACTGAATAGCTAAACTATGATCAAGAACACTACTCTTAACACTTTTACCGAATCACTAGGGACGAGCTTAAACCGACCAACCAACCAATGGTTTCTAATGAATATGTTGTGGGTGCAATCTCCTAAACTGGTCTCTAGGCGCTAAAACCACAGCCTAGTTACCTTATATTCGGTTCAACAGTCCCCTCTATGAGATTTAATTGACCTAATATGATTAAGAACTATGAAATGCTCCACATCCACCGAGTTCACAGCTTAGCTAGAAAAACCTTACCAAGGAACAGGCTCCGAAAAACTCGACTAGTTTGTGCATGGTAATCCTAAAACTCTAGGTCACACACTACCTCGGAAAATACATTTATAAAGTTTGTGTGTATGATCAATTAATGGTTCATGACACCACTAAAGGCATTAAGTTCCAGTTTTAGAACACAAACATTCAAAAGATTTAACTTTTAAGACCTACTCATCCCTAGATTATCGTTTAGACATCAATTTCATTATTCCATCACATAATCTAGCTATCAAAAATCTAGCTACGCATAATAACAAGAACGAAACAAGAAATCATAATTAATTGGGAAGAAAACATGATAAAAGATAAACAATAAATTACCAATAACGTAGAAGCACTCCCTCAATTGGTTTGTCAATCCAAAGTGAATAAATCGCGAAAAGAAACTAATAATCGTAGTAATTTGATGCAATAAATTTAACCTAAATCTATAGTTTTTGGGGAAGAAAAATCTAAAAAACTGAAAAGAAAATGATTGTATGAAGTTGTAGTGAAAATTTGACCTAATTTGGCTTTTATATAAGCCAAATTCGACCCAAAATAATGGAAAACTCGGAAATTCGCGACTGCCGACGTCATCCAGCGCATTGATGATGTCATCCGCACTGCCAGCAAAATATGTCTCCAGTAATTCGGCGATATCTTTGTGTGTAGAGCTCCTATTTGCGTGATTCAAGTTGTGTCGGAAAGCTTATTCAATCCCCTACAACTTTGTTGAAGATTACTTTTCCACAAAAAGCCTCCAAGGGAGCTCAAAATTCGGATTAAGTGACAGAAGCATGAAAACATCAACGATGCTTGATCCGTTTCACCTCTTTAACTTCAGGCATGTTTTTAAAGAGTGAAAAACAGTCTTCATCACACCTTAGGTGTGATACTTTCTGTTTTTTTTTCTAGATTTTTATTATTTTTTTCTTTTTTCCCGAACGTCTGAAATTGAATCTCACGCTATTTCTTTATACCAACTTCGTTTTGGACGATTTTCATACCGTTGTGATACTCGTCACGCCATGCCTATAATGAACTAAAAAAAGAAAACCAAACGTGACACATGCCCATAAAACGCACACAAATCACCCAAAAATGTCGAGATTTTCGACGTAAACGTCTTTCGTCTTGTGATTCGAATCGTGCCTATAAATACCACTTAACTACCCCAAAATCAAATCAAATAGACTATAAATAGAGGTAAAATGCACACGAAATTATAGCAAAGTTGATTGTCATCAATCATCAATAGGGTGGAAACGTAGCTGCCAAAGCGTTTAGGATCGAGGCCCATACAAAATTGGTGTAAGAATTCGTTTTCCTGAAGTTGAACATATTCAGCAGATGCGAACAGGTACAGGTTGGCAATTTAGTGTAACCCAGCAATTCATTGAAGACGCCGGAGTTCGGCATAATAAACAGCAACATGACGTCCATGCTGCTTGCAATCGGCAAGCTGGGATTTCAGTTCGAGAATCCAAGGTCCATTGGCAAGAGAGTAACGGTCACGCAAATCGTCCCACAAATCCTTAACATTATCAGGATAACGAATGGCCGATCGGATCGAAGCATCCAACGTGTTAATGATCCAAGCCACGAGCATAGAATTAACGATACCCCACTGATCGTAATCTGGGGATTTCGAATCCGGTACCGGAATTTTGCCATCGATAAAACCAAGTTTATTCTTGGCACGTAGATTATTACGAATCTGTAACGCCCCGCTCCCAGATACCGAGTCCTTATCCAGAAACGAAATGCTCGGCACATATAATATTAAATAAATTCAATATTATATGTAAGCTTCTACTACGTCGTATCGAGTTTAGCAAACGGAAGCTAAAAAGACTCGGCAAAACCTCATAATTGCTACTAAGAATAGAAACTCCAAACATACTAAAGATAGATAGGTAACTTACAAAAAAGATATGAAGCTTACAACGTACGATGTTCCAAAAGAAAGATACAAAACTTGTCTTACAAACTTGAAATAAAAGTACAACATAATCTAGTACAACATTTAATAGAAAGGTAAAAAAACATCATCTTGTCATCAACGTCATCAAATCATCATCGAACTCCTCAACGAGTTCAAGGCTAACCTGTTCGTCTTCTCACCCCAAAAGCACACAAAACAACATATGCAATTTGAGGTAAGTACAAAGTACTTAGCAAGAGGAAGAAGCTAATGTATAATTAAGTCTTACAACGAAAGGTTCATTTATTATTATTAAGATATCTTTATGAGACCGACTCGATTCTAGAGTTCACTTCATGCTCATCAACATGTCGAGACTAACTGTTTCTAGCTTAGCTTATCTTTGTTACATCAGCATTCAAGGGCACTACGTATGGTGAAAATCCACCACGAGATATACTGTGCAACATATTGGCGGATCTCCAATCGATTCCAAACAAGTTTAACATCAATGTACTCAGAAAAACATCACTTTTACATAACTAAACATCACATAGATCTCTAATACAAGTAGACATGATTTCTAGCATTAAAACACCACAAATTATACCCAAAACACAACCTAAACAACATAAGACCTTAATTAAACATTAGGAAGAGCCTCTTACCTTAAAAGCAAGCAAAACCAAAGAAAAACTCAAGATCATCTGCAGCACTTACTAAGCCTTCTCCAAGAAACCTATGTTTGATCAACAATCAATCAAGAATTAATTGTGATCAAAGGATTCTACATAAAAAGAACTACGATCTCAGCCAAACGAAACCTTGAAACAAGATCATCTCTCGAAGAAACCAAAACTGAGGCAAAACTAACCTTTTCCCAAACTCGGTGATTCTTGATGTCAAAAGGAAGCCTTTCCTTCGCTGATTCTAAATCTTCAATTGATTCTGAAAACCGTCCAAGATCCTATGAGAATTTTGAAGAACTCTCTTGTCTCTTTAGTAAAAAGGATTTAATTAAAGGATTTAGTTATTATTTAAAAAGGATTTAATTAATAACTATAAAAGGAAAATATAATCTAATCTCTCATTAATCAAAACACGGCAAAAATTCTGAAAACAAAGAGAGAGAGAGAGAGAGAGAGAGAGAGAGAGGCGACACAAAAAAAGGGGCACAGGCAACGACGGCAACATACAGAAAAAAAAAAGGGAGAACCTAATCTCCAATCGCAGGCCCAGTCCGTTCATTGTTTCAAGATGCCGCAGTAGAAGAAATCGATCACTGGATGAAGACGGTCGTTTCCATACTCTTCGTTTTCTAAATAGTAAGTTTTCGTTTTAGCCCTAAAATCGTTATCTTGATCGTTCTTGATAAAAGTTCGAGCTTTGACTGTGTGAATGGTTGTTTTGGTCGTAGAGTATCGTATAAATATCGTAGTTTGGTTGTAGGAGTTGTGAATCGAAGGATTCAAGCTTTGCTTTAGTTTGGGATTGGTTTTTGCTCGCAGTTAAAGTAAGAGGCTATTCCTAATGAGTATATATCATGGTTTTATAATGATAGGGTTGAGTATTGGTGAGTTTTAGTGTTGTTAGGTGCTAGAATCCTAGCCTAGATGTTGCCTTGATTGTAAGAGGGTTTTCATATTGAATATTTAGTGTTTTATGATATCGAGATAAAGTAAAGGTGTGTATGAACCGGGAAGATAAATTTAGATACGGTTCTGTGTTATTTGATATAATTCATGAGCTACGGTCATTCATAAATATTACCAATTTGATTAAAGATGTGTACTATAATTTTGATTCACGTTGATCTGCAGAATATGTGATGTGCAAATCTTATTAGTTTGTATTTTTCTTTTCGTATGCTTTCTGTTTCGTGTAGTGTTGTAATATGTTTATTATCCCCTGGATATGGCCTAGTGGTGAAGGCATGGGTGTGTAATTCATGCCTTGTACCTAAGCTGGAGGTCAGCGGTTCGATCCCCGTAAAAGGGGTTGATTTCCGATTGATAACACCTTTCAGTGTAGAGGTTATAAGAGGCAGCCAATGTTGGATCTGTTAGGTTACCAGATTAACCTCTCCTCACTTTCCTGTGGGATCGGGGGTGAGGGGACCCTTAATGGTAGGGTTTACCATTTTTAGTTGCATTGTCTTTCTTTCTTTCTATTTAAAAAGACTAGGAATATAAACAATCGTGTTCCGCACGAGCGTTGCCCCAATTTGTAGTTACCTAAGCCAATGCAGATACAAACATTAACTTTTTTATAATTCATTGGCTGTTCAAATATGTAAAGACTAAAGGAATAAGCAAGCAAAATACACAATAAAATCAATAACAAAAGCCATATGTAAACTATAGCACATATTAAACATATTTATATATATTCTACAATACAATACCAACCGTGCTTAATACGTAAACCAAAGCATGGAATAGACATCCTTTATCTTACCTCAAAAGCTGGTTCTGCATTGTATGCATTATCAAAAGCATCGTATAAGCATACAACATGGCATTGTTTAATAAGAAACTTAAAATAGACAAAGGTTATATAAACTACACATTAGGGTTCTTCTGATGCATTATTAGAAGACACATTTGTTGTGCCGCGTAAATTTTGACCCTGAATGCAGGGTATCTATATCGCTGACTGTAAGCGTTTCTGTTTGAAGCCAGCCAGCCTGTATTTCTTGCTTGCGAATTGCCTGCCAAAATCTTGTGTATTAAAAATTTCAAGACCTGTTCTAATCTAGCCACCAGCACCTGACCCTACAAACCTAACAGAAGATGCCTGTAAACCTGGGTATTGAATTTCAGAAGCAAGATCTGGGCATCGAATTTCAGTATGTGTACTATCATCGGGTTGATTGTTTGCAAGTCCTTTAGATTTGGCTTTATACATTCCAGGCCTTGGTTTTGCTATGCCCTTAGTTCGCATTACTTAGATAGAAGCAAGCAAAGCCAAAAAAATTATATTCGTGTCAAATACCACAGAAGCACAACTATAGCAGGCCTACCACAACAATCAAACAATTGAAACACGATCCAAACTACCAGGCAGACTAAAGCAAATACAAAAGGCAATAGACCATTTATTTATTTAAGAACAACACACCTGAGAACCTTAGGCAAAATCCCTCTTCAAACCAGATGCATCATCCATCCCAGCCATAATAAGTTTCCTAAAAATCAAGGTAAAAAAACATTAAAACAAAAGAACGGCGGGTAGGGAAAAAAGAATTCATGAACTTATAAATATCAAGCCATGAGAAAGGGAAATAATAATCCATCACCAGCTAAACTTGTATACTAAAGCAAAATCGCAACCTAATATAAACGACATAAGACACCTAACAACTAATAGCATGCCAATAAAATCTTAAAATCCAGCTCGTTCTCCCCGTTTACCCATACGCAAACTACTAAAGAAACATAACGCAACACGAAAACTCATGCACGCACTGAAGAACATGTAATATATCAATATGTAATTAGTACAATAGACCACCAGATAGCTAACCCGAGAAAGAAATTTTATGAATGAACAGAAGAATGCAACCCCTAACTTCAGATTCATACCTAACGTTTGAAGGCAGTAACACAACAACACCCAAAATGTTAAAGATAAGAAAATAAAGTAGTACATTACTTCCACCGATTGGTTTTAATACAATGGTAAGCGCTTGATCTTTAATATGGTATCGGAGCCACCATTTATTGTGCAAGTGTTGGGCCTATTTGTTGGCCTTGTGTGCCTGGCCCACACTTGAGGAGGGGGCGTGTTAAAGTGTCCACATTGGGAACTTATGGTTGTTTCACCCACCATATTAAAAGATGGATTTCCCTCATCTCACAACCTAGGTTTTGGGGATGTGGGTTTGGGCCTATGTTTTCTACACAAAAAGCAAAGTCTATCCCCAACTCTAATAAAAAGTCCAAGGAGAATTCATAGACAAACCTAAACATTTACACACAATAAACATACACTGCACTACAAAGCAAACATAAAAGAAACACAAAACCTAAACATTTACACACAATAAACATACACTGCACTACAAAGCAAACATAAAAGAAACACACATATAAGAACTTTGCAGACCTGAATTATAGAAGAAGATGATATTTTTTTGGATGGATAAGAAACCAAACTACAGGTTGAAGTGCCAAAACAGACCCAACCAATGTTCAGATTTAAAGACCAAATTTTGACCGAGAAAAAGGAAATAGAAAGTAAAAATTATCATTGGTGAATAAACAACAATAAAAACGGTACCGTTATACCCGATTTTCTTCCTAGCATACTGCATGCATCATTGAAGCTAAGGAAAACCTGTCATTCAATCGGCTATTGTCGTACGGGCTTACCTAACAATCGAGAGCACCTCGGCCCGAGTACCATCTTCTTTTCATCTCCACCACGCACATATCTTCAAACAGTGTATACTAAAGAAATGGATTAATTGCCAGAGCAGTGTAATGAAAAATCAATGAAGAACTGGATATGAAATAAATGGAATTGCGTGTGTTTTTACTTGAATAATTGAATATTTACATCAGCTGTGATCTCTTTTTATATACAAAAGAGGCATATTATTTGTAAACTACTTAAGTGATAAGATAATATCCTAATCGATAATTTATTCTAATGACAATTTAAATGTTAAACAAACACTTGAATAATCAATATATTCAAGATAAGGTAACTAAGAAGTCCTTTGTCACAAAACATGTCCGGATGCACCTCTCCTTATAACTCCATAATGTTCTCCTTATTTCTCCTGCAGATGAGTTGAATTGGCGTTGACTTTATTTGAGGTGTGATGATTGTCGTTAATATCCTCCCGCAAACGAAGCCGAGGTAGGAGGCAAAGTTTGGGTTGAAAATAACGGTGAGACGCTTTCGTTGGTGGTTTGGTTAAAACATCTGCAATTTGGTGCGAAGCCGGAACATGTTTAGTAACGAGTGACCCCTGAGCAACCCTTTCTCGAACATAATGATAGTCAAGTTTGATGTGTTTACTTCGAGCATGAAAAACGGGGGTTAATTGTCAAATGTAGAGCACTGACATTATCTGAATAGAGTGTCGGCGGAGCAGGTAATTTGATCTGCAATTCGGCAAGTAAATAGGATAACCAGACGAGTTCAGCTGCAGTGTGAGCTAGGGCCCGATACTCAGCCTCGGAGCTAGAACGAGAAACAGAGTGTTGTTTCTTGGCACACCAAGAAATGATGTTGGGGCCAAGAAAAGTGCAATATCCGGTGGTGGAGCGACGAGTAAGCTGGCAACCGGCCCAATCGGCATCGGAGAAGGCGAAGAGGCAAAGTTGTTGTGGTGTGGTCAACGTGAGACTGAGGTATAAGGATCCTTTGACAAAGCGAAGCAAGCAACGAACAAATTGGAGATGTTGAGCAGATGGTTGATGGAGGAACTGAGATGCAAAATTAACGGCAAAACTGAGGTCGGGTCAGGTGAAAGTCAGGTACTTCAAAGCACCGACCAAGCTTCTGTATTCTTTGACGTCTGCAAGCAGAGGAGAGTTGGGTAAGTGCTTAAACTTTGATTCCATTGGTGTAGAAACGGGCTTGCAGTCTGTCATTTCTGCCCTTGATAGTATTGTCTGAGCATAGTGGGATTGAGATAGTATGAATGAGTCTTTGGTTCTGGTAATTTCAACACCTAGGAAGTGGTGAATAGGTCCGAGGTCTTTCATGGCAAATTCTTTGCTTAAGACTGAAATGAAAGCTGTAATCTGATTGTTGTCCGAACCTGTCAAGAGCATGTCATCGACATAAAGAAGTAATATCATAGTAGAGTAGTTAGTTGACAAAACAAATAGGGAAGGGTCACTTAGACTGCATAAAAAACCATAAGAAGTGAGAAATGAGCTGAAACGATCGAACCAGGCCCTGGGGGCCTGTTTGAGGCCGTATAGGGCCTTATTCAGTTTACAGACATGATGTGGAAGGTGGGGATCTGAGTGACCTGGTGGTTGTTCCATGAAAATGGTTTCATGTAAGTAGCCATTTAAAAAGGCATTTTTGACATCAAGTTGGGTAACCTTCCAATTGAAGTGTAAGGCTAATGTGAGGATAACCCTAATGGTGCTAGGTTTAACCACAGGGGAGTAGGTCTCATTGTAATCTAGGCCATCAATTTGATGAAACCCCTTGGCAACAAGCCTACACTTGAGCCTGTCAAGAGTACCATTAGGTTTGAGTTTAGCCTTAAAGACCCATTTACAACCAATGATATGCATGGATGGATGCCTAGGGACAAGAGTCCAAGTGTTATTAGAATGCAGAGCTTGCAACTCTTCATTCATGGCAGAAATCCAACCAGGATGTTGGAGAGCAGTCTTAATGGTTTTTGGTAGGGGTGGAATATCAGGGTATGTGTGTGTAACTAGGGCATATTTTGGATTTGGTTTGGAGATTCCATCTCTGGATCTAGTTAGCATGGGGTGATTGGATGGGGCAGGAGGAGTCTGGAATAACATGGGGATCATTAGGAACAAGGGGATCATTAGGAACAACATGAGGTATATCATGAGGTATAGGCACAATATTTGTGTCAGAAGGTTCTGAGGCTGGAATGGGGGTTTGAGAGGGGGATTCTGGAGAACTAGGAAGGGGTATAAGAGGACTGGATGGATCAGAATGATGAGGAGATGATGGAGTGGGTGGAGTGGGTGGAATGTCTGAGAGAGAGCTGTGATCAGTGGGTGTGGAGATTGGAGGTTCTTGACTAGTACAAGGACTGGAAGTAGGGGACTGAGCTGGTGTGAAGACAGTAGATGGGGGAGAGGGTATAGGGGTGTGACTAACAGTAGGGAAGATGGGAGGGGCAGTAGTAGGTTGAGGAATAGTGATCCATGAATCAATAAGATCTGAGATGTAGGAATGGGAGGGTTGTTTGTCCAGAGGAACAACAGCCTTATATGGAAGAAGTTGTTCATCAAAATTCACATGCCTAGAAAGGAATAACTTTCTTGTGGGGGGATGATAGCACTTATAACCCTTATATTGAGGGTGATAGCCTACAAAAACACATGGAATATACTTTGGATCAAATTTATTATGTTTGGTATCCCATACATAAGGAAAGCACCTAGAGCCAAAGACTTTTAAGTGATCATAGGTTGGATGTTGGTTATGCAGTTTGAAATAAGGTGTATCATTATGCAGAGTGATAGTGGGGAGTCTATTGATGATATGCACAGCAGTAGAGAATGCCTCAAACCATAAGAAAAGAGGGGTCTTACTGTGAAACAACATTGTTAGACCTAACTCTCTAATAGTCCTATGTCTCCTTTCAACATAGCCAGTTTGTTCAGGGGTATGGGGGCATGAAATTTGATGGACAGTGCCTGTGTGAAGCATGTGGTTGATGAGGGGAGTGGACACAAACTCACCACCCCCATCTGAGTGAAACACTTTAATACACTTACCAAATTGA
Organism: Gentiana macrophylla; assembly: GCA_026214975.1. Taxonomy (NCBI): domain Eukaryota; kingdom Viridiplantae; phylum Streptophyta; class Magnoliopsida; order Gentianales; family Gentianaceae; genus Gentiana; species Gentiana macrophylla. The sequence goes on along the minus strand of JAOBSW010000389.1, from coordinate 254,385 downwards.
GTTTTAACATAGCTTTCAAATGACAAATAAACTTTGAAAAACTCAGACTTTTTGCATAGAGGAAATAACCAAATGAATTTTGAATAATCATCCACAAAACTAGCATAGTACTTGTACTTATGGACAGAAACAACCGGGGATGGACCCCATAAATCACAATGAATAATGTCAAAGGTGCAGTGCTAGTGTGTTCAGAGTGTGTGAAAGGTTGTTTGCTCATTTTGCCTAGCTGACAACTTTCACACACTTGAGTAGCTTTTATTTTGCCTAAAACATGAATGAAACCCTTGTTTTTCAAGGTATGAACAGCTTGCAACTGAGAGTGGCCAAGCCTTTGGTGCCACAAATCTGATGAAGTGGCTTTCTGACTTGTGGCAGTAAGGGCTGAGTATCCAGTTGCCAAAGTGTATAAATCACCCTTGAGCTCCCCTTTCTGCAATGTTTGACATGTGTGCTTGGCCTTAATAAAAAAACCATCGTTAGTAAAATTACATTCTACTGGATTATTTTTTGTGAGTTGGTAGCCAGACAATAAATTTTCTTTAGAAGCGGGAACCAAGAGAATGTTTTTAGTTGATAGATTTTCGTGTTCGATGGTGGGGATAGATCTCCAATGGTCAGTAATAGGCAGAGAGATCCATCTCCAATAACTACTTGAATTAGAACCACGATAATGTTTAAGATTAGTAAGCATACCGAATCACTACCATGTGATTGGAGGCACTGTATCCGAGGTCTACGATCACTTTCAACTAAGTCGTTGTTAGTGCAGTGTAAGGCGACCGGTGCCTTAGGCACTTGACCTCTTCTCGCTTTTTCTTCATGAGCCACCAAAGACACTTTTGACACATGGCCTTGTACCCCACAGTAGTTGCATAATTCATCTCTGTACATATCTCTTTCTGCTTGAGTCATTCTTTCAAACTTTACCTGATGTCCCTGACTGTTGGATCTGTTTTGTGCAGGAAATCCTCTCCCATTGGATGCAAATCTGGGATTGCTTCGGTTGTTGGAGTAGCTGGGTTGTCCTTGTCCTTGTTTTTGGCCAAAGAAGGCCATTTGAGTGCCAGGGATTGGGTTAGTCTGTCCAGGTTGTTTGGCAAGCCACGTTCTGCGTTGGTCCAGGCTTTGGAGTTGTGAAATCAGCTCAGTATAAGAGGGGCGTGGAGGCTTCAACATCGTAGTGGTGAAGGTTTCATAGTTGGATCCAAGGCTTGTGAACAGGTAATAGACATTTTCTCCATCGTATAGGTTTCCCAATGGCGACAAAGTGCCACTTAATTCCTTAAATTTTCGAATGTGTTCATTCACAGTCTGTGTTGCTTCCTTCCTGAGGTATGTCAATTGTTGTCTTAAATTAAACTCCCTTTCCTGGGAATCTTGAGCATAAGCACCCTTGAGTGCTTCCCATACTGTAAAGGCTGAGTCCAGTCCAAGGACAATTCCTAGGGCTTCTTCCGACAGGGATCCAATGATCCATCCCCTCAATAAACGATCTGATTTCCTCCATTTTGCATATGCAGGGTTAGGAGTCAGTGTGTTTGATTCAGGAGTGGTAGAAGTAGAATCTACCAGATATTCAGATGGTGCTGAATTGAATTTCAGAAGATGATCATCAAGATCTTGGCTTTCTGCTAAGGAGAGGGCTTGTTCTCTCCAAATGGGGTAATTTTTTGATGTTAATCGTAGGCTAATGAAATTTGCGACATTCAATGACATGGCTGAACTCCCTTCAGTCTCTGATACCATAAAGAAATGGATTAATTGCCAGAGCAGTGTAATGAAAAATCAATGAAGAACTGGATATGAAATAAATGGAATTGCGTGTGTTTTTACTTGAATAATTGAATATTTACATCAGCTGTGATCTCTTTTTATATACAAAAGAGGCATATTATTTGTAAACTACTTAAGTGATAAGATAATATCCTAACTGATAATTTATTCTAACTGACAATTTAAATGTTAAACAAACACTTGAATAATCAATATATTCGAAGATAAGGTAACTAAGGAAGTCCCTTGTCACAAAACATGTCCAGATGCACCACTCCTTATAACTCCATAATGTTCTCCTTATTTCTCCTGCAGATGAGTTGAATTGGCGTTGACTTTATTTGAGGTGTGATGATTGTCGTTAATATATACACCCACCAAATCCCGTATCTTCCCACATGCAAAATCCAAAGGAGAAGCGACGGGGAGCCGTACGGAGAAGGAAAAAGACAAAAGTTGAAGCCTTGGAGACCACAACAACCGTCCAGCCTTTCTATTTAATCGAAAATGCAAACTAATTATCCAAAGCGTCCCTTATAACCTTTTTTTTTTTTGTTATATTTATGTATATGCAGCGTGTGTATATATAAATGACAAGTTTTATGGTACAACACATATACGGATATTCTAGTTGGTACAACATCTCCGATAAATAAATGACACATCAGCACTTTCTGTCCAATATGTAAAACAAGCTTCATTTTAACGGAGGCTTTGTAAAGTAACGGAAAGACTCATTAGGTTTTCAAATCCCGCTTTTTTGTTTTCACTGTACCTGTACTTTTCTTTTCTCAGTGGTTTTATGGTGGTCCAGAACCACCATGTCATACTTATCCACCAATGAAATATTTTATAAAAAGGGTAAAAACGTCAATACATGGGATTTATATTTTACACGGTGGGTCCTTGTGTTATTTGTCATTTTTCTATTGATCCTGGATCACCAAGTCATCATTAGTCCAGGACCATAATAAAATTTCCCTTCTTTTCTCTTCCTTCTTCCGCCTCCGGCTTGTCACTTTCATTTTTTTTTTTTTTACCTCTTTTAATTCTAATGGCTTTTGGTCCTTTCCCCTCTTCCCATATTATGAAGAAAGAATTCTTAAAAGGCTGTGGTGTTCATTTGCCATAAATAAGCAAAATGATGTTGTATCAATTGAAAGCCATGGATCATTACGGCGACAAGGTATTTGGTCATGGAAAAAAATTGAAAATTTATATTCTAATTTCTCGAAAACAATTATAGTTTCAGGTATTTGGTTCTAGGGAAACGGGAAAATTTATATTTTAATTCTAGTTTTTGATACTGCTAAATTTTATTAAAAGACAATTTTTTTTTCTCGTTTTTTGGGTTTTTTTTGTTGTGTGACCGTGTGAGATTGAAATTATGCATGTTTAAGCTTATAAAAAGAAGATGATATCTTGATTTAGGCAGTCTCGTGTTTAGCATCACTTGTTTAAAGAATATAGCAAAATATGTTATGGATTATCTGCTCTAGTGACAGTTTAATCAATATATATAAATTCTTTGGCATTTGAGAATTGTTTATCAATTTTTATAGGGTTCTATTTGGACCCTCCTTTTTACTACTTGCACCACATTATTGATTATTTTTCTTTTACTTTTGCACACCACGTAATTACTACTTACACAACATTAAAATAAAAAAAACTTAAAAACTAAACTTTAGTCCCTAAAATTATACAAAACACTAAAATAAATACAAATTAAATAAAACTACTAAATACATACACCTTTTCTTCTCCCACCACTTTAATTCAAACACTTCTTCCCCAAAAAACCTCCCAATCGGTGGTTACCAAAATTAAAAAAAAAAAAAAACTGTAAATTGAAAGAGAAGAGAAGAGAAGAGGAAGAAGAAGGGAAGAAGAAGGGAGAGTTCACTTCGAATTGTAGAAGAAAAGAAGGAGAGAAGAATAATCAAGGTATGTGAATCTTTGAAAATGTGTTTGAATGTTTGTGGATTTGTGTTTAAATGGAAGTGAATTTGTGTTTGATGTAATGGGTTTAAATTCTATGTAATGGGTTAGTATTTGGATGTAATGGGTTATGTTTATTGGGTTGTATTTTGGTTTTTCCGGCCATTTTTCCGGTTGGAAGGCCGGAGAAGATGATGAAACAGGGGACGTCAGTGAGACCGACGCCCGTTGTAGGTTTCAACGTCATCCAGACTGACGTCCCAGCCTGTGTGTGGGAAAATTAGTTTAGCCCTGGAACGCTGGTATACATGACGTTGTAGTTGTTCCTACAACGTCAGTTGGGGTGACGTTTTAGAACATTGGCTTGGCAATATGTTAGCCCTTAAACGTCAGTGGTTTTGACGTTGTATTGACCTATGAAACGTTGTTACCAGTGACGTTCCAGAGCGTTGTCATGCCAATGTCTTGCACTATAAACGTCACTGGTGATGACGTTGTAGAGGCTTTTTCAACGTCAGTGGTGTTGACGTTTGATGACAGTTTAGAGGTTTTGTTACTTTAGAGATTACATTGGTTATAACTTGTTTATGGTTAGTCTGTTTTATGAATTTTTTTATCAAATTATTGTTAATGTTACATTGTATGAGGTTTATGTCTTATCCTTGAGCTTTGTTTATGAATGTCAACTTTCTTTGTTAGTTGATTTCTTCATTTGACTGACAATTTATTTCTTGTATCATGTGTAGAAATTATGACTAAGACGAGGTCAGTAAGACTGCACGCTTTGGAGATAGCGATGAAGGTACATGAATGGATGAAGGTCTTTGTTTGAAGCACCCTCGGCTCAAGTTCACCTAGTATTGTTTACGAACATACAAGTGTGCCATATAAAAGAAGAGAGTAACGACTAAAGAATGTGCAAGCAGAGATAGGAAATGCGAATGAGCCAACTGAGGCTGGTTTAGGAGAGACAGATGAGGTAGTTGAGACCAATGAGTCAGTTGCAGTTGATCCAGTTGATCCAGTTGCAACTGATCCAGTTGATCTAGTTGATCCAGTTGCAACCCGATCCAGGTTGATCCGATTCCTGTGTTCAGAGGGCGATTGATCCATTGCGAGATTCCAAGATCGTTGGGGCCACCACTGAGTCAGTGGATATGGAGACACAATCGGGAGTGCAAGATCCTTCCGGCACAGTGCAGTTGATCGATTCTGATTCTAGTATCTTGTTGGTGCCATTACGAAACGTAGAGCCAATCCATCGGGGGCCACTATATAGGTGAGGCATCGTAATGTTGGTGCAAGTATAGACATGACATCCGGAAGTGCCGGGCACCGGCAGAGAGGCGCGGCGGCACCGAGTGTTTACAATATGACAAAGTGATGATGGTGTGGTGGTAGACATCAAGTTCTATTGGGGAAGGATTGGAAGGAGCATGTTGGTTACGCGTTGTTGAATAAAAATGTATGTTTTTAGGTTTTATAATCTTATTACATATTTGGTGAACTTATATTTTTCACATATCTAACTTTATATATAAACTCATTTGAACAGGACCGAGGTATAATTGGATGTAAGCAGTACACATCTTCCTTGAAGATATGGAAGATTGATGAAGAATGTGACGAATTCAAGGCAAGGCTGAGAGCTAACCCGTTGTACAATCTGGTACAATCTTCATATAGCCAAGCGAATCGTGTGGTAGTTTGTGCTTTTGTTGAGAGGTGGAATCCGGTAACAAACACTTTCCATTTGCCATTCGGTGAGATGACGATCACATTAGACGATGTCCGATATATCACAGGATTACCGGATGATGGAATGGTCGTGAACTATGAATTTGCAAAAGAGGACAACCCAGTTACATTTGTTCACGAGCTGTTAGGGATTCCAATAGCAGACGTGACAAAGGAGTTAGAACATGTTGGTGGCCTAAGAGTGTCCAAAAGTTGGCTAAAGAAACGATCTTGCGGGTAAATGCGGTGTAAGAAGCAATCGGGGTGAGGCATCGAGTTCGGTCGATCGCGCCGATAGTTCTTGTGGATCAAGTCGTGCGCGGGATATCTCATATCTTCTTGCATGTACTTTGATGCAAGACCGTAGTGGGGATAAGATAAACATTAACTACCTTCATTTTCTACGGGATCTGGATAAGGTTGGTGATTGGGCTTGGGGTGCTGCCACACTGGCAAATCTTTACCGACAGCTATCGAAGGCCACTAGGAGAATGATCTTGATCATGGAATTTCGGATACCTAACATTGTTGGAGGTAACACTTGTTTTATAAATTTTTTTGTTTTTGTCTTTATGTTTGAATGTTTAAAGAATTATTTTGTAATATGTGTTATGCAGGCATGGGTGTACGAACATTTTCCTTCATTATGACCTCCACCAAACACGAAATTCATTGAAGGGGAGATGGTACGGACATTAAAGTGGAAAAATGTTACGGGAATTAATGACACTGTGGCATTGTCATCGTTAAGGCATACAAGAGAGGACTTGGACTTGATGGAGGCCCGAGAAGTAAGTTAACTAAATTTATAATAGGACAATGTAACTTGTCCGGTTCTCATTGAACTTACATTATCTATTTTGTAGGTTGTTTGGGATGCTTATCGGCAATTTAGAACGGTGCACGAGAATGACGTCTGTTGGTTCTATGGGTGCATAAGGACATTGGACATTGAAGAGGTGTATCACCCAAACCGTGTCGTTCATCAATTTGGCCATATTCAAGGTATCCTCGATCACCAATTCCTCCAAAGGCATCGAATCGAAGCGGGAAGGCGAAAAAGATAATGTCACTCATGAATCACGCGACGATGACTTTATCCATTTTGTAAATCATCTAGTCAATAAGGAACAAAGGATGGGAAAAGCTAGGTTTGATTGGGAATGCACATCCGAGTATATGACTTGGTATCGAGGTGTTGCCGCCGTCGTCGTTTGACCGGTGTCGACAAAAGAAAGCAACGAGATTCAAGAGAGGTATTTGAATATACAATCTATTTTGTTGTTTCCGTTTTCAATTTAATGAACGTTTTTATGTTTAACATGTAGGAAATGAATGCAAGGGTAGAGTGATTGATGCGGTCACGAGATGCGATTGGAAATGCTTCTAAAACAAAAAGGATTTAGTGAAAGCGCTTCAAATGGCAGAAGAGTTCCTGACTACAGGTGCATGTACACAAGATGTTGAAGATGATGGTGTCGAAGCACAAGAATCTAGTCAGATACAAGCTGAAAGACCAAAGAAGCGTTCGAGGGCCGCGAAAAAGACTTAGTTGTCTTATAACATTGACACATTTATAACTTTGACACGTTTATTACTTTCATAAGTTTAATGTTTGGGTTGTTTAAAATCGTGTTTATATTTAGTATTTGGATTTTGTATTTTTATTCCCCGTTGATTTCCTATTTGTTCGTATGCGATTTGGGTTATTTGGCCTTTGATGTTTGAAATGGTGTCACTTGAATTGGTGTGGGAAAGAAAGAGAAAAATGTTGATTCTGGGACAGAACGTCATCCATAGTGACGTTTTAATTGATGTATAAGCGTTGGCGGTGATGACGTTTGAAGCCTAAAATCATCAACTCTCTGTACTAAAAATCTTTAAAACGTCGATCATACCGATGTTCCTGTTAGCCATATTAACGTCATTATGGATGACGTTTTAAGGATTTTTATGGACAGAGAGTTTGATGATATTGGAGCTTCAAACGTCATCACTATCGACGTTTATATCTCAATCCAAACGCCACTCGACTGACGTTATTTGACCCAGAATCAACATTGTTCCTTTTCTTAACAAAAATCATACATCAAAATTAAACCAATTGTGCATCATGCCAATTTCACTACTTCATTGGAAATACAACATTGGAATTTAACTACTTCATTGTGCATCATGCCAAAATAATTGGAATTTACAACATTGGAATTTAACTACTTCATTGTGCATCATGCCAAAATAATTAAACTAGTTCATCATATTGCATATGAATTTACAAAACCGTGTTCCAAATTACACCCCCGCTCAATCGGTAGATTTTCCAAATCAATATGATCCCCATCCAATGATCCTTGACCACATCATGCCATAAATCGATCCTATGTTGATATTTCTCATACCATTCATTTGCTTCCAACATCCGAGCCTTATGCCAATTTACGCTCACTCTGAAGTGGACAAGTATCTTTCAAAAACAAGCGAACAAAATGGATACCCTTGCACAACCCCATCCATATATGGCGGCGGGGCCAAACCGAAGGTTTTTTCTTACTAGAAAGAATGTTTGGTTTCCATGCGAGAGATGAGATAATATGCTTGCGGACACACCATATGCATTGCACACAACCCAACCAAGGTGGATCACAAAATACTTTTCCACTCCGCGTGGTCCTTTTTCATGACAAACACAAGCCATGCATTTTTCGTAGATCCATTCTTGTCCGCCAAATAATGCAATATAATGATCCTGTCCGTCATCAATTCATAATGCGATGCTTTTCTCACCAATGGCCATCGTTTTCGAAGACCTATTGCATGTGCTATTACTCTAAACCCGCAATTTCCATCGCCTCTACATCAACCATGTACGTAATGTGCTCATGCACATTTGGTGGAAACTCTTTAAGATACCTGCTTTCGGACGGTAGAAGATACTTTACACTCAACCTTTGGAACCTTTGGCATTCTACCTTTGGATGCCGCTTCGAGTCATTAGGGTTTTTTTTTTTGACATTAGAAGCACCTTCAGATGCATGTGGAGTTGGGGCGGAAGAAACACCTTCAGACGCTATCGCGGCATTCACACTCGACAATTCTTTCTCAACGTGTTCAAACTTGCTCATCTCTCTCTTAGTTGAAGAGTCCTCAACAAACTTCCTCTTGTTTCTGGAACCCTTAGGGCGGCCACGACCCTTGGTTTTAGTTTTTGGCTCTTGCAAAACCGTATTAACCGGTTGACAAATGTCACGTATCTTCATGATCAACCGTTGTCTTTCCCAAACATCTGCCATCTTCAACTTTTCTTCTAAGGCATTCAGAACCGGCACATAGTCTAACTCGGATTCATTTGGAGGTGGCCCTTTGATATCTAGGGTCTTCCAATGAATATCGATAGCTGATAAAGGGATGCATCCTGGCTTCTTCTTAAATCTAGCCATCTCATGTCTACAGGGCAATCCATGTGTCTTTCGAATAGTACATCGGCACTCCTTATTCAACGCATCACTATCATTGGTTTTTTTCAACTCAGCATACAACAAGCCCAATGCGTATATGGATACACGATGTTTAAGCTCTTTAAACAACACAACATCTTTATATTTTTTTGGCTCCATGAAAAGAGACGTCTCGAATGACTTTTGATGTTTTGATCTCTTGATCGATCAAGCAAAGACCGGCTTCCCACTCACAACCAAGTCCCCAGCCCCGCTTTTAGCCGCTTTTAAATCTCGAATGCATTCCTCGACTCTCGAGGTTGATGTGTTTCCCAGATGAAAAACAGAGTTGGTCCATGCAGAGACGAATGCCTCCTTATGTGCGTTCAACCATGTACAAGAGACATAACTCATGGCGTCTTCACTAAAAATCTTCTTACACTCTTCCAATCTCTCATTCAACTCATCTTCTCGATTCGATTTAACAACCTCTCGCCCAGCGGTCATCAAATCTTGCCAAACTTCGCTCGTAGTCTTCGTCTTGATTCGCCACAAGACCTTTCTCTATATGCCACCGCATATCAAGTTCTTTGCTTTTGGATAAACCACCCGTAAAGCGCTCATTAATGCTTCTTCTCTCTCATCACGATACAACATGTTTGATCACTTTTCACACCAATTGCTTTCCCAAGCATAGTCAAAGCCCACGTGTAGTTCTCTTCCTCTCCAAACAAAGTAGAGCAAATCCTATCGAAAATGTCATATCCGTGACACGTAACGCCAACAATTTGCAAGAGGGCATCTTGTACTTGTTCGCCTTGTACGCATAAATCCATAAGCATCACGGTAGAAAGCACCTTGCAAGGACAAGCTTTCATTAAAGGCCAAAAACATCCTTCACTACATTTCCTTCGTCATGCCTACATTCCACGAATGATGTGTTCTTATCTCGCCAATTTGAAAACCTCTTGCATCATCATGACGGCCCTCTCGTGCCTTCTTCTTTATCTTAGCACGAACATTGTAGATCGCCTTTGATGACGTCTGCTTCTTCTTATCATCCTTTCTCAACATACGTAGTATATGTTTAGGCAAAATACCGTTATGAGTCATTGTTGCAACAAAATCAACTTGTTCTCTATCAATCCGCCGAGGTATGCATGACCCTCCTCGTACTTGAATAACTTGTGATTATGTACACCATTCAATACTCTAACGGTCCACACCTCCCTAAAGTTATCCTTCAAGGTTTTCAATAAAAGCGGACAACCGCATTTCTTTGTAGACGATTCTCTTGGCTTATTTTTTCCGGTACCGCCAACCTTTTCTCGTATTCTCTTGAAATCCACTCTCTCACATTGGTATAAAATGAAATGTGTCCGCTTTCGGTCATGTTGGATCTCTTTTTCACAATGACAACGCCTTTCTCTCTTGCCAATGCCTTGAGGTGTTTGGTGACGGCTTCATGTGAATCAAATACCTATGAATAATATATGAATGTAATGAATACCAAGTCAAGTTTAAAAATCACATACATTTAGATAGTATAAGTTTTAGAGACTTACTTGATCAGTTGTAAAAATTGAAGTCAAATCGACTGATAACTCTTCATGTGGGTCATCCATCATTGCGAGTGTGGTATCTCGAACTTTCTGAAGATTTTCTTGATCTTCTTCAATCATTTCATCGACCAAAAGCGCAGGAAACGTATAATTGTCATAGCCAATTGGATGAGAATAAGAAAATAACATATCCATTTAATAGTTTCTCACCTTCAAATACTCCTCGTCGTAAATGCAAGATCGCCCTCATCATTGCTTTTGTCATGATTTGCGTCATTACATTGTTTCTATGGATTCAATAGTAATAAAACCAAGTAAAACACATACTGTCAAAATGAAAAATTACAGATCCGTAACGCGTCGAAAACGACGTTGGGTTGGCCAAATCAACGTCCCCTTCTTTGACGTTGTAAAGGAAGCCTTTTCCAGGCAAGAGTCAAGAAAAACGTTGGCTATATTGACGTTGAAAGGTAAACATAAACGTCAGTTAGGCTGACGTTAACAACAAATATGTTTAAAGTTGGTTGGAAACACAAACGTCATTCAGACTGACGTTTTAGTGGTCAGAGGAGCGTCATCAAGGGTAACGTTTGGGACATGCATATTCATCTTCTTTGCTGGTGTAAACGTCAACCATGGTGACGTTACTAATGCATTACGGGCGACAGCAGTGGGTGACGCCGAAGCTTGCCATTGACGCCGTGAAACGTAAAACGACGACGGGAAGACTGGGGGTGATCGGACATGGCGAAATAACACTATTTTCTTCCATTTATGACCTCTAAACATGATAATATGTATGTAGGAAGATTACCCATTAACGTAAATCACACATTGAACATAAACAACGAAATTTTCAAACAAGAAATTACCATATTTGAGGAATCCATCTTCTTCTCAATTTGGCTTGAAAATGGTATATCTTCAAGTGAGATTGCTACATCTTCTATATCACAATGCATTTGTTGTTCATTGTTATGAATTGATTCAAAATGTTGACTTTCAAAATTTGAATTGGGAGATGATGAAGGTTCCATGGATGTAGAGAGGAGGAAGATGAAGAAGTGAAGAAGTAAAGAAGAAGTGATGTAGATGATGAAATGTTTTATATTTAAGTGATGAAGTGATGAAATGTTTTATATGATGATGAAGAAGTGTGTTTTATGTTTTAAGGTGTTATTTGAATAGAATGATCAAATTGTTTATTTAGGTTTTAGGAGGACTAGTTTATAATTTCATAAATATGTGGTGTAGGTAGTAATTATTTTATTAATTGTGTAGTGTGAGAAGTATAAAAATAATCAAAATAATCTTGTGGTGCCAAAAGTAAAATTTTGTGGTACAGTAGTAAGTTGGTGCAGTAGTAGTAAAGGGTCCAAATAGAACCCCCCCTTTTATATTCTAATGCATATTTTGTTATTTCTCAGATTTCTTGCAATTTTGCTGCACAAAGTTACTTCCCGACTTCAATTGGTGCAATCTGAAGGAAAAATGGTAGAAGGACGTTAGGAATGAACTATTGATTTTTGTTTTCAGACCTTGTTGGAGCGTATTGAGATTATTTATATGTAAATTCGATGGCTGGACTAGAAGATTTTGCTAGAATGTAGAGCAGTTGTTGCAGGGGCGGACCCAGCATAGGAGAGGGGGGTGCATGGACCCCACTCAATATTCCGGGCGAAGTTACTAGTATACCTCTCTATTAATATTAAAAATATGTATATATACATTTTCAGACACTTTTCAATGTAATTATGTGTTTAGTTCAACTGGTTAAAAGCTTTATTATACACCCTAAGGTCATTGGTTCGAATCTTGGGTGATGACGTTTTTTTTCACCTTTTTTTTTTTTTAATTTGGCACTTCACCTAAAATTTTCCCTATCCGCATCCTGAGTTGTTGTGGCTCAATTGATTTAGTTTTGTGTTTGAGTGAATGAAGCTAGATAATTTTGTTATTTGCCTTACACGATTGCTTTCATTATTTGTTATCAGTCTTGCATCTTTGTTTAAAGATATGAAATATCTTAATGCAGGTCGAAGGAGTTCATAGATGGGCTTATGTTATTAGTTGGTCAAGTTTTAGTGTTATCAGAATCTAAAATGCAAGTTGGAGTAGTTTAGATGGGATTTGGTTTCCTCTAAAAAAAAAAAAGATGTGATTATGTTATTAGTGGGTGAATTTTTCATGATACCGGTTTGATTAGTGGTTTAAGTTTCAATGATATCAGTTGAAATCACTGCTAACAACCTCAATTCAAGGATATTTGATGCAGGACTTGCAATGAAATGTTGGAGAAAACTTGTTAAATTTGCAGCCTATTAACAAACTTTTACATCAAGATGTTTAATAATGGACACAAGCTTTTACATCAAGATGTTTGATAATGTACACAAGCTTTTTACATCAAGTTATTTATTTGATAACATACAAAAAGAGATTACATAGCACATCTAGGCTTCAGCTGAAAGGAAGACACTCTTGCTACTGCAATAGTCTGTCTTTTGGATAATGTTGATGTACGTAGTTGCTTCATGTGTGATTAAAAACACACTTGTGCTTCAGCTCCTTGTTGCTTTGCATGGAGTCTATATATAACCGTAAAGAATTTGATGTATTCTTGCATTTACAGCTTGATGACAAAGGTTGATGCTTGAAAATAGCTGCAACACAACTATTGAAATGATGCATTTAATTTATCCCCTTCCAAATTTTTGTTTTGATGCATTTCTACCATATTATGTAAAATCCAAAGTCTATTAAAAGAATCATCTTAATTGGAAGTTGTTCAATTAATATTTTTAACTCACTCAGTCTTTGTAAAGACTTGTACTTTTCCTAATTTGTAACAGAGATCATTTCATTTTATCAAACCAAAAAAACATTTTAAAAAAAAATAATTATTCTCTCAAAAAAAAAAAAAAAAAAAAAAAAAAAACACCTACAGTTGCATCCCTCAACAACACCAAATCAGCAAATCAGAAGGAAAAAAATGCAAATACTCAAACAAACAAATGTATAATTACAACCCTTTTTTTTTAGACAATTTCTAATTCAAATTACATTGATTCACCTAATGTCAACTAGTGGTTCAAAACCTAACCTTAAACATTGGACTTTCTACAAAAGTGGCTGCTTTAACTCAGAAACATGGTTAGTTATAATTACTTTAAGTGATTAATCTACTAAATCTTCCAAAGAGACCAGAACACAAACCACTTACATCAGTGTTGGAGGATGACGCACAACATCGTGAACAGTAGTCTTATTTACCGGTGAAGTCCAGGCTCCATAAAAAAGACCGGCTTCTCAGATCTGCACAGATCTAATTGAAAAATACGAGCTTTTAAGGTTATATATTCTTCCCATCGGTTTGCTTTTCACTCCTTCGACAAGGATGACATCTATTCTTCCATGCTTTAAGAGGGCGTTCTGGTTTGAGAGAGTGGCCGGAAGAAAATTTTCTTTTCTTTTTTCGTTTGAGAAGGAAATGAAAGTGACAGGCCGGAAGCAGGAAGAGAAAAGAAAAGTACAGGTACAATGAAAAAAAAAAGCGGGATTTGAAAACTTAACTTGAGTCTTTCCGTTACTTTACAAAGCCTCCGTTAAAATAAAGTTTGTTTTACATGTTGGACAGAAAGTGCTGATGTGTCATTTGTTTACTGGAGATGTTGTACCAATTTGGATATCCACTTGGTATATATGTTGTACCATAAAACTTGTCATATATAAATAACCGGGCCAGGCCTATACCTTATATGAAAAAAGTTAACTGGGCCGCAAAAGGCTGCATACCTCTCCAGGCCGACACCTTAAAGCCCACCCGAAACAAACATTTGCTGAAGCCAACAGAATAAATGCGGCAACTTAATTTAGCAACCGAACACGTCGCCTTTTCTACTCCTTTTTTTTTTATTAAGAGCAGTAAGAAACAACTGCTTTGTCGAAAGGAATGGAAAAGGAGTAGGGTTAGTTTTGTATAAAAAATGGTAGCAGTGTGATAAATAAAAAGACGAAGCAGAAGTAATAAAAGGGAAAAAAAAAAGATTATTTAATAAATTTATAATGTGTAGTTGTTTGGTATTATGTTGTGTTATTTTATTTTTCGGAACAATATAAATATATGGTATGGTAGACAATGAATTTGTGGCTAATGTTATTTTGATTCTTAGGTTGAATTGTAATTTTGTTATTAATCTTAAATAAGATGAAATAATATGAAACAATGCCGATTGAGTTTACGATGCGTTTAGTTCGTGATCGAATGTATTTTTGAGGAGTTGAAGTTCGGGACCATCGGAAGAGTATGACAGCTTGTCTTTGATTAATTAAGTATTCATCAACGCCTGGCAGTAATCGCTGCATTGTCCGCACAAGTGGTCTAGAAAAGAGAGTGTGTATGTGAGGAGCTTTTACTTGAAAACACTTGGTGGCTAGCTAATACACAATAAAGTTACATACGTGGTAGTAAAAGATAAACGTCACCTATTCTCGGTTAGGCACCGATTCATATCGCGCGATGTGATACGTTCAGTAAAAGCTAACAACGCTGCTGGCCTATAAACGGCGGAATGGCAGTGAAGGAAATTCACCGAACGTATATGCATATCGGGGAGATCCCGGGACTATCGGTGCTATTCAACGTAGTTGGCAAGGATATCTCGTGATGGATACACATCATGCATAGTGCCCTTGAATGCTGATGTAACCAAGATAAGTTAAGATAGATACGTATAGTCACGACGTGTTGATGGACATGAAGTGAACCCTAGATTGAGTCGGTCTCATAAAGAAAACATAATAATAATAATAATAATAATAATAATAATAATAAGAGCCTTTTTGTTGTGGAACTAAGTTATTCAATAGCTTCTCACTTTTACTAAGTACTTTGTACTTACCCCCTTTGCATTTTCTTTTGTATGCATTATTGGGTGAGAAGACGAACAGGTTGACCAAGAGTAGATGACGATATTTGAGGACGTTGATGCCTTGACGAAGCTTTTAGTTTAATTCCTTGTTATGGTTGTACTAGACTAGTTGTATTCCTTTTTCTTAGACTTGTTGTACTTTTACTTCTAAGATCTTTGTAAGTTTGGTTTGTACTTTTAAGACATCGTATTGTGTAAGTTTTTTTTTTGGGTTTATCGTTGTTGTAAAATTTCCACCTTTAGTATTGTTGTAATCTATTCATAGTGGCATTAATGTTTTTACCTGTGTCTTTTTAGCTTCAGTTTGCTTTATAACGACATAGAGGCTTGCGTATTATATTAGATTTATTTAATGCTATACGCGCCGAACGTTTCTCTTCCAGATAAGGGCTCGGTATCCGAGAGCGGGGCGTTACAGTCGGTATCAGAGCGAAGCGTCCTTTTTGTCCTAGGTTTCTCTTTCTCTAAGATAAGATTCCTTTAGACCTTTTAGAACTTTCCCACTCTCTCTTGAGCTTGGTGGTAAATCCTCGTAAGACTAAGAATCCTTAAACCATGGTTTGGTTGCATTAGGATCAAGTGAAGAGTCTTCTTAGACGAAGGTTAAGTCGAGTTCTCAGCTCACATCTTGTGTGTGATTCCCTCAGGAACAACTAGGATCCTTAGTAGAAACCCTCTCTTCCTTTGAAGTTTCCAAACCATAACTTGTCACATAGGATTAAGTGAAACCCCTTTAAGTGAAGCTTTGGGATCGGAGTCTTATGTCTACGCCTTAAAGTCGAGGTCCTCTTGGTTGATTTCTTTTTGCCTTACTTTCCCTATTGAAATCTCTCCACTTTCTTTACATGTGAATATCTAAGCCTACTTCTTTCTTCAACAAACTTTGTAGAGAATGATATTTGACTCAATTCTACAAATCCTCTACTTTCTCTTTTCACCATTGCGTGGTTTGTGTTTACCAGAATTCTTTGACCTTGCTATGCTCGAGATGGGTTCCACACGAACTCCATATGCAATTCTATCCCTTCCAAGTGCTCCTCACTCAATAATTAGTGTTAAAGGTTTCTTGCTTTAGCACATAGTTTTTATTCATCCTCGTGTTTGGGCTTCATCCAACATGAGAGAATGCTTTTTGTTTCCGTGTTTGCCTTTCAGGTAAAACCGTTTCCTGTACCCCAACAATTCTGGACATTTTCCACAACATAGAACAATGTCTTTTCTACAAATTCTCTTCTTACATCAATTCGATAAACATTATGGATTGTTCAGAAAATTCATTTTTATGCCGGACATGTTAGGAAATCTACGCGAACGCAATGAATTCAAAAATTATTTCCTATCGACCCAAGATCGACTTCGTTTAAGCAATAAACAAATAGATAGTAGGCAGTGGGTTACCTTGGTTGATCTAAAAGATCGACGCTTTGACCGTCTAAGGAGAGTAGTTCTGCATGGAGCCGCCTGGTGTTCGGCCTCTACCGCCATCCACACGAATGCACCCGCTGAATCCCATCATGGATTGCTATTGGAAAACTCCGGTTGCTAGACCGCCCTTTTCCCCTCTCTCCAACTCACTATAGGATGCTCTCTAATTTACACAAGAACTATTAGCTCTTGCAATTGTGTTGTCTAAAAGAGCTTTGACACCCACCTCTTATTTATAGTGGTTGGGGCGCCTATCTAGTGTGGAGGAGAAGAAAACATTTTTCCAATAAAATAAGGAAAATATATTTGATTGATTTATCTCATTTATTACAATATCTCATATTAAATAAATCTAGGATATTGTCAATATCTCATATTGAATATTTCAAGATATTGTCAATATCTAATATTGACTATCTTTATTTTATTACCATAAATCAATTTACACATGTGTATATATCACATATAAATTGTTACACATATAAATCCATTTTATATATATATATTACATGCATGCGCATGCTGCCAAACACTTTTGCACACACGCACACATAGGTATTATATATATATATATATATATATATATATATATATATATATATTAATATCTAATATTAATATTTGGTAATACCATTAATTAAATTGTACAACACAAGTGTATCTTATACACAAATAAGTTGCGCCACCTTTAGCCATAAATTGGCTTCCGGAATATTTTTTTAATTAATATAATTAATATCTTGTATTTGATTTATTCATAATAAATAAATACCACCATATTAATTTACCACTATAACCTTTATAGTACGAGATAAACTTTCCTTATTTGGTTATCATCTATAACCACATTTTAATCCGGCTAGATGTTCATATGTGTGTGACCCGATAGGCTTCGAATATGTTGGCCGTAGACACAAAGTGCGAATTACTTAAAATGCCCTTCATGCCTAACGATCACGGGATAGCGTCTAGCAACACACCGTGACCCCCAATCATCGGAAGAGTCAAATGCAATGACTACTACCTTTCATGTGAAAGCAGCCACCGTGTAACTTACAATCCTATCGTTTGTAATAATATCCATACGGTCGTTAGTCGAGTGTCAAAACATCAACGACCGTATCTTATAATCTGATATCATGCTCTCTCGTAAGTAACACATTTACTCCCACTTTGCAAAGATTCACGAGAGTAAGACATTCCTTATAAGAAGGCCATTTCGGATATTCGATCCCAATCATAGGATACGCGATTCCCGGACGACCAATCATGTATACTCCGCGATGCTTCAAAGATCACACCCAATCACTACCGCATGATCGCCCCGTGGCTGTGGAAACCTCAATAGTGTCAAAGCATGACAATCCACACCGTGATGCCATGAAGACTCGGTCTTAAGGATAATTACACAACCGTCACATAGTGTGACACTTATCTGTAAGTGGGTCGATCTAACGTCGCATTCTCTAATACACGTCCACGCATACCCAAGTGTCTCTACACTTCGATGAGACGAGATCTATCCTCGCCTCTAAAGACGAAGACATCCAATACGTGCTAGTCTGCTTTATACTATCAATGCCCTATTTAATAGTACATCGGCTAGAGACATTTAAGTATCAAACTTATTAAAGTGATTAGAGATCTCATCAACCATAATCGCCTATCATGGTTTCTCTATCACGCTTTAACACTAAGGACGTTATCATATAACAATTCATAATTGGTTCTTTAAAAGAACATATATATGACAACATAAAAGCCATTTAATATATGTATAAACATAAAGAAATAGTAGAAATGATCCGACCGGTCGGATCCGGTCCAACCCGATTGGGTTTAGGACACTATTCCAACAATCTCCCACTTGGCCTAAAACCAATCACTCGCACACACAAGACCAAGTTGAAATACAAGAATCTCATGCAATACTCGCAACTAGCCCTAGCCATGAACGGATCGCTATCCATGGGGACTCGGACTATCTTCATATCACGCTCCAAATGACCAAGTCAAAGGAACCGCCTCACACACACACACGAATCTCTGCGAGACCCTGGTCCTTGCTTCAAGCAATAAATCCACTTACTATATCGCCTATACGAGAAAAGGTGGAAGAACATTATAAGGTTCGAGGAATGAACCTTCTAGATCCATGTATCGCCTCCCGCTAGCCTCTCTAAGGCACTACTGTGTTTTGGCTAAGTTGTAGAGTTTACAAAGTGACCCATAGGCTAGAACATTTCCAGCTCACTGTATCACTTAATCAAAGTGATTGCAAACCCAGACTGTAGCTCCCACTTGCCTTCGTAAGACTCAGGATTTACGTCTGTATATCTACGTTTATTTAATTCCAAGTTTCAATAAACTAGGAACCTTTCCTTAACTTGTTTAAGGATATTCTCGACATTCACCAGATATACTTTCATACTTGCTCATGACTATTCATGGACCATGAACATCTGGTATTACCTTTATGATGGTTCCTATCGCAGTAGCGAAGGAAACCTTCCATAAGCGTCATCATCTTTCACCTCATCTTTAGGACCAACATCCTAACACAGATAGATCTTGAGATCTATGCTAAACTTCTTTTAGCATCACATCTATATAGGTAAACAATAATCTAACAGCAGTTAAATCTATCACTATAGATTCTTATTTCTAAAAATAAGACCTGCCAATCCAAGTGCTTTCGTAAAGACCTTGAACTACCAAACATTAATTGATCGTGACACATGGGGTGACAATTCTCGAGAGAGATATATAGAATACCTTACTCAAAAATAGTAACGCACTCCCACTATTCATCTTGCACATTGGCATATCCTTCTTTTGACTAAATCAAACTCCTTTGATTATCAAACAAAGAAATTGTCTAGAGAAACTTGTTTGAGTCCTTAAATGGATCTCGTGGGCTTACATATCATGTTATCGTCTACGAACATCGAGCTTTCTGCTCAACGTCATCAACACTATCATATAGCCATGATACGAAGTTATACCAAGTATTATCTGAATAGAATCGAACTCAAGGCTTACAGGGGACATTCCTCAGGTAAGATGTACTAGGTTCATAACCTGGTTGTCACCGATGGAATCTAATTCGGATATTATGGCTCCTGGCCATATCTCTCAATCTTGCCTTTCAAACATTCTTTCATAAGTCGTGAGACATTCATTTTCAAGATGAACATACCAACAAATTTTTCAGCTTGAGGTTATCCACAGACTTACTGAACTTTTTGTGTGCACTTTGGCGATGTTATACACCTCATCGCTATCGGCGTCTGCTCATGTTCCAATGGTTGAATGTATCTTTGTGGTTCTCAAACTCTTTTGAGATCTTATTTACTCCCACTGTCTCTCTTGGAAGAAACACTTCCTTTAGAAGACAGCATGTTTGGAGACAAACATTTTGCTCCGCGGACAAGTAAATAATATCCAGCGTACTAGCTAAGACATTCCACAAAGTTGCATATGTCGTACTAGGCTCCAAGCCTTTCTGATTTTGCCTATGACAACTTCAAATCATCGGTTAAGATAGATTCGACATTTATCATCTTCCATATCTAATATGGAATTTATTCAACATTTATTCTTTGGAACTCGGTTAAGTATAAGGGCACTATCCCGAAACGGATAAGGGACACTTCGCATGGCTTGCATCACACCTTTATCATATAAAGTGTTGTTTCCATTTTGGGAACACAATCTAATTGCGTATCCCAAAGATGGTATCCTTCAAGGGAGAATCTTATTCCTTTTCAGACGGCTTCTGAAACACCCTTCAGGTATTAATTACTTCAATCCAATTGAAGATTAATTCCTAAGTAGCTCGTCAATCTCATATTCGTACTGGCTCGAACTTTTCGGGATTTCCAAATTATGCACTTCACTGAGTACACTTGACTATTTCTAAAAATAGTCATAGAGATTAACAAACAATTATTTGTGGCATTAATTGTTATAAGCCAACAAACATCGGTATGTTTAGGCTTTAGACAATTTTTCTAGTTTTTATAACCTTTTCATAAAAGGGTATTTTAGTCATCTTTAGATAAGATACGTATTACCCACATGATTCATAATCATATGGTTCAACATCATCAGAATGACGTTTAATTACACGCTTCCCTCCCAGAGAGACTATGTCTAGAACAACCACAAATATTAAGGATAACAGCCATACAAATATTTAGTTGAGATCTCATCACATACATCAACTATATAGTGACAACAATCTAGTATGTTAGATTCAGTGACCTTCCAACTTTATCGGAATAACATTTATTCTTTACAATTGAATATGTCTGCTAAATCTAACAAATAACTGAACTTGTGTCCTTCATAAGAACCGAACATAACAACATTTATTTAGTTCCCTTATCGGTTTACTAGATCCGCAATATGGTAAGTGTTACAATGTTTGCTTCACCTTCCATATCTCAGTATTTAATCTTTCTAATTTAATCACACTCATAAGATATCATATATCTAAGAGTCGACTGAACTTAGATAGATTTATCTCAACTCACTTGCCTATAATAGAAACTTCAATAAGTTCTCTATTTAAGCACATGCCCTAAAATTTCCTTTTTAATCCTTTAAGCACTTGAGATATGTTTCTTATTGGTCTTCATAAGACTTAAGAAAGATCACAAGAGCTATGTCTTCAATTTCCTTTTATAAAGAAAATCTAAAGTTTATTAAATAGTTTATTTAACCTTTTGAATCGTATTCAAAACATTGACTATTTAATTAACCTTTAAGCAATGGTAGAATTAAGTCGATACTTAAATCTTACAATTTGAAAACATCATTTCCAAAATTCGGTCTAGTCATTCTTATCCAACGTTTGAATAACTCGTCATCGTATGACCGAATGATCATCTTGGATCGTATCCAATATATGACTAATTCGTTGAAACTAATTTTCAAATGATTTAATCATAACATGAGCTTCCGCTTTCATTAATAATTAAAGCCTTGGAGTACTCCATCAAATATGTAGCCTCCTTGTCTCTAACTACCATAACGGGATCTCTCGTGTCATTGCTCATTTTAAAAGGATTAAAATTACTTAACCATATTTGAGAACGTTTCTCAAAATTAACAGTCATAATTTGGTTTTACTAATCGAGAATAAAACATAAATATAAAGTTTGCTAAAACTACAACATAAAAATGAAAATAAAAGAGTGTTGTTGTTTATACACGCAAAATCAAAATGGTCTTTTGGTTTATGATTTTGCTCCCACTAGTCAACTACTTCCAATTGACTTTCAAGAATTTTTCAAAATTCTTTAGTGGTGAGATCCCATCTAGTTACCTCGATTCCCGCGGTGGTCGATCAACCAAGATAATTTCGATAGGTAGGTAACTCTTTTACCATTCACATCTCTATGTGATTCTCGGTTAGGTTGACTAGTCAACTCTTTGGCGATACACATCACTATGTGTTAGTCAACCCTTGTCTCTAAAGTCGACGGCCCTCGACGGTGGCCAATCACCGAAAGACTCTAGTCAAGTCATAACCCAATATTCATGAGATCTCATACGATCATATCTCAATAACGACGATATACCCGTGGTAGGTCAACTCCCGGCGGTGGTCGATCGCTTGATCCGAACACGTGCTCTTCACCGTCGTTATAATATTGGGAGACAATATTTCGACTTGATTTTTGTTGTGGAAGTATTTTTCGTAAATTAATTCACTTAATTAATTTTAATTTCGGTCTCATCATAAATATGTCTATCTCTATAAACATACATCCTACACATTTATCTAGATCGTGTCTAGTCATGCATCTATCGTATCATATAAAATAAATACAAGCACAAAATAAATAAATGCGTAAAATAACCGGGTATGATCATGGATTTTTCCTAGGTGCGGTTTCGAATACAAATCGATTTAAACCGCTGGTCACATTCTAAGGGTAATGCAACCGCCAATAGATCTTTAATGCTCCATTCTCCAATGGGATCTTTATTTTCGCTTTTCTTTGGTCTCCATCTTTTGCTCCATTCTTGTTACATTTAATTCTATCGAATAAAATAAATACACCCGCCGCATTACGCAGGAGCTAATGGAATGGGATGATTGCAGAAAAATAAACTAGGTCACGCTCTTCATAATAACGGCCTAGGACAACTTTAAACCAACAGAAAAATTAAATCATTCACATCTATCCTATCGGTTCGAGTCCATGATCAATCGAATTCATATAATCATATTATATCTACTATATCTAATCCATACAATAAAATCTTATGAAAAAGATAAAATTAAAATTTAACTACTTGCGTCTTAATTAATCAATTAACATTTAATCTATTAAATAATTTTATCCAATCAATTAACTAATTAACATTTAATTAATTAAATGATTTTAATCGAAATAAAATTAATGATTAATTTTAAACCGATTTTAATTTTAATTTTAATTAATTAGAACTATTCTAAAAATAAATCAAAATTAAAATTATTTCTCTTTTTTTTTTCCTTTTGATTCGCAATCAAAGGGATGCTTTTGGTTTCTAAACCAAATTTGGTTTAGCTTCACCACTTTCCAAAATCAAAATTTTGAAGTGGCGCAGCTAAGCGCTTTTACAAATCAAATATTTGAAGAGGCTGCAACATTCCAAATCAAATATTTGGAAAGGCCAAATAATTTTGTTTTAGCTTCAGCCACTTTCCAAAATCAAAATTTTGAAGTGGCTGAGCCTGCTTTCATTCCAAATCAAATATTTGAAAAGGCTGCAGCTCATTCCAAACAAAGTTTGGAAAGGCCATTATTATTTTAATCGCCATGCAAGATCCCAATGGCCCTTTGCTATTTGAACCATTGGTTAGCCATACACGACACAACTAAACAAAGGAGGAATTACCAATCACAACTATGAACCATATTGAATCACAAAATACACAAAACAAAAATTTGGAGATCCGCCAAAGATTGGCGGTCAACGATCGCCGGCAAGAGTTGCCTGCTTGCCGCCGCCGCCGCCGCCAAATTGCCGCGCCGGTGGTGGTGCCGCCGCCGCCACGGGCCGAGCACCACCCGATCTCCTCTTTTTTTTTTTTTTTTTTTTTTCATGTATCAATTTTGCAAATCAAAATCTTTCATCTTTTAATTACGTGATTTAAACGATAAAATTAACTACGCAATTTAACATGCTTATTGCTTAAGCTCAAGCTCTCTCTCGATACCATCGTTAGAAATCTACGCGGGAACGCAATGAATTCAAAAATTTATTTCCTATCGACCCAAGATCGACTTCGTTTAAGCAATAAACAAATAGATAGTAGACGGTGGTTACCTTGGTTGATCTAAAAGATCGACGCTTTGACCGTCCTACGAGAGTAGTTCTCGCATGGAGCCGCCCAGTGTTCGGCCTCTACCGCCACCACACACGAACAAATTCACCGAATCCCATCATGGATTGCTATTGGAAAACTCCGGTTCTTTAGACCGCCCTTTTCCCTCTCTCTCCAACTCACTATAGATGCTTCTAAATTTTTACACAAGAACTATTAGCTCTTTGCAATTGTGTTGTCTGAAAAGAGCTTGACACCCACCTCTTATTTATAGTGGTTGGGGCGCCTATCTAGTGTGGAGGAGAAGAAAACATTTTTCCAATAAAATAAGGAAAATATATTTGATTGATTTATCTCATTTATTACAATATCTCATATTAAATAAATCTAGGATATTGTCAATATCTCATATTGAATATTTCAAAATATTGTCAATATCTAATATTGACTATCTTTATTTTATTACCATAAATCAATTTACATACATGTATATATATCACATATAAATTGTTACACATATAAATCCATTTTATATATATATATTACATGCATGCGCATGCTGCCAAACACTTTTGCACACACGCACACATAGGTATTATTTATATATATATATATATATATATATATATATATATATATATATATATATATATATATATATATATATATATATATATATATATAATATCTAATATTAATATTTAGTAATACCATTAATTAAATTATACAACACAAGTGTATCTTATACACAAATAAGTTATATACCTTTAGCCATAAATTGGCTTCCGAATATTTTTAATTAATATAATTAATATCTTGTATTTGATTTATTCATAATAAATAAATACCACCATATTAATTTACCACTATAACCTTTATAAGTCGAGATAAACTTTCCTTATTTGGTTATCATCTATAACCACATTTTAATCCGCTAGATGTTCATATGTGTGTGACCCGATAGGCTTCCGAATATGTTGGCCATAGACACAAAGTGCGAATTACTTAAAATGCCCTTCATGCCTAACGATCACGGGATAGCGTCTAAAGAACACACACGTGACCCCGATCATCGGAAGAGTCAAATGCAATGACTACTACCTTTCATGTGAAACAGATTACCGTGTAACTTACAATCCTATCATTTGTAATAATATCCATACGGTCGTTAGTCGAGTGTGTCAAACATCAACGACCGTATCTTATAATCTGATATCATGCTCTCTCAAGTAACACATTTACTCCCACTTTGCAAAGATTCACGAGAGTAAGACATTCCTTATAAGAAGGCCATTTCGGATATTCGATCCCAATCATAGGATACGCGATTCCCGGACGACCAATCATGTATACTCCGCATGCTTAGACGTGACCGGTTCCGGGCCGGTTCCGGGTCCATGGCACGACCCTCCGGTTCCGGGTCCAAAATGGAACCGGAACCGCCGGTTCCATTTTCTAGCCGGTTCCGCCGGTTCCCGGGAACCGGCGGGTTTGGCGGTTCCCCGGTCCGGGTCCGGGTCTCGGCGGTTCCCGGGTCAGACGGTTCAGATAACGGTTCCGATTACGGTTCCGATCACGGTTCCAATCCCGGTTCCAAAAAAATCAATTTTTTTTTACAAAATTTGTATAACTTACGTTAAAATTAATAATAAATTCTAATTGGTTATTAAACTATGTATAATATTTAATTTCATAAGTATGTTTTAAAAAAAAACACACGGCTTGTATAATATTTAAATAAAACAATTGCTAAGAAAATAAAGAAAAATAACATGGATTAACTTTTAACATTCATTATAACGACCATTTTCGATTACATTAATTTATTAGAATACAATAAATGATGGATAAATTAAACATAAATGATGGATACCGATTATTCTACGTAACGGTTACATTGATAAAACTAAATTAATACAACAAAACACTACAACAAGCAACATTCAACATTGATATTACATCGATTTTTCATAACGTGCATGTTGACGTTGTTACATGTCACATCCTACCTGGCTACCCGTCTCGACGTATCCGCGCATCATGCATATAATTTTCATATTCCTCGGAATGCCTTATTCGTAAATGTCGCATATAAGAACCAAGCCCGATTCCACGCCATAATGATACGTTTTTTCACAAACGTTACAAACAACCTTAAATTTTGAATGATTCACTTCCCCGGTAGTTTCATCAGTAACATTTTCTTTTCGAAAAAAAAAATGAAAAAGCAGAGACAATGATCGACATTGCAAAATAATATATTTCGAATGTGATAAAGTAAACGAATTTATTCAGAACAACTTCAAATCACTATCCGAAATATATTATAATTGTAGATAATATTATAATATGTGAGCTAGAATATGAGAGATAGAAAAGAATTGTGGGTAAAAATTGATGAAATTGATATGTATTTATAGTGTGATGAGTGTGTGATATTTTAAAATAAAATAAAATAAAATCAAAATTTTTGAATATATATCCGTTGGTCAAATTTTGAAGGAAAAGAAAAGAAAAAAGGAAAAACGAAAATTCAAAAAAAAAAAAAAAAAAATCAAAAACCGCCGGTTCCGGGTCTTCCGGGCCGGTTCCGGCCGGTTCAACCGCCGGTTTTTCGGCCGGTTCTTTGAACCGCCGGTTCCGGGCCGGGCCGGGTCCGTTGGAACCTAAAACCGGGTAGGAACCGTGGAACCGCCGGTTCCGTGGACCCGTGGACCCGTGAACCCGTGGACCCGTGGAACCGCCGGGTTGGACCCGGGAACCGGCGGGTCCGAACCGGATTTGGACCCGGAACCGGTCAGGTCTACGCATGCTTCAGTATCACACCCAATCACTACCGCATGATCGCCCCGTGGCTAGGGGAAACCTCAATAGTGTCAAAGCATGACAATCCACACCGTGATGCCATGAAGACTCCGGTCTTAAGGATAATTACACAACCGTCACATAGTGTGACACTTATACGTGTAAGTAAGGTCGGTCATCTAACGTCGCGCATTCTCTAATACACGCCCACGCATCCCAAGTGTCTCTACACTTCGATAGACGAGATCTATCCCCGCCCTACTAAAGATGAAGACATCCAATACGTGCTAGTCTGCTTATACTATCAATGCCCTATTTAATAGTACATCGGCCTAGAGACATTTAAGTATCAAACTTATTAAAGTGATTAGAGATCTCATCAACCATAATCGCCTATCATGGTTTCTCTATCACAGTTTAACACTAAGGACGTTATCATATAACAATTCATAATTGGTTCTTTAAAAGAACATATATATGACAACATAAAAGCCATTTAATATATGTATAAACATAAAGAAATAGTAGAAATGATCCGACCCGGTCGGATCCGGTCCAACCCGATTGGGTTTAGGACACTATTCCAACAGGACACTCTGTCCAGAAAATCTGCAGCAGCACCTTCACTTCTTCTTCTGTTTTAAACAGGTTAAATATCTTAAAATGACCTGAATTTTTGATATGTTTCCGACAACCCGTTTATCTACAACTTTCCTTTTGGAATCAAGTTCAAATTCCTTTTTGATTGATCTCAATCTGCAATTCAAGTCAGTGTTTATCAATCTGGAAATTCTGACATTTTGTGCATTTGGCAGGATTATTTGTTTTTGACCAACTCTCTCTCATTCAAAAATTCTAATATTTTCATGTCACCTGGGAAAATCCATAATATAAATATTTTCTCTTTGGATCATGCTCAAATTCCTGTTTGTTTGGGCTGTAAAAATATGAAAATGTCAGATCCGGAGTAGATATCATACACAGCAACCTAAAAGGAATCCTCACCTCTTCGACTTAAGGTTTGGGCTAAGAGAGTAGTAAGATACGAGAAAGTTTCCCGAAGTGATCTTTCCCTAGGGTAAGTCTCTCGGTAGGATGTTTGTAAAGTTAACATTGTTGTTTCTTTTGCAGTTATAAACAAGAACCAAAATGCCATCCTCCAACATGTCATGTTTGATGTCAGACTCTTTTCATGCCATTCTTCAAAGTCTAGAGTAGTGAAACTTTGAAACCTTGATTTGGATCATCAATGATCTTTCACACTTCACTTGAAAGTTTGAATCAATTCTTTGAAGTCAAATTTTATCCAACAATTCTTAAGTGTCTTTTCCCCTTCACTTAAAAGGTTGTTTACCGTTTACTCATTCGAACTTTTGATATTCTTTTACAATATCTTGAGGAAATCTCTATTCCCCCTTCAATCTTGAGATGACTCAACCTCTCTTGAATAATGCAAATTTTGACTTTTCTTGACAAGATTATTTAAATCTGAGACCTTTTAATGTACTCGATTTGTCTCCATAAATCTTCATGTTGAGATTCTTGCTCTCTTCCTGATACTAAATTGTCTAGTCTTTCTGGTGATCGACCTTGCACCCATGCCTTACTTCTTTGTTGTATGATGATTCATCTACGACAATCACGCGAACTGAGCATTTCACCTAGTTCGCCAACAACCATTTCGTTAACGAAATGATTAATGATCAAGGTCACCTGCCTTATGTCCTCAAGTTTAGCATTCTCTTTCCTTCGCAGTTAATGTTTCCAAGTCCATCAGGTGATGCTTCCTTTAACGTCTCCACTTTTTAAAGGCTTATGTAAAAGCTTATTACCATCCTTTCAAGTTGCCTGAATTCTTTGCAGACCACCGTATCTTGCAGAATTCCACTCTCTTCAAAGAATTTCATCTGCAAGGTGTTCTTTCATTTTCCGTTTGATGGCTATCTTTGTATTATGAACCGATGCCCTATTTTTTTCCAGCTTGGATTCAACTTTCTTCAACACGGAATCATCTTCTTTGTTTGAAACCCATGCAACCTCCCTTGTCTTCAGAACTTATTGCCTTTCTCCGGCTTACCAAGTTGACATACCACCCTGGTACTCAACTTGTCACTTTTCAACTTTATTTATTCTCCAAACTAACCTTTTTGGCATAAGATTTGGATCAGATCGTCAGAGTGAAAGTATGGCAAATGCGTGTTCTCCATTCCCCAAGAAGTCTCAGAAACTCTACAGCCAGAATCCTTGCAGTCCTACAGCAAGCATGTGTCGCAGTCTCGGAGGTAAAGATAAAAAGAAGTCAAGTATGCCAAAAAGTTGTGAGTCAGTTGGAAAGCTCAAGCACTCAGGATATAGGTCAGCAAGAGCAAGCAATGTATGTCGTACCGTTGATCGCAAGATGCGAGGCAGTTGCTGAAATCGTGAAGAAGCAAGACTAGGATTCTGTTGTTTCCGGTTACAAGCGAGTGGCCAAGAACCAAACCCGCCAGTGGTCACAAGTTAGAGGAAGATGGCTACCTATGGCATCAGAATCAGCTCTTGGTTCCGAATGCGGAAGATCTGAGGAAGAAGGTGATGTATAGAGCCACAAAATAGCAGTTGCAGTCATCCAGGAGAAATCAAGATATACAGAGAGCTGGAACAATAATACTAATAATCTTTCATAAAGATAGAGATAGAGGCGTTGTCTACAACAATGGTTACCACGTCAACATCCAGATGTCAACAATTGAAACTCTACATGGAGAAAAGTTAAAAAAGAAGACGTACAATTAGTCTTGGTTCAGTGAAGCAGTCATACACCGGCAGAGACGACATAAGAGTTAGAAGATGAGACACTTTGCAAGTCCAGAGTTCAAGTACCTGCTAGTTACGTCCGAGTTTCGAGGACAAAACTCCTCTTAAGGGGGAGGAATGTAACGTCCCGACTTTTCATAAAAGGGTAACATAGTAATTGAGTATTTTCACTATGACCTAATTATTATTTATCTTATTTAAATTAATTAAAAATGATTTAATTAAAGGATTTAGTTAATATTTAAAAAGGATTTAATTAATAACTATAAAAGGAAAACATAATCTAATCTCTCATTAATCAAAATATACAGAAAAAAAAAGGGAGAACATAAACTCCAATCGCAAGCCCAATCCGTTCATCGTTTCAAGATGCCGCAGTAGAAGAAATCGATCACTGGATGAAGACGGTCGTTTCCATACTCTTCGTTTTCTAAACAGTAAGTTTTCGTTTTAGCCCTAAAATCGTAATCTTGATCGTTCTTGATAAAAGTGCGAGCTTTGACAGTGTGAATGGTTGTTTAGATCGTAGAGTATCGTTTAAATATCGTAGTTTGGTTGTAGGAGTTGTGAATCGAAGGATTCAAGCTTTGCTTCAGTTTGGGATTGATTTTTGCTCGCAGTTAAGGTAAGAGGCTCTTCTTAATGAGTATATCATAGTTTTATAATGATAGGGTTGAGTATTGGTGAGTTTTAGTGTTGTTTGGTGCTAGAATCCTAGCCTAGATGTTGCTTTGATTCTAAGAGGGTTTTCATATTGAATATTTAGTGTTTTATGATATCGAGGTAAAGTAAAGGTGTGTATGAACCGAGAAGATAAATTTTAGATACGGTTCTGTGTTATTTGACATAATTCATGAGCTACGGTCATTCATAAATATTCCCAATTTGATTAAAGATGTGTACTATAATTTTGATTCGCATTGATCTGCAGAATATGTGATGTGCAAATTTTATTAGTTTGTATTTTTCTTTTCGTATGTTTTCTGTTTCGTATAGTGTGTAATATTTTTATTATTTTCCTCCTTTCTCTCTTTTACTTGATTCCCAGCTGCATTGTCTTTCTTTCTTTCTATTTAAAAAGAAACAACTGCTTTGTCGAAAGGAATGGAAAAGTGTAGAGTTAGTTTTGTATAAAAAATCGTAGCAGTGTGATAAATAAAAAGATGAAGCAGAAGTAATAAAAGGGAAAAAATGATTATTTAATAAATTTATAATGTGTAGTTGTTTGGTATTATGTTGTGTTATTTTATTTTTCGGAACAATATAAATACATGGTTTGGTAGACAATGATTATGTGGCTATTGTTATTTTGATGCTTAGCTTGAATTGTAATTTTGTTAATCAGCTTAAATAAGATGAAATAATATGAGCAAGCCTCGATTGAGTTTCTGATGCGTTTAGTTCCGGCACCGAATGTACTCTTCAAGGGAATTGAAGTTCGGGACCGTCAGAAGAGCATGACAGGCTTGTCTTTGATGAATTAGTATTCATCAATGTCTGTGTAATCACTAGGCCTTGTCCGTGTCTAGTGGTCTAGGAAAGAGAGTAGTGTATGTGAGGGAGCTTAATTACTTGAAAACACTTAGGTGGCTAGTTAATACACAATAAAGTTACATACGTGGTAGTAAAAGATAAACGTTACCTATTCTCGGTTAGGCACCGATTCATATCGGCGATGTGATACGTTCAGTAAAAGCGAACAACGCTGCTGGCCTATAAACGGCTGAATTGCAGTGGAGGAAATTCGCCGAACGTATATGCATACCGGGGAGATCCCGGGACTATCGGTACCATTCACCGTAGTTGGAAAGGATATCTCGTGATGGATACACATCATGCATAGTGCTCTTGAATGCTGACGTAACCAATATAAGTTAAGATAGATACGTATAGTCATGACGTGTTGATGGACATGAAGTGAACCCTAGATTGAGTCGGTCTCATAAAGATAACATAATAATAATAAAAAGAACCTTTTTGTTGTGGAACTTGTTGTGTAAAATGCCCCAATTGCTATTTACATATTTGATTAATTCTCAAAATAGTATCTATTTACGTGTAATAATATTTTTGTCACACTAATGACCATGAAATATAACATTTACATCATATGGCAATATTCTTGTGTTTTATTATTTTTTGCAGGTTTTATAAATAATTAATTTAGCTAATTAATCAATTTAATTGGTTATTTAATTACTAGTGAAATCGCGACTCCGTGCAACGCACGGAGTGCCCATGCTATAAGTTTTAACTTATTTGACGATATTAAATACGAAGAAATGTAGCATGTAACGAACCGTTCAGAACGCAATTTTTAAGCGCAATAATGAAAAATAAAACATTTTACGTCGATCTCCTTTCGGATACCACAACCTACCACACAACTCTACCCTAGTCAACACACTCTTTCTTATCTACTACACACATTATCAATCACCCAACCGCACCCTATCCCTACATTTTTTAACACTCATCTATCCAATCCTACCTCACCATGCCCTACACCACATTATCTTACCACATATTATCATACCACACTACCCTATATTACGTACTTTATTCAACCTACCAAACTTTATTTAACTTACGCCACATCATCCAACCATACCATCCTACCCTACTATACATCACCGCATTACATCTCATACCTCGCCTCACCTACATTAGCACACCGTACCGCACCCTACCTCTCTACATACCTACAAACCTTAACCTACCTCTCAACCTACATATTAATTCACTATCCTAGCTAAGCCTATTACACCCTATTTTATCTCATCCCACCTTACCTTACCCTACCCACCACCCCATCCTACTCTATCGTACAACTCCCTACCCTGCCGTGCCCACCACCCATCTTACTATACCCTACCCTTCCCACTACCCCAACCCAACCCACCCCCACCCACCACCTACCTAACATCACTTTCCCTTACACAAAGACCACGTGTTTTATCGATTTTCATTTCTTTCCATCCGATTTCATCCTGGTCAATTTTCATTTTATGAAAAAAAAATTTAATTCTACAATGTCAGGCCTTACAAACCAGATGGTCCAAAATAACAAAAAGGGCCGAAACACAAAAAGCAACAAATGGGAGTAGAAGAGATGATTTTTTGGTGGTTTATACAGGTGAGGAGCCGGGAGAAAAAAAAGAGGGTGCCACGTGGCATACCCTTTCCTTTCTTATTTAGATAGAAAAGAAAAAAGAAAAAAAAAGATATGTTTTTTTACAAAAAAAAAATCATTTCAAGAATTTTAATATTTCATGTAATCGTCAAACCAAATATTTTTAAGCATAAAGATCGTGTAGGCAACATGTCGTTGACTTATATATTGAAAATAGTCATATCGCCGTGTACAAACGATATGTTTTTTTATGAAATGAATTTATTTAAAAAATTTATAATATTTCATGTAAACGTCAACAAAATTGTTTTGGCATGATACAAAGATCGTGTCGGCAACAAGTCGTGGCCTTATATTTTGAAAATAGTCATACATTTGCTACATATATTCACACATTAAAAGGTGATACAATTGAGTCCTCCAAAATGGAACAATTTAACTCAAACCCTTCTTCTAAAAATAAAAAAAAATCTGGGCTGGGCCTGCCATGAACAGTAAAATAAAAATAAAAAAACTGGGCCGGATTTCTGGGCCATGAACAGCAAAAACCGGGGAGCCAATGAAAAAAATACAAGTGTCACTCAAGGACACTTTGTAGAATATGAACTGGTTTGTAATAATTTAATTTGCTGAATATTGTATCAATATAGACCGGCTAGATTGTTTTGTAATAGATCAAACTTTGAAATCTGCTCTGCTGTGTACGTGACCTGAACCTAATTTATACTTACTGTTTTAGTATCAACACATATTGCACACCCGGGCCAAACATATTGATATAAGGTATCATTTTATACGTGACCACGTGCAAAATGGTACTGTCTTAGTAGAGTTTGTTCCCACTGCACAACAGGTAGCTGATATTTTCACGAAGCCTTTACCCCAAGCATCGTTTGAAAAACTGCGTAGTGACCTACATCTCATACCGTTATGATCCCTTTTGCTTAGTTTTCAAACTAAGGGGGAGAGTATGTATGTAGGCGGAGCTGCAATATAGGGGGAGCGATGATATATTTTGAAATTAATCAAAAGGGGGAGAATGTTGTGTAAAATGCCCCAGATGCTATTTACATATTTGATTAATTCTCAAAATAGTATCTATTTACGTGTAATAATATTTTTGTCACACTAATGGCCATGAAATATAACATTTACATCATATGGAAATATTCTTGTGTTTTATTATTTTTTTGCAGGTTTTATAAATAATTAATTTAGTTAATTAATCAATTTAATTGGTTATTTAATTATTTTAATTAATCCATGAGTATTATTGGGTTTACAATGTTATTCGACAAATATACGGATATATTTGCTGGACTATTTTAAGCTTGCCTTCCATTTAATCCAATTATTTTTTAGCCCAATTTCTTTAATCCTTCGGCCCTGTCTTTTTATTTTATCAAAATACCAAAACCTAGCCGACTCTTTTTTCATCCTCATTTGCGCCGTTTCTGATCAAAAATCCAAACCCTATTTTCTCTCTTCTTCTCCATGACCGTTTTCAATGAATCCCCTTGAAATCCGGCCATCTCGTTTCGATTATCAGATATCCGGTCATCTTGAAATTCGGATATCGGTTTCTCTGTTCATCTCATCCTCTCTTTATTCGAATCGTTGCCGACTCGGAAAAGTCGCACCTTTTGTTGTCCTCCATGGTCAGACCTTCGATTATCGTGAGAATCGTAGGTTGACTCTTCGATTCTCTAAGATTTACGGCATCATATACAGAGATTAATTCGGTGAAACCGTTTCCATCACTATCTGTTTCTCGTTTTTGATTTTATAATTTCTGCAATTAACGGTTGCATATTTTTGTAGATAAAGAGTGAACAAAGACTCAATCTTGGTCCGGATTCTTGGAAGAGGCTTAACAGAAAGGACCGAGCTTGAAGCATTCAAAGCTGAAACCGGAGCTGTTGCATTTTCAGAGACCAATTCGGTGAAACCGCTCCATTGTCTGCGCAATATCGATCCAACAATTGGTATCGGAGCAAAGGTCACCTAGTGATCAAGTTTCTAATACTGATAGTTTGATTGATTGATTTATCTTATACCTCGATTTTACACTTGGTCTTGTTGAGCTTTTGCAGAATTTAATTCGATCAAGTTCAATCGTCATTCAGTTGTATCTACGTGCTAAGGGTTCGATTTAAATTCAGATTTATCTGTGTTACAATCCCCCCTTACGTTATTACATTTAATTAAGGCTGTAATTAATAAATTGATTTAGGAATTCTCACACACCACTACGTTATTCTTCTGTCCAACTATATAAGTGTTTCTGAGATTTCATAGATCATATCATACTTGCATTGTAATCACTACATTTTATTTTGTTCATATATTGCATTGTAATTGCATACCATATAGTGTAGTGCATATTTAAAATAAAATAAAACAACAATGCATAATTCCATGTCATCTACCATGACTCCACGGGAGGGCTTGTCTTTGTCAAGACCCTCATACTTTGATGGGTCGGGGTATATGGAATGGAAGAACTCGATGAGACTACATATAGAATCAATGGACTATCAACTATGGAGGATTATTAAAATTGGTTCATTGGTTCCTATGAAGTCTGTCACTGTGGCTGGGATTACTACACGAGTTCCTAAGCAAGACCATGATCTCGATGAAGATGACTTTAAAATGTTGTCTTTAAATTTGAAGGCCATGGCCATACTTGTGAACTCTCTCAGTCCTGGAGAGACCCGAGCTGTGAACTCATATAAGTCTGCCAAAGAAATTTGGGAGACTCTTGCCCAAAGGCATGAGGGCACATCCCGAGTCAAACGCTCCAAAATAAATGGTTTTCTACGAGCATTCGAAATGTTTAGGATGGAATCTAATGAAATAGTTAAACAGATGGACACTAGATTCAACGATATTGTAAATGCACTAGAAGCGTATGGTAAGCCTGTCTCTAATGAGGACCAAATCCTCAAGATTCTTAGGAGTCTTCCTCCTGAATGGGATTCCAAGGCGTATGCCATTGAGGAGGGTAAGGATGCTGAGGTTCATACTAAAGATGAGCTTATCGGTATCTTGATCGCTCACGAGATGCACTTAGAAGCTCGTAAGCGTGATAGAGGCACTCCTCGTAACACTGCTCTCAAAGCAAATGAATCTAAATCTGAACCTGAGGCTCCTGAGAGTGAAGATGAAGACGAGGACTATGCCATGGCGGTTCAAAACTTCAAAAAGTTTTACAAGTGTCAACGACAAAATTCCAAGAACACCAAGAGACATAGTGGAAAGACTTGAAGTAGTAAAGAAAATGATTGGACTACAACTGCACAATGCTTCGAGTGTAAACAATTTGGGCACATTGCAAACGCTTGCCCGAACGTGAAAAGTGACAAGACAAAACAAAGTTCTGGATCCAAATCCAGATCGAAATCAAAGTCAAAGTCAAAGTCACAGTCAAAGTCCAACTCGGGCAACAATTACTCCCAAGGAAGCTCAAAGACAAAAACTAAGAAAGCCTTGGTCACATGGGAAGATAGCTCAGAATCAGACAATGACAATAACTCTGAGTCTTCTGAACAAGCGAACTTCTGTCTTATGGGTTACTCGCAACCCACCAATGACACAGAAGATGAGGTATCGAGCTCATCATTCACAAATGATGAACTGCATGCACTTAACAAGTCTTTAGCTAAAGAGAACTTAGAACTTAAGGCTAGGCTCGAAGATATAAACGAACTTAGGATGCATCACGACGACGAAGTCATCTCACTTATCAACACACTAAGTCGTTTAGAGCTAAAGCATCAAGATACAGAAATTGAGAATACATCTTTGAAACAGGAGGTTGTCACCCTAAAACAAGTCATCTCAGGACTTGAAGTGGAAAATTCCTATCTCCATCGACAACTCACCTCTATCAAAGAAAAAGGGATACAAGCAAGTGGTTCTGGGACTAAACCCAAACCAGCTACTCCCGCCTCAACTCCTAAAACTTTGACGCCTAGGCCTATCGCCTTAGAAAAATCAAAGAAAAAGAATGCACCTAAGGCACCTACACCCACTCAAAAGAACGCTCCATCTACAAAAGCACACACTTCACAACGTTCTTCACCTAATCATCACAAATTCAAGTATGAAAAGAAAGGTTCAAGGAGATCATCTCAGCAGAACCATTCTTCTCACACTTCGAATCCCACTAGTTTCTACCAAATTGCACATCATGATCCATTCATACACCAAGCACCCAACTACACATTCCGGTACCCCTGTTTTGACCCCTTCCTTGCACAGTTGTTGTTCTGGCAACATCAGTTTGGTGGGTTCCAGCCAAACACATACCAGTCCGACCCACGTCACTTTGGGCAGCCCCCTAAGTCCACCCGGACCAAGAAGGCTGCACATAAACCAAGAGTAAGACATGTATGGGTTTGAAAGGACTCTCTCCGACCTGAAACTAACTCTGAAGGACCCAAGAACTAAAGGGTACCTACCAAATTTGTATTGCAGGTGTGCTTCAAGTCTAGAATCCGAAACAGCAATACAACATGGTGTTTGGATAGCGGTTGCCCCAGGCATATGACCGGAAACAAGGCCCTCTTCCACAACTATAAAGCTATATCCAAGGGCGGTCTGGTCACATATGGAGACAACTCAAAAGGTAGAATCATTGGTGAAGGCTCAGTCGGTAATCCAAATTCTCTTGTTATTAATAGAGTTTTTCATGTAGAGAATTTAGAACATAACTTACTGAGCATTTCACAACTATGTGACGCTGGCATGGATATTGTATTTGATAAGGGTACTTGTAAGATAATTGATAGTCACGGGAAGGTTGTTCTAACCGGTCATCGAACGTTGAATATCTATACGGTCGAACTGGACAACCTGATTGACTGTTCAATTGCCTGCCTTGTATCTAAACATGATAATGCAAATCTCTGGCATCGTCGCCTAGGATATGTAGGTATGTTCACTATTCAGAAGCTGTGCAAACGGATCTGATTCGTGGATTACCTAAGTTCGATTTAGAAGAATTCGAAGTTTGTGAGCATTGTATTCATGGCAAACAAGCTAGAACTTCTTTTAAATCTAAGCATGGTGTCACATCCACTCGCATACTAGAGATGCTGCACATAGACTTATTTGGTCCTAGTAGAGTTAGAAGTCTTGCTGGGAAACATTAAGCTCTAGTGGTAGTAGACGACTATTCGAGATATACATGGGTTCTGTTTCTGTCTCACAAAAGTGATAGTGCTGAGGCATTTTCTACTTTGGTGAAACAACTACAGAACACATTTGATATATCTGTAGTTTCTGTTAAAAGTGATAGGGGTGGCGAATTCGTGGATACCGAAATTATAAAGTTCTATGATTATTTGGGTATCTGTCATGAATTTTCTGCACCTAAAACTCCTCAACAGAACGGCATAGTCGAGCGTAAAAATCGTACCTTGCAAGAATCTGCTCGAACTATGCTAAACGAGTTTAAAGTGCATCGTTTTCTTTGGGCTGAAGCGGTAGCTTGCGCTTGTTATGTAGTTAATAGAGTCTATATCAGACGTCTATTGCATAAGACCCCTTACAAAGTCCTTAGAAACCGGCCTCCTAAAGTTGATTACTTTCACGTCTTTGGTTGCAAGTGTTTTGTATTGAATGATAGGGAAAACCGTGATAAATTTGCATCTAAGTCCATCGAATGTATATTCGTTAGTTATTCAAAAACATCTAGGGCTTATGATGCTATGATCCGGTATCCCGACACATTCTCGAGTCCATTCATGTTTCATTTATAGAGTCTGCTTCCATGACTGACCCGTGTGCTAGTGTGAAAGATATTACATCCTCCTTAGAAAGGTCAGTTCTAGACGATGACGAGGACTTGCTACCTCCTGTGCAAAATGAAACACCAAATGAAACTGAAGTAGCATCTCCTGAACCTGCTGTTGAGTCAACAACAACCATTGATGGTGACATCTTAGCAAATGATGCCCACAATGGAAATGATGAGATGGCTGATCCTGCTGGACAGCAAGAGGAACGCCTGCAACGTTGGAATCGCTTTCATCCGCCTGATCTAATCATAGGAGATCCCAATACAGGTGTTAGCACCCGAAGGTCCACTCTTAACCCCTCTCTCATATCATTACATGCACTAGTTTCACACATCGAACCTAAGAATATAGATGAGGCTCTCTCTGACTCTGAATGGGTCATGGCCATGCAAGAGGAGCTTCATCAGTTCGTAAGGAATGATGTATGGGAACTAGTCCCCCTACCAAAGGAGAAATCCTCGGTAGGAACACGCTGGGTCTTTAGAAATAAGATGGATGAAAACGGAATAGTCGTTCGGAATAAGGCTCGATTGGTGGCACAAGGTTATACCCAGGAGGAGGGTATCGATTATGATGAGACCTATGCCCCAGTTGCTCGACTAAAATCCGTTTGACTGTTGATTGCTTTCGCATCCGCCTTAGGACTAAAGTTGTACCAGATGGATGTCAAGAGTGCATTCTTGAACGGTTTCATTGATAAGGAAGTGTATGTTCGGCAACCCCTGGGTTTCGAGGATACACAACATCCTCATCATGTTTATTGCCTCAAGAAAGCCCTCTACGGACTCAAACAAGCACCTAGAGCTTGGTATGATCGATTGTCATCAGTGTTGCTTGAGAACGGTTTCGTTAGGGGCAGGGTAGATAATATTTTGTTCATAAAGAAATCAGGATCTGACATCCTGGTTGTCCAGGTTTATGTCGATGACATCATATTCGGTTCTACCAACCCTGCTCTTTGTACTCAGTTTGAGATGTTGATGTCTTCTCAGTTTGAGATGTCTGCTATGGGAGAGTTAAACTTCTTCCTTGGCTTACAAATCAAACAAACACTGTCCGGCACACACATTAGTCAAACTAAATACATTAGAGATATGTTGACCAAGTCCAAGTTTGACGGCCTTAAACCAAACCCACTACTCCTATGAGTACATCCGCTGCTGCTTGACCTTGATGAACAGGGTGAGCCGTTTGACTCTCACCTATACCGATCTATGATTGGGTCTCTCTTGTATCTGACCGCATCGAGACCGGACATTCAGTTTGTTGTAGGCTTATGTGCACGTTTTCAATCAAATCCTAAGATATCGCATTATAACGCTGTCAAGCACATTTTTCGATATCTTAGACACACACCCACGCTTAAGCCTTTGGTACTCTCGGCTTCCACCTCGCACTCTTCACGTGCATGATGATGCCGATTATGATGGTCGCCGTGTTGAACGAAAGAGCACTAGTGGAACTTGCCAATTCTTAGTGATAGACTCATCTCACGGTTCTCTAAAAACAACCTAGTGTTGCTTTTAGTACCACCGAGGCCGAGTATGTTGCACTAAGTAATTGTGTAGCCCAGCTCCTTTGGCTCAAACAACAGTTAGCAAATTTTGGCGTCCCTGTAGATTGTGTGCTTGTTTATTGTGATAGTATCAGCGCAATAAATTTGTCACACAACATAGTATTGCACACCCGGGCCAAACATATTGATATAAGGTATCATTTTATACGTGACCACGTGCAAAATGGTACCGTCTCAATAGAGTTTGTTCCCACTGCGCAACAGGTAGCTGATATTTTCACGAAGCCTTTACCCCAGGCATCGTTTGAAAAACTGCGTAGTGACCTACATCTCATAACGTTATGATCCCTTTTGCTTAGTTTTCAAACTAAGAGGGAGAGTATGTATGTAGGGAGAGCTGCAATCTAGGGGGAGCGATGATATATTTTGAAAATTAATCAAAAGGGGGAGAATGTTGTGTAAAATGCCCCAGTTGCTATTTACATATTTGATTAATTCTCAAAATAGTATCTATTTACGTGTAATAATATTTTGTCACACTAATGGCCATGAAATATAACATTTACATCATATGGCAATATTCTTGTGTTTTATTATTTTTTTGCAGGTTTTATAAATAATTAATTTAGTTAATTAATCAATTTAATTGGTTATTTAATTATTTTAATAATCCATGAGTATTATTGGGTTTACAATGTAATTGGACAAATATACGGATATATTTGTTGGACTATTTTAAGCTTGCCTTCCATTTAATCCAATTATTTTTTAGCCCAATTTCTTTAATCCTTCGGCCCTGTCTTTTTATTTTATCAAAATGCCAAAACCTGGCCGACTCTTTTCTCATCCTCATTGTCTGCTCGTTTCTGTTTCTATTTTGAATTTGAATTATTTTCTGCCTTTAACGGGTTTTAATTTGCAGATAATGGTGATACTGACCATAATTGGTCCTTCGGTGGCTCAGTGCCGGTTTGACTGAGTCACATGTCCGTTCGGTGCCTGTCCCATTCGGTTTAATAGTTGTGTTTTAATCTAAAAACCATGATTAAATCATAACTCGGTTGGCTATACGGTTTAAGGGTCAGTATTGGGTATTTATACTATTATTTTAAACTATATATAATTTTATGTTATAAGTTTGTATAAAAAAAAATTTGGTATATATATGAAGGCTCGTATATATATATAAATATCTTTCAGGGGTATTTTGGTTTGATATATTATAATATTATTTCTAATCATGTTACTAGAATTGTTTTTGGCTCGTAAATTCTTTTTGGGTTTTAAAGAAAATATTATAATAATATTAAGTTAAAAAAAATTGTTTTTTTAAAGATTGACCCACAACTTTTGTTGAGTTTTCTATAAAAAAAATCCTTGAAATTTTGCAAAATCAGTTTGTGAAATTCAAAATTTTGGAGCTATCTTCTCCGACTTTTGATTATAAATACTCAGTATACATCAACTGGATTGCAACAACTCAGAATATCACTTCTTGAGCAATCCTACATTCCATAATCACTTAAATTTCTCCTTTTTTGGTGTCTGCGTTTTGAACCGAAGTTGAGTCTAATTACGGTCTTGGCTATTGAGAAGTAAGGTTCGATCAATAGCTTTGACAAAATCTTTGAATTGAGGTTTCAAAGTGTTCCCGTGTCTAGTAACACTTTAACTCAATCGTTTTTCAATTTTCTGTGTTTGGTGGTCTGTTTTTGATTGCTTATTGAAATTGCTTAATAGTAGTCTGTTCTTGATACTAGTCTTGTCTGTGGTAGTTCTGTGTTGGTTCTGAGTTTTGAAGTCCTGATTTTGGACATTGATCATCTTTAGTCAGATTACGGGTCACAAGGTTGCTTGGTCTTAGTGAGGCTTCTGTGGACTATTTTCTGACTGCTCAAGAAGGATCAATATCCTTAAGTCTCGACCTCTGACAGAAGTCTAGTTTAGATTCTGGTATGTTTGGTCTATTTTTTGATTCATACAATATTTAGAAGTCTTTCATTCAAGGCCCTGTAAGTGTTGACTACATTTAGTTGTAGGTCTTCACTCATTGTAAGAGGTTTGTCTGAGTTGATTCCAAGTATTGTGTGATTCAGTGTTTGATTTCCCCCATAACCTGTTGCTATGTTATTTTATTTTTGCAAATTCAGTTCTGTTACCTACTGCATTTTTATATTGCTGAATTTGCCTGTTGCTCTCATTTTGTTGAACCTGCTGTCTTGATTCATCTTGTTGAAACTGAGTTTTGAACACCCTGTAATAGCTATAGGCTTTAGGCTTCAGGTTTCTTAGGTCACTGAACATTTTGTATTCAGTTTGTACAAGGTCAAGTTTGATAATCTTGGTGGTTCACCTTGATTATCACCTTTGAGTCTTGGCTGAAAGTTCAGTGTTAATTTTATCTGTTGGACTGAACTTGAAATAATTTTGTAGAATATGAACTGGTTTGTAATAATTTAATTTGCTGAATATTGTATCAATATAGACCGGCTAGATTGTTTTGTAATAGATCAAACTTTGAAATCTGCTCTCTTGTACGCGTGACTCGAACCTAATTTATACTTCATTGCTTTAAGTATCAACACATATTGCACACCCGGGCCAAACATATTGATATAAGGTATCATTTTATACGTGACCACGTGCAAAATGGTATCTGTCTTAATAGAGTTTGTTCCCACCGCACAACAGTAGGTGATATTTTCACGAAGCCTTTACCCCAAGCATCGTTTGAAAAATCAAGCGTAGTGACCTACATCTCATACCGTTATGATCCCTTTTGCTTAGT
This sequence comes from Gentiana macrophylla, assembly GCA_026214975.1. Lineage (NCBI taxonomy): Eukaryota > Viridiplantae > Streptophyta > Magnoliopsida > Gentianales > Gentianaceae > Gentiana > Gentiana macrophylla. The sequence continues at coordinate 211,407 of JAOBSW010000389.1, read as the reverse complement.
TTTCAAACTAAGGGAGAGTATGTATGTAGCGGAGCCGCAATATAGGGGCGCGATGATATATTTTGAAATTAATCAAAAGGGGAGAATGTTGTGTAAAATGCCCTGATTGCTATTTACATATTTGATTAATTCTCAAAATAGTATCTATTTATGTGTAATAATATTTTTGTCACACTAATGGCCATGAAATATAACATTTACATCATATGGAAATATTCTTGTGTTTTATTATTTTTTTGCAGGTTTTATAAATAATTAATTTAGTTAATTAATCAATTTAATTGGTTATTTAATTATTTTAATTAATCCATGAGTATTATTGGGTTTACAATGTTATTCGACAAATATACGGATATATTTGCTGGACTATTTTAAGCTTGCCTTCCATTTAATCCAATTATTTTTTAGCCCAATTTCTTTAATCCTTCGGCCCTGTCTTTTTATTTTATCAAAATACCAAAACCTAGCCGACTCTTTTTTCATCCTCATTTGCGCCGTTTCTGATCAAAAATCCAAACCCTATTTTCTCTCTTCTTCTCCATGACCGTTTTCAATGAATCCCCTTGAAATCCGCCATCTCGTTCGATTATCGATATCCGGTCATCTTGAAATTCGGATATCGGTTTCTCTGTTCATCTCATCCTCTGTTTATTCGAATCGTTGCCGACTCCGGAAAAGTCGCACCTTTTGTTGTCCTCCATGGCTGTACCTTCGATTATCAGAGAATCGTAGGTTGACTCTTCGATTCTCAAATATTTACAGCATCATATACATAGATTAATTCGGTGAAACCGTTTCTATCCCTATATGTTTCTCATTTTTGATTTTATAATTTCTGCAATTAACGGTTGCATATTTTTGTAGATAAAAAGTGAACAAAGACTCAATCTTGGTCCAGATTCTTGGAAGAGGCTTAACAGAAAGGACCGAGCTTGAAGCATTCAAAGCTGAAACCGGAGCTGTTGCATTTTCAGAGACCAATTCGGTGAAACCGCTCCATTGTCTGCGCAATATCGATCCAACAGAACTTAGTTATACATTAGTTTCTCACTTTTACTAAGTAATTTGTACTTACCCCCTTTGCATTTTCTTTTGTATGCATTGTGGGGTGAGAAGACGAACAAGTTGACTAAGAGTAGATGACGACATTTGAGGACGTTGATGTTGGAAGTAGCGCCCGAAAGACAATTTCTGTAATTGTTTTTATAATTAATAAATGACAGATTTATTCTCATTTTATTATTTGTTTCGTGCTTATATTTAATACACTGCTGAAAACCCCAAGTCGTATCATATGTAGCTATATAACTTAGTGTGTGTCACACGTGGGGATTAAGTTTATGGTGATACACTTGAACTATTAGTCCGTGGTGAACTTATTCAACGTATGAGGTCTATTGATTAAACCATCACTAATGCGCCCAGAACACTTTATGGTGTGACCGTCTTATCCGGACCGTCGACATTGGTTGTCTAAGTGGGGCATTTATATATGACGAGAGTCATACAGGACTGGACCGATTTAATCTGCATTTCTCAAATAATTCTGTGATTGAGATATCTTGTTAAATCCCAAGATGATCATCTATGGATTAATCTTAATCCTGATGTGATTGCATACTCCTACTTGTTTCAAGATAGGGTTTGATATGTTCGTAAAGGATCGCTAAGAGGCGTGGTCCGAATCACTTTCACGTTGGCACTATTTTGGAATGAGTGAGAAGTGTGTGTCTCACAGATATGGAATTCATTCCTTCCTGCGGGAAGTAGAAAGACAATCCCCTTATTTGTTGATCCTAGAAACTGATCGATCGGCCGAGTTCATATTGGTTATGAACTAATTGATCACTAGTGGGTTAATGGTAAATAAGGATGAGATGTAATGAAGACGGTTTACGGAAATAATCCCGCATCGTTACGGATAGTCTATGGAGGGTTAGTATGTATGTAATGATTATATCAATGGACACTTATTGACTCGATGCTTTGAAAATAAGTTATATCTATAATCGATAGAGTTCAGTTTCGGATATATGGTGGCGTAATTCCGAAATTAATAAATTGAGTAGAAATATTCTGTTTGATGAATATTTTATTCAATTTATTGTAGCTACTGGTTATAGGTCCATTGTCCCTGGGTTGGCTCATAACACGCGAGCGTTTTCTCGTTTTGTGGAACCTCGAGAATAAATTAAATAGTTGGTCTATTTAATGAATATGCAAATATTATTTATTTGGTAAATAATATGTAATATAGAAAAGACATTTTCTATTATCCCAATTGGCATAAAAATGGCGCCATATTTTTTTGATTTTGGGAAAAGAAATTTTCTCCTAATTAATTATAATGTTGATAATATATTTATTTATTTGTTAAATAATTATAAATAAGAAATTAGTTTTCTTATTGGATAAATAGGAAATTTGTTTTCCTATTGGATAAAGTTTATTTTCCTAAAACGAAAAAATAAATTTGTGTGTAAAAGAAAAACTCTCAAATTATTAGTTATTTTCTTATAAAAAGAGAGTTTCTCCCAATACAAAATTGGAACAAAAAAAAACCAATGACATTTTTGAAAAAAAAGGACACCACCTTTTTTTTTAATAAAAGAGAGAAATTTTGTTTTCTTGTCTTAGCCATTGGGAGAAGAAAAACTATTTTTCTTGAGCATATTTGAGGATGTTCTACTACGAGGATCGACGTTCACCAGTCGTCGTTTGGAGATACAATCCGGAAGATCACGGCTTCTCTTCTGTTGGGTAAATCTTCATACCTTCTTGTAGTTGTATTAAGTAATCATGTGAATTAAATCGTGGTAAAATCGCATGCGAATTTAATTCGTAGCTTCCGCTGTGCATGATCGAGCGTCTCGATCGGTGCTGTGAATCAGATCTGACGATCCAATTATGGATCGGATCCGGATTCGGGTTTCAGTATATCCAGCAATTGATGCCTTGACGAAGCTTTTAGTTTAATTCCTTGTAAAGGTTGTACTAGACTGATTGTATTCCTTTTTTTAGACTTGTTGTACTTTTACTTCTAAGATCTTTGTAAGTTTGGTTTGTACTTTTAAGACCTCGTATTGTGTAAGTTTTTTTTGGGTTTATCGTCGTTGTAATTTAACTTTCCACCTTTAGTATTGTTGTAATCTATTCATAGTGGCATTTATATTTTTACCTGAGTTTTTTTAGCTTCCGTTTGCTTTATTTTGATACGACGACGTAGAGGCTTGCGTATTATTAGATTTATTTAATGCTATACGCGCCGAACGTTTCTCTTCCGGATAAGGGCTCGGTATCCGGGAGCGGGGCGTTACAGTTGCGCTTGTGCAAATAATTGTCATCAATAAAATCATTTGTTTCCTCGAAAAAAGAATTATTTTTAAACTTAATTATACCTTTAGGACACACCTAACCAATCATGATTATAAGGACAAAATTAAACATCTTGGACAAAATTAACCTATTATGTGTTTCTTCAGTCGTCTTCCAATTTCATCATCGATCTAATCTTTTTATGACGGCACCATTTCGGCGTTATGTGCGATGATGATCCTGAGGATGATTCTGGTTTAATTCATGACCAGATTAGCGGTCCCACCAGCCGCAGTGTCAAATTCCACATAAAAGTCTGTGTTTCATTCATCATAAGAGTAAAATATATATAGTTACATAGAAGCCCTAGCCATCCTATTAATTTCCCAGTCTACCATTATCTCAAATACATCCCTAATTTACAATAATCATTTACAAATAATTTAAGTCTGTAGTACCCCATCAAGGTGGAGCAGTCAGGTCTCGAAACCCCATCTTGCCCATAAGGGTACTTATATGTTGATATGGTATAAACTATATATATACATATAAATATATAGTTAATTGTCAATTATGACACATTTAGAAAGATGTGAGGATTTTAGGACTATAAGAAAAGATTTTTGTCAAAAAGGACATTTCATCAGTGAAAGTGAATTTGAAAGTGAATTACGTTTGGTTTTGTGCTGAAAATCAACGTAATTCACTTTCACTTTCACTCGTGAAATGTCATTTTTGACAAAAATCTTTTCTTCTAGTCTTTTTTGTCTGACATCTTCCATATTGTGTCCTTTAGGACCCTTATCCCTATCTTATATTGATTATCTTTATCTTATTACCATAAATTTATTTTCCATAAATCTATTAATATCTAATATTAATATATGATAATACCATTAATTTTTTGAGGAAGATAATACCATTAATTAAATTGCACAATTCAAGTGTATCTTATACACTTAAATGCGGCGCCCTATATGCCAATAAATTGGCATCCGGAATATTCTTTAATTAATTAATATAATTAATATCTTGTATTTAATTTATTCATAATAAATAAATACCACCATATTAATTTAATCACTATAATACTTTATAGTTGAGATAAACTTTCCTTATTTGGTTATCACTATAACCGCATTTTAATCCAGCTAGATGTTCTCATGTGTGTGACCTGATAGACTTCCGAATATGTTGTCCATAGACATAAAGTGCAATTATGAAAATGCCTAATGATCACGTAATAATGTCTAGCAATGCACCGTGACCCCCAATCATCGGAAAAGTCAAAAGCGATGACTACTACCTCTCATGTGAAACAGTTACCGTGTAAATAGAATCCTATCGCTGTTACAATATCCATACAATCGTATCTCAAGTGTCAATACATCAATGATCGTATCTTATAAACTGGATATCATGCTCTCTTGGAATAACTCATTTACTCCCACTTTGCAAAGATTCACGAGAGCTAGACAATCCTTATAAGAAGGCCATTTCGGATATTTACTCCTACTAATAGGATACGCGATTTCTGGACGAGCAAACATGTATCATACGTATGCTTCAGTATCACGCTCAAGCACTACCACATGATCGCCCCGTGGCTAGGGGAAACCTCAATAGTGTCAAAGCATGACAATCCACACCGCGATGCCATGAAGACTTCGGTCTCAGGATAATTACACAACTGCCACATTCTGCGACACTTAATGTAAGTGGGTCAGTCTAACGTACGCATTCTCTAATACACGTCCACGTACAGTCCAAGTGTTTCAACACTTCGATAGACAAGATCTATCCCTATCTTCAATAAGATAGAAGACATCCCAATACGTCTTTAGATCCTAATCGTCTTATCAATGCTCGCTTTTGTGACATACGACTGTTAGAGACATTTAAGTAGCAAAGCTATCATTCTATTTAAGATCACTGTTTTTCAGCTGCATGAAGGTAACATAGCAATCCGGCCTCACCCACTGCACAGTCTGCACCACTGCATCATTCATACTTTAAATCAGAACAAATGCTTTAATTCTTTTGATTTATGTTATTTTACTTAGGATTAGAAAATTCTAGCAGGTCTCACAAGGTTGCTGCAAATGCAGCAAGTCTCTAGTTACGATTCTTGAAGCAAGTAAGAACACACAAATTCAATGGAATCACAAGCACATCACGATTCTTGAAGTAAAAAGTTAGATCAATATCCCATATCAAGAACCAGACGTGCATCAAATACACGTCTACAGCACGAGCATTTCAAGAACAATAATAATAACCCATTATAGAAACAATGAAGTAAAAGCTCACTCTTTAAACATTTTAGAGAAAAAAGCTTGAAGAAATGAATTTGAAGTACATGTATATCGGCCAAATGGGATGTTAACCCTCTAGAGTAAAGGCAGAACTGAATGTTTGTGAAGGAAGAACTGGAGGGAAATTCAGTAATATCGGCTTCCGGCTTAGCAACCATTCAAGACCTCACAAGCTCTCCCTGAAGCAGAAAACAAATCTGAGGCTCGTATTTTTTAGAATGAAATTCGAGACAAACATTCATCTGAAAACCAAAATCCGTGAACTCGAAGAGCTCTCGGACCTCTAAACTCAATTGCTGCTCTATCGTATGCTCGAGCATCATTCTTCGCCTTGTAAATGCTAACCAAACACGAGCTGCTTTGCTTGGATCCCTTTTCTACGCCGCCAATTTTCCCGATGGCCTCTATCTCACTCCACTGTAATTCTTCATTTTTTTCTTCACCAAATTCTTCTTCTTCTCATTAACGGTTCCAAAGAAATGACATCCTAAACAATCCCTTAATTTGCAGAACTGACATATCGACGACTCTACTGCACCGCCGGAACCAACCAGCAAAAACAAAAGAGACGTGGCAGTGGTGGTGGGTTCGAATGACAGAAGCGTCTTGATCAAGTCATTTCAGCGCTACGGCCATTACTTTTTTTCCTCTTCAGAAAAAGCTATGGCCATTGTTGAGAAACCTTTTAGATTCTTATAAAAAGAGTAATATAAACAAACCTATTATTTTTTAGTGTTATTTGTTTATAAGGACTGGTTTTAAGATTTAATAGGCAATTATGACACAGTTAAAAGATCATTGGTTATAAGGATAAAATAACACTGGTCGGACAAAAATAACCCCAATCCCTTCTTTCTCATTTTTTCAATTCCAGCAGCATCGTCCCACCCCTCTCCGCAACAACCCTTTTCATCTCATTTCTTCCATGGCTGTTTTCCGGCGTGGCTCAAGTCTTGTTCCACCACGGTGATGATTTTGGGTCTTAAGAGGCTTAATAGCCTCTGTCGACGCTGATGGGGTTTGTGGCCGCCGGACATGGCCGCCGGAGAAGAAGACCTACGGCTGTTACGAGCTTCGTGAGAAGAAGATCGGCGGCTTTGACACCAGACTACGATGCTTTGGATGTGGCAAACAAGATTGGAATCATATAAGCTGAATTCAATTGCTATGATGATTTCTATCATCATTTCTACATTAACTGAACTGTGACGATTTTGCAAATTGTATTCTCCGTGACATCATTTCAATTGCTCGAACACTCAAATTTTATGCTTGTGTCCTTTATCTGCTAAATTTTTTTGTGTAGGTTCATGTATTTAATTGCTGAATGTGATGTTAATTGTAGGTGTTCTGAAGAAAAAAGTGAAACGGATGAGGATTTCTTCAAGTTTTCAAATAGAAGCTAGCAACTTGATATCTCTTATATGGATCTAATTTTAGCTCCTGTTGTTGAGTCTCTTATTTGTAATGTAAACCCTTCCGGCAATCCCAAACCCGACCCTCCTCCTCTTGAACCCACTAGAAAATTGGTGTAGTGATATTGATGTCACTGCATTTACAATTAGAGAATTGATGCAGTGATATTGATGTCACTGCATATACAATTTGATACACAAATTTGGTGACTTTGTAAAAGAAATGTATTGTCATTCACATTAAGGGTGTAATCGAGCCGATACTCCCTATAGCTTAACTCGACTAAAATAGTTTGGGCTTGACCGAGCCATAAAAAGGCAAGATCAAACTCGACTCGCTAAGTACTCAATATATATATCTAATTTGGGTCTTTATAACCAATGAAATTATTAACATATCCTTTTTTACCTAATTAAGTCCAATATGCGTCCTTTTGGACCATTGACCCTTATTTTATTTTATTTCGTATATTTCTAGTTTAAATTTTTTATGATGATTAATAATCAATAATGATGAATCAATGATCTTGTCATTGATTGTTTTTAGGTTTTATTTATGGTTATATATATTTTTGGTTTTATTTATGTTATATTTTAATTATTTTATGGTTATATTTTAATTATTAAAATGAGGGAGAAACACTTTTTGGGAGAAATATTTTTTGGGGGAAATACACTCACACTTTTAGAATGTGTTTCAGCCTCTATCTAATTTGGCAACATTGGCATGTTCCCTTTTTTTTTTCTTTTTTTTTTCTTTCCCGTTAAATAGCCAGTTGTACGATCGTTTTAGAATTAATGGGCCTTGAAGCATCATGAGCAACTTATTCTGTCACTATATACACACACACATAGAGTGTTTTGAGGAATGGCCTCATTTTAGAGTTCTTTGGGGAAAAAGGCTGTCAAGAAAAATGTTGACATGCACAAGTAATGCATGATTTGGTCGTGTGTCAGAATGTTGGGCTTTGTTTTCCATTCATTAGATAATAAATGAAATGACATTGATGTCACAACATATTAATGAAGTGACATTGATCTCAGTGCATGCAATTTGAGAAACATAGAGACCTTGTAATTTTGCTTGATAATTTCTTTAATCTTTGAAGTGACATTGATGTCACTGCATACAATTTGAGAAATACATAGACCTTGTAATTTTGTCTGATAATTTCTCTAATCATGGCGTACTTTTTGTGAAACAAATCCAAAATCATGAATATTTTGGAGCTGAAAGTTGAGCAAACTTTGATTGAATGTGTCACTGCATTTTTAAATGTCATTACGTCTTCACATGTCACTTCATCTTCACGTCACTACATCACGTATGAAATTTTTTTTTTGATTTTTAGAAATTATGTCGGAAAAATATCAAATGAGATATCAGAATAAAAATGACGAAAAATATGAATTATGGTGAAAGAATTACGATAATCTCAAAATATGTAGTTGTTTAAAATGTTGAGTATGATTGACTTCAAGTGGCCTGTCTTTTTTGGAGTGGTCACTGCGTCATGTGCCACTACATCGTCACATGTCACTGCATCTTCGCATGCATCGTAGTGGTCACTGCATCACTGAGGTCAATGCATTGGGGGTGGTCTCTGCATCGTGGTTGGTCACTGCATCGGGGTGGTGAATGCATCGCGGTTGTCAATGCATCGGGGATGGTCACTGCATCGAGGTGGTCACTGCACCGCGGTGGTCAATGTATCACGGTGGTCACTGCATAACGGTGGTCAATGCATCGTGGTGGTCATTACATTTCCATGGTTATCGATCGCGCGTGATAAATGCATCATGGGGTGGTCGGTTGCATCAATATGGTCGATCATCGGGGTGGTCATTTGCATTACGGTGGTCAATGACGGGGTGGTCGCCGATTGGGATGGTCACCGCATTCATACCGGTCAATGCATTGTGGTGGTCACTGTATCGGGGTAGTCAATGCATCGTGGTGGTCACTGTATTGCCATGATCAATGCATCGCGGTAGTCACTGCATCGGGGTGGTCAGTGCATCATGGTGGTGAATGCATCGCGAAGGTCACTGCATCGGGGGTGGTTACTGTATCGCATTTGGTTACTGCATCGGGGTGGTGAATGCATCACGATGGTCACTGCATCGCGGTGGTTTACGCATCGGGGGTGTTCAATGCATCGTGGTGGTCACTGCATCAGAATTGTCAATGCATCACAGTGGTCACTGCATCTCGGTGATAAATGCATCGGGTAGTCAATAAATCGGGGTAGTCACTATATTCCGGTGGTCACCGAAAATAAAATCTTTTTAGCATCCAGAAAAAAATGGTTTAGCATCCAGAAAAAAAAAACAGAAAAAAAAACCAGGTTTTGCATCTAGAAAAAAATAAAATAAAATAAAAAATAAAACCCAATCAAAACAACAACTTTGCCTACTTTCTTTCGGCGCGGCAACGCTGCTTGTTTTTCATTTATATTAATCAAGGATACTTTGGTTTATGTATTAATTTTAGGGGGATTGAGGGAAAAGGACAAAAATATTTACAAAATAAATAAATAGGACACATTCTTTTTTTTAGTTGCAAAAATGACAAAAAAATTTCGGACGGATAAAAATACCCCTTTTAATAAAAGGGACGCGCATATGCATACGCTTGATGCTTCAGCTTCATTTCGTCGCTGCTAACCTGCTTCAGCTTTGTTTCCTTTTTTTTTTTCCTTCAAATACTCGTAACTTTTGATTTATAACTCTGATCATCGAAATTTTTTCACCAAAATTCATATTTTTTTTTGTCTTTAATTTGAGCCTAAACACGATACCCTTCCGATGTATATTTTGAAAACCGAAAAATATTTGTATTAATCGAAGCGTGTTTTTCTTATAAACGACTGTAACTTTTGATTTAGAATACCGATCATCAAAATTGTTTCACCAAAATTCATATTTTTTTTTAATCTTCATTTTGAGACCACGTTTGATACATTTTCGACGTAGTATTTGAAAACCGAATTTTATCGCAGCTTTCACAAGAATACAAGAATACAAGAATACAAAGAATACAAGAATAAAGGATGACACAAGAATACCAACAAAGTAACACACCAACAAAGTAACAAACAAGTCTATTTTTGTTCTCAACAAAGTAACACACCAACAAAGTAACACACTAACAAAGTAACACACTAGTCTATTTTTGTTCTCAACAAAGTAACACACCAACAAAGTAACACACTAGTCTATTTTTGTTCTCAACAAAGTAACACAGTAACACAGTAACACACCAAAAAAGTAACACACTAGTCTATTTTTGTTCTCAACAAAGTAATACATCAACAAAGTAACATACCAACAAAGTAACACAATAACAAAGTAACACTAGTCTATTAGAAAGCTTAATGATATGAAACAAGTAAAAAACACAATCAATCTTCTTTAAAACATCATAGATGCATCCTTAAAAGAAACCTTAAACCGTGGGATCACCAATATGATCAACCACATCAGACCTACCATTATTTTTGTTCTCAACAGAACTATTAACACCAACAAAGTAACACACCAACAAAGTAACACACAAACAAAATAACAAACTAACAAAGTAACACTAGTCTATTAGAAAGCTTAATGATATGAACCAAAGAAAAAACACAATGAATCTTCTTTAAAACATCATAGATGCATCCTTAAACGAAATCTTAAACTATGGGATCACCAATATGATCAACCACAACTATGCATCCTGAAGAAGTCCATAACTATGTAGTACTTATTTCTCAAGAGTAAAACTCCTCCGCTTAATCTCTCAGTGCAAAGTCATATGCTAATAACATTAGCAACCATGACCATCCAAAAGTACCGACGCATTACAAAAAAAAACCTGGAAGATGCAAGAAGTGAGAAAAGTAATATGCAAAAACTAAAGAATAAAACAACACCTTCAATTCTACAGCCATCAACATGTTACAACTAACATTCAAATCTGGTATTGCCATCAACATCGATTTACGACGCTAATGGGATGTTAATGATCGGATGATTGAGCATAACAAATAGTCGCTACCCTTTTATGAAATAAAATCGTGCTACTTTTTATCACTTCATCGATCTATCCATGGCGCTTGCCAACAAGTCTCGATCATAGTCTCTTAATGGGACCAAGCTGAGTTTAACAAAGAAAAAAATTGCATTGTGAATTGCCTGAAAATATTCGAATGAATTCATAGAAATAAAAACAAAAAGACCATATTTAGAAAATTACCTGGAAATAGATAAAGACATAAATGTCTCACAAGAGCCGTACAAGTGCTGCATAAACAAAAAAAAATTGATTTCACCAATTCGTGTGAAAGTAATAAGATTTGCCCAATAACAAATGAAAGCTATTATAAGTCCAGTATGAACTTGATCACATCTTTTAGCTATAAAGTACAAAAGTCCACTATTCTGAGTAAACAGCTTCTATGTAATCCTTTTTATGCAATTCAATTACAACAAGCAAACCATTACCAAACCGATAAAAACAAATAACATACCAAGAAACAATTACCATCTGCAGTAATTTCAATTAATTTCGGACCTAAATCATCCACCGCGCTTGCATTTCCAATGAATCGCCCTTCTTCTTTCCATGCCGATAGTTTGGGCAATGGCTTTGCCGCCGAATCGCTTTGCTACCTTCGATTGATGAGCTCCGCGAAGGAAGGTAGCTCGGTGAAGGGATCAATTTCACTGGATCGACACTGATCCTTCTTGCCGGGTCTTGGAAGTATTGGATTTCGCTTTCAATCAATCTCGACGAGGAGTTTGAAATTGTTGTGGTGTTTCTTCTGTCATTGGTCTTCACAATAGCGGTGGCGCGGGAGGAATTGGAGGAGGAGTAGAGGTGTTCAGTTGAAGAAGAGGGGTCTAATTTTGCAGAGGATCTGGGACTGTTAGAGGTTGTCTTGAAGAAGGAGGAAATGGTGCTGCTGCAAATTATTTTAGGGGTAATGTAGTCCGAACCAATTATTTTGTCCTTATTGCAACTAAAAAATGGAATGTGGATTAAAATTTATATACAGGAAGGAAATTGGACTAAAACCTAATATTCCCTTAATTTTATGTTCATATAATTAAATAAAATTTGAATGTATTTTATTTACTTAATTAAGTTCAACGTGTCTTCTTGGATAATTATCCTTATTTTTTACTTGTAATTTAATCACAATACCCCCAGGATTTTTATTTTTATTTTTTAATCAGAGTACGTGCTGGACGCTACTAGTACTGAATCTTTTAAAATTTGTGAATCTGGTGTTTGCCCTCTCCGCATTCCCCTCTTCTGTTCATCACTGTAACCCTTCGAAACAAATTTGCTAGCAATCAGATTCCAAATCTTCGGTTTAAATGGAAGCCAAATCGAACCCGCCCGATGATCAAGATAAGAGAGTAAATGCAATAGGATCCGAAATCTTGAGCAAGAATGAAACCGGCGACGAGAAGCACAGAGAGGACAGCCGACAAAAATTCAATGCTTCTGTATCCTTAGCGCCCAAGAATTCTAGGATTGATTTCTTAAAAAATGTGAAGAGCGGAACGGGGAAGAAAGATATGAAGAAACGTACAACGCCTACTCTGGCACAAGCCGGTGCTGAAGGAATTAACGCGGCTCATCTCTCTGCTTTTTTAGTTGAAACAACGGTATATATACTTTGTTAAGTCTCATTTGTTTGTGTTTTTCTTCTTGTGTTTGTCTGTATGTTCTGGATGTTGCTACAAATGACACAGTGTATGCTTGGAATCATTTGTGTTTACTCTTGATTGGTTATGCATTTCATTATAACAATGTTAATGAAGTGTTTTTTTGTTTTTTGGTAGGGGTGAATTTTGGATTATATTAAGATGGTTTCAGTTATTTTTTTGAGATAAAGAGGGTCTATCTTGTCGAATATTTTTTTATAGGATGTTTAAGTCCTGGTAATTCAGGGTAGGATGGTGTATTGTTGTGGACTAACCAATCTCAAGTAATTATTAGTCGTTAGATCTTAGATCTTAAGGTTATCTGTTTGTCATATATAAATTGTTGTAGAAGAGAGATTTAGAGAAGATAAAACAGAGAATATGATTGAATATTATTAGAAACACTTATCATCGGGTATGATAAGTGAAGGATTATACTTTATAGGAGGCCACCAACGGCTATTAATTCAAGTTGCTGAGGGGCAACGGCTAGTCGACAGTAAAAACAGTGCATAAACACTTAATCCTAATCTAAGCAAAATAGAACTAGGACAGGAGATTAGGAATATTAATTAATGTAAAAACAACACATAAATTCATCACTCCCTCTCATGTTTCTATATGCTTATGCAGTCAAGCTTGGAGTGAAGATCATTGAAAACTTGATTGGAGACAACCTTAGTCAGTATATCTGCAACTTGATCCCTTGTATTCACATGACTTGGGGTGATTTCTTCATTTTTCACTTTCTCTGTTAAAGTGTCCATCCACATCCACATGCTTAGTCTTGTCACGATGAGTAGAATTTCAGCAATGCAAAGTCCGGAGATGTCACACAGAATCTGAATGGGTTGAGACCTTTTGAACCCTAAGTCCGAAAGCATCCTTTGAACCCATATCCCTTCACAAACACTTACAACAAGTGCTCTTAGTTCCAACTCTGCACTGCTTCTCCAAGTAGTAAGATTCCCTCAAACATAAGGTGCAGTAGCCTGATGTGGATCTTCTGTCAGTTATAGCCTCTGGATAATCAACATTGGTGTACATCTCTATCTCTTTTGAGGGTTTTTTTCTTGAATATGAGACCTTGCCCTTGGTTTTTTTTCCAGGAACCTCAGAATCCTTTCAACAACCTGCATGTGTTTTTCACTAGGTTGATGCATGAATTGGCTGATCAAACTTACAACAAAACATATGTCAGGTCTGGTGTTTGATAGATAGATCAGTTTTCCAACAAGCCTTTGGTATCTCCCTTTATCAACATGGGGGCTATCACTTTCTTTTCCAAGTTTTAAACCATGCTCAACAGGGGTATCAGCTGGTTTACAACCCAGCATCCATGTTTCTTTAAATGAATCCAATGTATACATTCCCTATCATATGAAGATGCCATCAGAACTCCTTGCAATTTCCATACCCAGAATGTATTTGGATTCCCTAGATCTTTTATTTCAAACACGTAGGCAAGAACGTTTTTGATTTACTCAGTATCATCCCCTGTTAGGATAATATCATCCACATTTACTACTAGAACAATAGTCTTTCCAAGTTCAGTGTGACACTTGTGGAACTCCTTTATCATAAAGGTTGTAAACCTCCCAAAACAGGCCCTAGGGGTCTGTTTCAGACCATAAAGATATTTTCTCAACTTGCACACATCACCTTTCTTTACCAGTTTCTCAAAACTAGGGAAAGGTGCATGTAAACATCCTCATTCAGTTCTCGATATAGAAAGACATTCTTGATGTCTACCTGAGTCAAGGACTAGTCTAGATTGATAGCAATGCTCATGAGAATTCTGATAATGTTCAGCTTAGCAATAGGGGCAAAGGTTTTGTGGTAGTCTATACCATGGGATTGAGTGAAACCTTTGGCAACAAGTCTGGCCTTATATTATAAGGAAACCATCAACATCGTATTTCACAATGAATAACCATCTGCAACCAACAGGGTGTTTCCCTTTTGGCAGTGAGGTGATGTTTCGGCTACAATTCTTTGTAAGAGCATTCATCTATTCCTTAAGAGCAGCTTTCTATTTTGGATATTTCATAGCATCATGGACATTTTTTGGTCTATGTATATTGTCTAGACTACTTGTAAACCCATGAAATTGAGGAGAGAGATGATTATAAGACAACTTGTATAGTGGATGAGCATATAAGTTGGTATATTATTATTATTATTATTTATTTATCATTCTTTTATCTTGTAAATCACTTATTACAGTTGCATTATTAAGCTACATAAGTGGATGATTAGTTAATTTGTTGTCTTAATGGTGTAGATCCCCGACTACCCATTTATTTGCCGCTTGGTCTTTACTTTTGTCTTAGATCTAAGTCTTGTATCTACATTATATACTCAGCCGATTTGGCTTCATTTGAATAAGAAGATTACATTCTCTTTCTATCTTCTCTCTTTCTAAAATTCTACATGGTATCAGAGCCTCAGAAAATTCAGACTTGATCCATACCTGTTCATCTTCTCCTTCTTCTTCTTTTCTTCAAATATGTCTGAATCTGAAACGCCATCGGGCATTTCTTCCGGAATCTCTTCTAAAATCATGAGTGGATTTGATAATCCTACTCGTCAAATCATTTCTGCAAAACTTGATGGCTCAGATTATCTACAGTGGGCCCAATCTGTCCGAATCTTCATCATTGATAGAGGGAAGTTGGGGTATCTTACTGGTACTGTCAAAACCCTAGCAAAAACAGATGAAGATGCTTATAACACTTGGGCTGAGAATGCCATCATCACTTCTTGGTTAATCAACTCTATGAAGGATGAGATTGGCCAAGTTCATCTATTCTATCCATCTGCTAAAGTTATCTGGGATAATGTGGCTGCAACATGCTCTGATCAAGGGAACTTTGCACAGGCTTTTGGTGTCAGAACCAGTCTGAAAGAAACAAAGCAAGGAACCCTTGATGTCACTAAATGCTTCAACATCCTAAAGAGGCTGTGTCAAGATTATGACCAACTAACAGTCATTGAATGGGACTGCACTGGTGATGCTTCAAACTTCCAGAAACTAGTGGAGAAAGATAGGGATTTTGACTTTCTTAGTGGTCTAAACCCTATCATGATGCAGCTCGTGAAAGGATACTTGCACAAGTTCCCTTGCCATCTGTGCAAAAAGCCTTTGCTACTCTTAGGAAGGAGGAGAGCAGAAAGAGTGTCATGGGTGATCTGCTGCCTACTCCAGGAGGAGAGCATTCTGCTCTAGCTGCTATGAATGAATAGTCTGCTTTCATGAGTGGGAATCACAAGGGGCCATTTAAAGGAAATGACCAGAAGAGCAACCTGATGTGTGATCATTGCAAGAAAAGGGGTCACACTAAGGACTCTTGCTGGAATCTCCATGGGAA
Source organism: Gentiana macrophylla (assembly GCA_026214975.1). Taxonomy (NCBI): domain Eukaryota; kingdom Viridiplantae; phylum Streptophyta; class Magnoliopsida; order Gentianales; family Gentianaceae; genus Gentiana; species Gentiana macrophylla. The sequence continues at coordinate 195,291 of JAOBSW010000389.1, read as the reverse complement.
GCCCCCACACCTGCAAAAACCAGAACAAGCTTACAATGCTAAGGACGCAACTGAACAGATAAAAAAACAAGCTTACAATGCTACTGATCAGCCATGTCTCTTCTCAAAGGAACAATTGGAAGCCTTGGATCCGCTGCGTGAAAAAAGAATGCAACTGAAATCTGAGACTTCAGTTGGTGCTGCTGCCTTAAATGATAAGAACACTTGGGTCATAGACTCTAGTGCATCAAGTCATAGGACATGTGATTTCTCCCTTTTTGATACTTACTATAAAACTAATAACCCACACTTTGTGAAAATTGCTGATGGAACTTGTTCAAAGGTTAAAGTTATATGGACTATAAAACTTACTGAGAATCTCACTCTTAAGTCAGTTTTGTATGTCCCACAGCTGACCTGCAATCTTTTTTCTGTCAGCCAATTTTCTAAAGAAAGAAAGTGTGTTGTTAACTTCTACCCTATCTACTGTAAGTTTCAGGAAATGAGATCTTTGGAGAAGATTGACATTGCTAAGAAGACTGGAGGTATCTACCTTATACAAGGCAAAGAAGTTAAGGCTGATAAGGGGCGTAGTGTTTCCGAGGATTCTTTTAAATGTAATAAAATCAAAATGTTGCATTTACGTTTAGGACATCCAAATTTTCAGTATCTTAAAAAGTTGTACCCTATTTTACTTTTTGGTGTAAAACCTAAAGATGTGAAATGTGGGTTTTGTGGACTTTCTAAACATACCAGAAGCATTTTTAAATCCGTCTCTTATAAGGAATCTGCCCCTTTTAACCTTGTTCATACTATAGAATTGAGAGAAGAAGATTGAAAAGAGAAATATAACTTTGTTATTAAACTCAACCAAATAAGGTTGGTATAAATAGGAGAATACAAATGAGCTAAGCATGCTCAAAAAGCATAGAGTAAAAGCTTTCCTAGATAAAGTAAAAAGTAACTACATTAACTACCTAGATACCTTTTAGGGTGGTTAGGGCACTCCCAGCAGAAGCCCTATACGGTGCCATATCCCTAAAATGAAGATAAAAAATAGAGTTTTGCCTCAAATAGCTCCTACAGCAGAGGCCCTATCCCTATTTATTTTTAGGAATATGAACAGTGCATCCCTATTTGTGGGGATGCACTATTCACTGCCCTAAACATATTTAATTGTTAAAAATTACAGGGATAGGGATAGGGATGCTGCTGGAGTGAAATAATAAATATTTAATGTGTATAAATAGGGTTGTGAGGTAGAATATGTATTATTTAATATTATTTGAAATGTTATAGGGATAAGGATAGGGATGCTGTTGTAGAGGTTTTTGAATTGAGATGTTGTAAAATAGGGATATGTATTATTTTATATTATTTTAGGGATAAAATTTGGGGACTCTGCTGGGAGTGCCCTTACATAGAAAAGCAGAAAAGATAAACGGTTCTACTACCTATTTGTACACAGAATATAAACAAGATAATAATAATACTAATATTAATAATAATACTAAGTATCAATACTCCTCCTCAAGCTGAATGGTAGATGTCTAGTAATCCCAGCCGGTCCACACACATTTGGAAAGCAGATTTAGGGAGCCCTTTGGTGAAGATATCATTACTGAGCTTGGATTTGATATAGGATAGGTTAATGCTCCCATTTGTAACCTTTTCGTGATGAAATGTCTATCAACCTCAATATGTTTAGTTCTATCATCGCATGCATGTGGTTGTTTGATATTTCAATGGCAAATGATATCCATTGTATAAGCACATAGGTTTTGACACTGAATTTTTAGTTCAGACATGATTTTCTGAATCCATAGAAGCTCACAAATGGCTAAGGCAATAGCTCTATATTCTGCTTCTGCTGAATTTTTGGCTACCACTGATTGTTTCTTGCTTCTCCAGGAGACAAGGTTGCCAAATACATGATACACCACCAGTGGTTGATTTTCTGTCTCAGTAGAGCCCATTGTCAATCAAGATCTACATAGCCTTCAATTCTTGTGTTTCCTTGTGCCCTAAATATGACTCCCTTTCCTGGACATCCTTTTAGGAATCTTAGTAACCTTAGGGTAGCATTATAGTGAATTACCTTAGGAGAATGCATGAACTGACTAAGTTGACCTACAACAAAGGATATATCTGGTCTGGTATGAGATAGATAAATCAGTCTTCCCACAAGTCTTTGAAACTTTTCAAGATCATAATCTCCACCATCTTCATCTTTTTCAAATTTAACAGAACTGTCCACAGGGGTGTCAACAGGTTTGCACCCTAATAACCCATAATCAGAGAGCAAATCCATAGTATATTTCCTTTGGGTTAGTAAGATACCACTGGATGATCTTGCAACCTCTATTCCCAAGAAATATTTTAGAGGGCCAAGCTCTTTCACATCAAATTGTTGTTGCAAGAAGTGTTTTAGGTGAGCAATCTCAGATTCTGAACTTCCAGTGATGACAATGTCATCCCATATACTAGTTCAATGGTAAGACCCCCCTGCTCAGGATGTTTGTAGAACATAGTGTGATCCCCATGCCCCTGAGTATACCTTGCAAGTTTCATGGCTTTAGTGAATCTGTTAAACCATGCCCTAGGTGACTGTTTTAGTCCATAGATGGATTTATTCAGTTTTAGGACATGATTGGGTTTGGATACAAAGCCTGGAGGGTACTGCATATACACTTCTTCTTTTAGTTCCCCATTTAGGAAACCATTCTTGATGTCAAGCTGATGAAGAGGCCAATTTCTTGTTACAGCAATAGAAATTAGAAGTCTGGCTGAGTTGAGTTTGGCTACTGGGGCAAAAGTCTCATTGTAATCAATCCCCATTGACTGTGTGAATCCTTTGGCCCCCAGTCTAGCTTTGTACCTGTTTACTGTGCCATCCGGATTGTGTTTGATATTAAACAACCATCTACACCCTACAGGTTTGACCCCTTTAGGAGTGGGTATGTAGTCCCAAGTATGATTTTTGTCCAAAGCATTCAATTTTTCCATGACAGCCTGCTTCCATCTAGGGTGGTCAAGGGCCTGATGGATGTTTTTAGGTGTTTGAGAAGAATCTAAGTTTGTCAAGAAGGTCTTATGTTGGCTAGACACTTTCCCATAAGACACATATCTCTCAATAGGATGTTTGGTACACTCTCTAGTACTTTTCCTTAAGGCAATGGGCAAGTCTGGAGGTGTTTCAGGGTTAGGATCAGGATTGGGGTGGTCCATTTGATTTAGTTCAGTTTGCTCAGGATTGGACTCAGATTCTATAGGAAGGATAGGGTCAGGAGACTGAATTTGTATGGTTTTCTTTTGTCTGGTGTAGATTATAGGATTAGGACTAGGAGGGTTAGGAGTCTCCTCCTCAATAGGAGTAGGAGTATGGGAGGTAGATGGCTCCTCCTCAATAGGAGTAGGATTGGGTATGGCAGCATAAGTCTCAGGGTAGGAATGCAAGGGTGACTGAAATCAGGTATGGGAAGAGTGGAGGAACTTTGAAGGAAAAGATAAGGTTCAATATTGGGGTTCTGTTTAGTTTGGTAGAAAGGTTGATCCTCAAAGAAGGTGACATCATAAGACACATAGAATCTGTGTGTTTTGGGATCAAAGCATTTATACCCCTTTTGAGTGGCTGAGTAACCTGCAAAGATGGTTTTGATAGCCCTGGGATCTAGTTTGTTTTTGGTGGGTGAATGATTATGCACAAAGGCTGTGCATCCAAAAATTTTAAAGGGTAGAGAGGATATAAGTTTGGAGTCAGGAAAGGTGGAGTTAAGAACATCAATGGGAGTTTTGAATTTTAGGATTCGGGATGGCATTCTGTTTATTAAAAAGGTGGCTGTAAGGACAGCCTCACCCCAATAGAAGTTTGGGACATTATAGGTATAGAGGATGGTTCTAGCAACCTCCAGAAGGTGTCTGTTTTTTCTTTCTGCTATCCCATTCTGTTGGGGGGTATTGGTACAAGAGGTTTGATGGATTATGCCTTTTTTAGTAGTAAAAGGGTTAAGACAAGTGTTTAGGTACTCTGTTCCATTATCAAATCTTAGGACTTAGATTTTGGTCTGAAATTGGGTTTCAATCATATTGTAGAAGTTTTCAAACAGGTGTGGGACTTCAGATTTATGTTTCATGAGGTATACCCAAGTCAGTCTAGTATGGTCATCAATGAAGGATATGAACCATGGTTTGTGAGTGAGGTTAGTTATTCTAGATGGGCCCCATACATCAGAGTGAATAAGCATAAAAGGTTTAGATACCTTGTAAGGAATGGATTTAAACACATTTCTAGTTTGCTTGCCAAAGATACAATGTTCACATTTCAAACTTTCAATACAAACATCAGAAAATAAAGAGGGGTACATCCTTTTTAGGTATGGAAAATTGGGATGACCTAATCTGAAATGTAAATACATTATCCTATTACATTTAGAATCCAGACTAACATTAAGACCAATTCCACTCTTAAGGCTGCTGCTATGGATGTAATAGAGGTCATCTTCCTTCCTAGCACTGCCAATCATCTTCTGAGATTCCAGATCCTGAAACTCACAGTGAGTGGAGAAAAACTTAGCAACACATTTCCTATCTTTACAAAACTGGCTGACAGAGAAAAGGTTACAATCAAGCTTAGGAACATATAGAACAGTGTTTAGGGTAAGGTTTGGTAGAACTCTAACAGTCCCTAGACCAACAACTTTGGAAGCAGTGCCATCAGCAATAGGAACATAGTGATTTTTATTACTATTTGTGAAGGATTGAAACAAAGAGTGATTACATGTCATGTGGCTAGAAGCACCAGAGTCCACAATCCAAGTATGACTCTTCTGCGTGTGCGCTTGCTCCAAAGGGAAGGATTAGTGGTTGTAGGCATCCTTTGGTCAAATAGCCTGTTGAGAGCCTCCATCTGCTCTTTTGAAAAACCAGAAGACTGTTCAGTGGCACTGTATGCCTTTTTCTGATCATTTCCACTTCCTTCAAACCGGTTCTGTTGGTTCTTCATAAGATGAGGAGGTTTACCATAGAGAATCTAGCATTTCTCCTTGAGATGGCCTCTTTTTTTGCAGTGGTCACACAGCTGGTTGGCCCGTTGCTCATTCTTCTTGTTATTGCCTCTGTTATACCCAGCATTTGCTGCTTCAGATCCAGTCACTTTGAGTGCTGAGTAATTTCCTCCTGGAGTTGGCAATATTCCATTACTCAAGCCCATAACTCCCATTCTACTTTCCTCCTTTCTAACAGCAGAAAAAGCATCCTGAATTGAAGGAAATGGAGTTTGAGCAAGAATCCTTTCTCTTGCAGCATCAAAGTTGGGATTTAGACCATACAAGAAGTCAAAGACCCTTTCTTCTTCAACAAGCTTTGCATAGATATCACTATCCTCAATACACTTCCACTGTCTTATTGTGAGTTGATCACATTCCTCCCATAACTTGTTGAGGGTGTTGAAGTATTGGGTGACATTAAGTGCACCCTGTTTGGTTTCCTTTAGAGAGGTTTTCAGACCAAAGACAGTAGCATAATTACCTTGGTCAGAATAGTTTTTAGCTATCTTATCCCAGATAGCCTTTGCAGAAGTAGTAAAGAGATGAACTTGACTGATATCATCAATCATAGAGTTGATGAGCCAAGATACAACAATAGCATTTTCTCTCTCCCCCACGCAGATATATCGAGAGATTCTTTATTGGCTTGGGGTTTAATGGTTCCAGCTTAAGTAACCAAGCTTACCTCTTCCAAAGGACATGTACACGCACAGTTTGTGCCCACTGGACATAATTAGTCCATAGAGTTTCTTTGATGTGATTTGGAGAGATGAATTATCAACTCCATTTACACTAAGAGAGATAGCAGAAGGAGTGGGAGTAGGAATTCCAGAATCAGTCATATTGAATGCTGGAATTTTTTTTTTAAAAACTGGATCGTTTTTTTTTGCTGAAAAAAAATCAGATCTCTGATACCATATGGAATTGAGAGAAGAAGATTGAAAAGAGAAATATAACTCTTGTTATTAAACTCAACCAAACAAGGTTGGTATAAATAGGAGAATACAAATGAGCTAAGCATGCTCAAAAAGCATAAAGTAAAAGCTTTCCTAGATAAAGTAAAAAGTAACTACATTAACTACCTAGATACCTTTTAGGGTGGTTACATAGAAAAGCAGAAAAGATAAACGGTTCTACTACCTATTTGTACACAGAATATAAACAAGATAATAATAATACTAATATTAATAATAATACTAAGTATCAATACATACTGATGTTTGGGACCATCCAAAAACCCTAATCTTACTCACAAGAAACAATTTGTTACCTTCATAGATAAACCACACAAGATTATGTTAGGTCTATCTTATGAAGCAAAAATCTGACGTATGTCAACTGTTTGAAACTTTTTACAAAATGATTGAAACTCAGTTCAACACAAGAATTCAGATCCTTATGTCCGATAATGGTACTGAGTATCTGAATTCAGTGTTAGGACCTTTTTTGACTGAGAGAGGAGTCATTCATCAAACCTCCTATGCTAACACTCCTCAACATAATGCATTGGTAGAGAGGAAGAATAGGCACCTCTTAGAAGTTACCAGAACCCTTTTGTTCTCCTATAATGTGCTTCTACTTATTGGGGAGAAGCTTTCCTAACAGGTAACAACTGCTTTCCTGATAAACATAATGCCATCTAGATTTCTTGGTTTCAAAAGTCCAGTTGAAAGTTTTACCCACTCTTACCTTAATTGCAAACTCATAACTTCTATCCATCTGAACGTTTTTGGCTGCACACCCTTTGTCCATATTCACTCCCAAAATAGGAGCAAACTTGGACCAAGGGCTGTTAAAACCATCTTTGTAGGGTATTTTGCCACTCAAAAAGGTTTCAAATGCTTTGACCCTCAAACTAATCGTTTTTATATATCTTATGATGATGTCACATTTTTTGAAGAACCCTACTACTCTATGGATAACATTAATCAGTACAGTTTCCTTAACCATGGTGCTACATTACCTGTTGTTGATACTGATACTGTTCTAGACGCACTCCCAGATCAGCTTGCTGAGAAAATACCTTTGTCTGAACAAGATATCACTGTCTACACTAGGCAAAAGAAGCCTCCAAGAGATCTTAGCACTCCTATTCCACCTCCAGATGCTGACCCAGATACTAATATGCAAGAACATCAGAATAACACTACTGGGGGAGTTCAAATTCCTATAGAGCCAGTGAACATTCCACATAGTGGTGATACCTCAAGATCCCGTAGTCCTACACCAAAAGAACTGCCCATTGCCTTGAGGAAAAGCACTAGAGAATGCACTAAACATCCCATTGACAGGTTTGTTTCTTATGGAAAAGTGTCTATATTCTTCAAGTCTTGTCTTGCCAACATTGATACTGCATCTACACCAATAAACATACAACAGGCCCTTGATTGTCCTCTATGGAAAAAGGCTGTTATGGAAGAGCTGAAGGCCCTAGAGGACAATCACACCTGAGATTTGGTACCTCTGCCAAAATGTTTAAAGCCTGTTGGATGTAAATGGTTATTAACAGTCAAACACAACCCAGATGGCACTATTAATAGGCATAAATCCATATTAGTGGCCAAGGGTTACACCCAAACTTTTGGAATTGATTTCAATGAAACCTTTGGCCCTGTTGCTATACTAAACACTGTTAGAATCATTATGTCCATTGCTGCTGTCAGTAACTGGAAATAGCATCAAATGGATGTAAAAAATGTTTTCTTGAATGGTGATTTGAAGGAGGAAGTGTATATGCAACCCCTCCTAGTTTTAGAACCAAATCAGATCAGGTATGTAGGTTGAATAAGTCACTATATGGACTTAAACAATCTCCAAGAGCCTGAGTTTGGCAGATTCTTCAAAGTTATGAAAAATGGTGGATCTTACCTAGGGCACAGTGACCATACTCTCTTCTATAAACATAAAGGAGGTAGTATCACTATCCTTATTGTGTATGTGGATGACATTGTCATCACTGGAAATTCGAGTGGTGAAATTACTACCCTTAAAAACCTCTTGTGCAATGAGTTTGAAATAAAAGATCTTGGACATCTGAGATACTTCCTGGGAATAGAAGAATCCAGATCTAAAGAAGGGATACCACTTACCCAGAGAAAGTATACTATGGATCTCCTTGCAGAATATGGGATATTGGGGTGCAAACTTGTTGACACACCAGTGGACAATACTGTCAAATTTGGTAGAGATGATGATGGTGAACCAGTTAACCAAGAGAAGTCTCAAAAGAAGTCCTAGAGATTGGTGGGGAGATTAATATATTTGGCCCACACGAGACTTGACATTTCCTTTGATGTCAGCCAAATAAGTTCCTCAAGACAAATACATCTTGATGCCGCTATGAGGCTATTAAAGTTTCTCAAGGGAAGTCCAGGAAGTGGTATATTATTCAAAGCACAAGGAACTGCAAAAATTGAGGGCTATATGGATGCAGATTGGGCAGGTTTTGTAACTAACAAAAGATCTACCTCTGGTTGGTGTATCTACCTCTTTGGGAATCTGGTATCTTGGAGAAGTAAAAAACAATGAATGGTGGCACGAAGTTCGTGACGAGTTTAGAGCCATTGCCCTGGGAATTTGTGAGTTGTTATGGATCCAAAAAGTTATGAAGGAACTGAAAATACCTTTTTCGAGACCTATTAATCTGTTCAGTGATAACAAGTCTGCCATAGAAATCTCCAACAATCCAGTTCAACATGATAGAACTCAACATGTTGAGATAGACAAGCATTTCATCAAAGAAAAACAGGAAGATGGCGGTATCCACTTATCTTATATCAACACCAAACAACAAATGGCTGATGTATTCACTAAATGGCTACGTAGGTTGCCTTTTCAAAAGTTCATTAGCAAGCTTGGTTTATTGGATATCTATAAACCAGCTTAAGGAGGAGTATAAGTTGGTATATTATTATTACTTATCATTCTTTTATCTTGTAAATCACTTATTACAGCTGCATTATAAAGCTACATAAGTGGGTGATTAGTTAATTTGTTGTCTTAATAGTGTAGATCCCCAACTACCCATTTATTAGCCGCCTAGCCTAGTCTTTACTTTTGTCTTAGATCTAAGTCTTGTATCTACATTATATACTCAGCCGATTTGGCTTCATTTGAATAAGAAGAATAAAGAATTACATTCTCTTTCTATCTTCTCTCTTTCTAAAATTCCACGGAGCAATACACCTTCTTGCCCCTTTTCTTTAGGCGATGGGTCTTTCATCCTTAGGAGTGATCAGTTTCTGATCATCTGATGTATCAGAGTCTTGATAGTCAGTGTTGTCCTGACTATCAGAATTTTGATCCTCAGATGATTGCTCATTATGAACAGAACCTTGATAATCAGCGTGATTGTCCTGTTCCAATGATTCATATTCAGGATTCTTAGAGGTAGCCTTCCTTTTCCTAGAATAAACAATGATGTTAGGCTCAATGTTCTGCTGATCATCCACTAGAGTGGGTTCAATTTGTTCATTTTCAGGTTCATTTTGAGTCGCATCCTCAGAATTATGGGGATCATGTTCCATAATGTCCTTAGTAGTGGGATGTTCCATATTCCAGGTTTGGTAACATTCTTGCAAGTTTTCCCCTGAGTATCAGTGGACAGAAGGGTTGATCTTCTATAAAAATGACATCCATGGTGTTGAAGTACTTTCTAGTACTTGGACAATAGCATTTGTATCCTTGTTGGGAGGATGAATACCCAACAAAGATGCATTTCACTGCCCTAGGGTCAAGCTTTCCCCTGTTTTGAGAATGTATGTGAACTTAACATACACATCCAAAAACCTTAGAGGCAAGAGAACTTATGAAATGAGTTCCAGGATGAGCTTCCAAGCTTTCCCCTGTTTTAAGAATGTATGTGAACATGACATACACATCCAAAAACCTAGAGGCAAGAGAACTTATGAAATGAGTTCCAGGATGAGCCTCCTTTAGCACTTGTTTAGGAGTTCTGAAATTGAGTACCCTTGAAACCATTCGGTTGATTAAGTAGGCACCTGTAAGAACAACATCCCCCCATAGGAATTTAGGGCCTTTCATAGAGAACATGATACTCCTGGCCACTTCCAGAAGGTGTCCATTTTTCCTCCCAGCAACCCCATTCTGCTGGGGTGTATCTACCCAAGTACTTTTGTGAACAATCCCCTTTTCGGAGAAAAAGGAGTTGAGATTCTTCTCAAAGTATTCTTGCCATACTGAACTGATTTTTAATCATGGCATAGCATGTTTTGAAGATGGATCCAACTTCTGATCTCTCTTTTAGGAGGAAAAGCCATGTAACCCTGTTGTGGTCATCAATAAAACTAATAAACCATCTTTTGTCAGTTAAGGTTTTTCTTTTAGATGGGCCTCATATACCAATATGAAACAAAGTAAAAGGGATGGAAGGTTGATACATAATTTTTCGGAAAACTTGGTCTCACACGCTTAGACAATTGACATATTTCACAATGATGACTGATGAGAATCATAATTTATTTCCTTAAACACATCAAGGTACAATTTTTTCAAGTACAAGAAATTAGGGTGTACTTCTAATAGACAAGCCTCTAGGAAGATCATCAAAACATTTGTTAGAGTAGAGTAAGATGTCTTGAAGATAAACAATCCAGAATGAGCCTCAACACTGCCAATCATCTCCATTGAACTCAAATTTTGAAAATTACTGGCATTAGTGTGAAACATGACAGAACAATTAGAGTCTTTAGTGAACCTACTAACAGACAATAAGTGACATTTTAAGTTAGGTACAAAGAACTTCTTTAAGAGTGATGGTTTCAGTGAGACGGGTGTTTCCAATTCTAGAAACTTGAGTGATGGTTCCATCGGCAATCTCAACATTGTGGGGATGATTACATTTGAGTAATTTGTCAACAGATCAGGGTTTCCAGTCGTATGATTGGAAGCCCCTGAGTCTACAATCCAAACATTTCTCAGAATATGATTACCAGAGTAGGCATTAAAACATAGACCTGTGTTGGCCATGGAGATGTTGCCTTGAGGAGCAGATGTGTGAGAGTTTTGAGCTGAGAGAAGCCTTTTTATGGCTTCAATATGCTCTTTGCTAAAGTCACTTTCAGACTTCTGTTCCTCAACTTTGGCCAACCTACCAGAGCTTTCAGGGACCTGGTTTTGCTTAGAAGGCTTCCAATTAAGAAGTTTTCCATGTATTTTCCAGCAGGTTTCCCTAGCCAGCTTTCTTACGGTGGTCTTACCAGGGCCTATTTCCTTTTTGTTTTTGGGGTTGTTAAGATAGAGATTTAGTGAACAAGGCACTGTTTTCAGTAGAGGAACTGGGATTAGAACTCCTACTTAGCATCAGTTTTCTTCTACTTTCTTAATGTTTTATCTAAGCAAACACAATCTTTATAGAGGGAAGGGGTTTTAGGCTCAACACCCTTCCCCCCTTACATCATCTAGATTAGGATTTAATCCCATCAAGAATTTGAAAATTCTTCTCTGTTCGTTCAGATTTTTGCATATCTTGGTATCATCAGTTGATTTCCAAGTTATACTCTCAAAAGTGTCAAGTTGTTGCCAGGACCTAGATGTAGAAATCTGTTACAGACATTTCTCCGTGTTTCATGTCTTGTAACCTAGCCTCAATCTCATATATCTCATAAGTATTATCTTTCTGAAAATAGAGTTCATTGGGTGTTGTCCAAATCTTCTCAGCAGTGTCGTTGAGAGAGAAGTTCTTTGTAGTGGATGGGGTCATAGGCCCCAAGAGAGTAGACATAATAAGCTGTTTTCCACCCTCCACTTCTTTTAAGAAGATTCCTCAGGCTTTGGTGCCTTGCTTTCCCGGTTTTCCCAGTTAGGTACTCCTCTTTCACCCCTTCATGTGATGAAGCGTCTGACCGACCTGGACCATTGATGAAAGTTGTCACCATTGAGTTTATGGGCAGAGAATGGCATCATTGAGGGTTTTAAGTTCTAGGAAGAAGAACTCTGATTTGCTTCTTCCTTGAGGTAACTTCTGAAGATTGCTCAGTTGCCAATTACGAGGATTGGATGAAGAAAAGAGGAATTTTGAACCTTATGACTCTGATACCATGTAAAAGAGAGATTTAGAGAAGATAAAACAGAGAATATGATTGAATATTATTAGAAACACTTATCGGGCATGATAAATGAAAGATTACACTTTATAGGAGGCCACCCACGGCTATTAATTCAAGTTGCTGAGGGGCAACGTCTAGTGAAAAGCAAAAACAGTGCATAAGCACTTAATCCTAATCGAAGCAGAATTAGAACTAAGACATGAGATTTGGGATATAAATTAGGTTGCGTTTGTTTTGGGTTGGAGTTTTTTTGGAAGTTTTTTTGGAGTTTTTTTTAGATAAAGTGATTGAAGTAATGATTAGAAAGTTGATGAGGTAAAATAAAGTAGAATAATGATTGGTGTAGATTATGAAAAGATTGGTGAAATAAAGTAGAATAATGAATAAAATAATGGTAAAAAAGGTAATAAAGTTGATAAAGTGAAATGATGAGAGATGATTTAATATTTTTTTATTTGTAGTTGAAGATTTGATTGGTGGGAGAATTGTAAGAAATGATTGGTGATGTGATGTAAAAAAAACTCCCAAAAAAACTCCGGCCAAAACAAACGGAACCTTAATGTAAAAACAACACATAATTCAACAATTATGCATTTAATGCTCATTAGCATATAATCATAATTAGTTTAATTGTTAGGAAATATATACATGTGTAACCGTTCTTCAGGTGTTGTTCCTTGATAAGAATTATGCATGTATGCATCTTTATTAGTTTTTTAGTGACATAATTTCACATGCCAATGTTTGAATTTTGTATTGGATTTCAAGCTTTGGATTTATAAGCATCTTATGCTTCACAACAGGAATTAGAGCTGGTGAAATTGACCATTTATTTTGGTCAAGCGTTTTCAGCTATGAGTGCCACAGAATTTGAATGGTGGAAGGTGTTTAGCGAGACCCCACTAAACACCATTGTTGATGTGAGTTTCTAAAATCGTATTACATCATTTTGTATCCTCCTTTCCATTGGGTATTTGATACATTGAATGTTTTCTATCAGGTTCCTCTCAGTCACATACCTGAAGATGTTTATCATATTTCAGCTCAGTGGATTGATAGACACTCAGACGAAGGCCTCAAATCCTTTGTGATACGGCTATTCAAGAGCATTATGTCTGGCATGGAAACACAACAAAACCTTTTTGGGGATTCTAAAAAAGGAGCTGAGAATATGCGTTCTCTGAAACTCCCTATTGTGCAAAAAGCACTTTTTAGGGATTCTCAGAAAGGTGCTCCAAATATATCCTCAGAATCTCAGGTGCACTCCCCGAAACTCCTTATTGCCGGATTTGCATAGCAGCAAACTCGTTGTTGATATTCTTTATTTTTTACCTTTGCAGCAATCATTTTCATTTTTATTTTTATTTTTATTTTTATCATTGTGAACTAATTTGGGTGATATATTTACACATAAAGCAACCGTGGCTGATGTGATGTGTATACTGCAGATGGAAATGTTTTTAATGCTTTTGATAGTATTGAGAAGAAGACCACGTGTTCTGATTAGTTGTTTGCCCCTTTTACGAGATGATTCAAAGTATCGAACTCGTGATAAACTTCCGTTGTTTTCCTGGATGATTGCTCAGGTACTATTATTCCAGGCACCTGCAAAGTTTTTGAAGAAACAATTTGTTGCTAGCATTCAAGCTCTTGCATGTAAACCTGACATGAATGTAAAACCTTATTTGTTTAGGCTGCAGACGGGGATATAACAGTAGGGCTGTACACATGGGCACGTAATATGTTACCTGTATTGGGAGGCAAGTCAGGTTCTAATCCAAAAGCTAGGGATCTTGTTCTGCAAGTGGTTGAAAGGTTCGAAATCGCTACTCCTATGCGATTATGGTAAATGTTTCTTCTTATGATGTATGTTTCTTCTTCTCTCTTCATGAAACAGAATTCTTTCAGTTCCGAATGCCCGTAATGTTTTGTCTCAAGGAGCTACAAGGAATGGAGAGCGTTTGATCTCAAATTCAGCACTGGAATTGCTACTGCGGTTGTCCTTCCCTGCGGATTCAGCTCGAGTCAAGGTACTAGTTAGCTGGCTCACCACACTCATCCTTTCTCTTTAAGAATCTGCGCGTATATTTTTCTCTTAAAGCTAGTAGTAATGTTTACCTACTGGGGAGATGATTACAGTGATGTGCATTGCAGGAAACAGAGAGATTTAAAGCAATATATCCAACTCTCATTCATGTTGCACTACATGGTAGAAGCACAGAATTGAAACAACTTTCCCAACAGATTCAGCCTTTAGTTCTGAAATTATCAGGGGAAGGTAATTTTTTATTATACAAAAAAAAATTTGCTCTTTTAATTAAGCTTCCCTTATTTTTTCATAACGTACATGAAGCTCCTTTAAACCGTACTTAAGCCTTACAAATGATGAACTTTATGCAGAAACTTCAGATCTATCTCAAGCAGCAGCGAGAATATTCATCTGGTGTTTGATTCAAACTCCTGATTGCTATATTCATTGGGTAAATACACTTTGTAGTGCTCACCCTGTATTTTTATACGCTGTTCAGAAATCATACTTTACTCAACCAGTATTCTTACATGCAATTCAAATTATTGTGCAACATACATCAGTGTTTTTGATTCATTATATATGTCTGGTTTTTATTTAGGGAGAGATGTATATGAATAATTTGAAAGCAAGTGTAGTAGTACTTGCAAGACTTAGCCGCACATGGAAGGTTGTTTCTCCAATGCTTTCAGATCTTCCCACTTTATGCCTCACCCTCAAGGGTTTCAGAGAACAGGTAACAATCATTTTTATATCAAGATTAAGTTAGGACATAACAGCCGATGAGGCGTTACTCTTGTGGTAAAACATGATATGAGACCCTCTCTATTAGTTTTAAGTTCAAGTACTTGAGAATTTTAAGTGGTGGTGTTTATTTTCATTATATTGTTATATAAAAAAAATATATATATATTTTCACAGAATAAGAAAGCATGTGGTGAAGGGGTGGATGCAGCTAGTGTAGCCCTGATTGAGGAGTCGAACAAGTACTGCCTGAAGCTGTTGATGATGATGTTTGGAAAGATATGTTGGTGGCTGGCGAAAATATTATATATCAGCATTTTGATTGCAATTGCTGTAGCAGCTATTTTTAACTTCTGGTTTCATGTTTTTCGTTTATACTAGCAAAATGCACGTGCTCTGCACGTGTTTTAATCGGATATAAAGAAATCAATTAAAAAGATTGTAAGTAACAAAGTATAGGGTAACATTACGTATGTTGCTAGGGTATTTTAGAAAAATATGTTGAATAATAATAATTGTTATAAAGCAATGTAATTCTTTCATGTGGTACATATTAATTATGGGTTTATTGTCAAAAATGACAATTTGAATATAGAAATATGTAAAGAGGACAGTGGATTATTTTTTTGGGTAAAAATGACATATCCTTATTCTACTGTGATAGTGAAACATTATTTTTGGGGTCAGTTCCAATGCAGCAAACAGTGGATTTTGGGGTTATGAACAGTGGATTTTTCCTTATCACTCAATTTATATTTTCACTGTCTTGATTCTCAATTCCCCCTTTTTTTTTGTCCTTTTAAACCACTCCCCATTAATTATTATATCCTGATTGGTTTATTTTGAAAATTGATAAAATATTATTGATGTTGTTTGATTAGTTCGGTATTGATAGATGTATCTTTGCTCTACATAAATTTGAACATAACTTCATAATATTATAGAATTTTATAAGGAATTTATAGAATAATATTTATATAATATGCACAAAAGTATATAATCAACCATAAACATCATATGTATTAATAGTATAAACGAAGATTAACATCTATGTAATTTTCATAAATGACTTAGTTTTTTGTTTGTTTTGTTTATGTTGGTTTGATGAACTGTTTAACCAAAGGTTCACAGGCCGGTTAGGAGTTGAACATTGGGCACCTCTATTCTAGGTCCCTCGTTTATTCAAATACTTTGGTAAGTAGTAGTGTCAAAGCAAAAAAATCATTAATGTCAGGGCAATTTAAACATCTCACCTTCTAATTATCAAGTATTTTACCCCTCAAAAAAAAAAAAAATATCAAGTATTTTACCTTGATAATACCAACATTGACCTTGACATTAATAGTAGCCAAATACTTTGCCTCCCATATTACCACGGGATGTTGTTACACGTTATCCATTAACTTTTGGGTTGAATAAAAAGTTTGATGAGTTTATTAATTACAGAAAAGAGTGCAAATATTTAAAATTTTGTAACATTAAAAATTATTAATTATACAGTGCATAACGCCCATTACTAAACCCATAACTATATATGAATTTTCTTGGTTGTTAGATATTTCCTTAAAGGTATATGGATTTAAAGAACTGAGGGAGTATTGCTTTTTTAGCGAGTCGGCTACCCATAATGCTAAAGGGTGCAGCCGCCCCTAACCGTCACATACATTCAAAAATAATAACCGTTACTAAATGATCTCATTTGTATATATGCATTTTTGAATTGGTTAAAGTGAGTTATTATTTTCGTATAAATTATATTATGATTTCTCTGATGCATTTAATATTCGTTTACAAACCATAAGCATTATTAGTTTACAAATTCATGTATTTTATGAGTTTGTCTCAAATCTCAAGTAAATCTTTGAACATTCTTTAAGTTCTCTCTACCTAAATAATACCATTATTTTGTTATGCATAAGTGTGGTCTATGATACTAAGTACAAATATACTTTTGATATAACTTATATACATACCATTTTAGTACAACAAATTATTCTTGTTTGTTTACCAAGGAAACCGAGAGATGCGATTTTAATTAGAATTGCCTTAATATTTACCAGTGTTCACCACGGATCAAGTCGAACACGATATTGTTCATTAGCGGCTCTTTTTGTTTAAGAGCTCTATTGATGGTACTACTGGTTATCAAATTCATCATTCAAACGTATTTCTCAATCCAAGTGATCACCCTTCAATAATTTATTTGTCATTCCCTTACATCTCTACCATTTTTCACCACTCTTGAGGAATGAAGCAAGGGGATCCCCTTTCCTCTTTATCATCTGTTCCAAAGGTCTCTTTATCCCGTTCTTAACTGCAATCTTACCCCTTTTAGAATTGGTAAAAATGGCCCTTGTCTTTCCCACCTCTATTTTGAAGATGGCTGCACCATGTTTTCCAAGCCTCTAACTCCAATGCAACCGAACTCATGAGAATCCTTAAGTGCTATAAGTGTCTTTTAGGCAAAGTTAATCTCTTGAAATCAAATGCTTTATTTAATGAGGGTCTCAGTTCTGAAATCCAACAACCTATCCTTCAGATTCTTTCCATTCATAATGGAAACTCTACTGGAAAATACATGGGACTCCCTTCATGGTATGATGATCCAAATATGAAATCTTTCAATACCTCAAAGGCAAAATCTGGAAAAGACTGTATGGCTAAAAATCTATGTATATTACCCCTGCTGGCAAGGTAGCCTAATAAAGCCTGTGATCCAATCTATTCCAACCTATGTGATGTAGTGCGTTTACATCCATGATAAGCTGCTTAAGAAAAACTTGGGTATGTTTCAAAAATTTTGGTGGAGCAACAACCCTAAAAAATCTTGCATGGTCTAGACTTCATGAGACAATCTATACTTCTAAAAGCAAATGTGCATAGGCTTTCGCAATCTGGAATTTTTCAATAAAGATTTACTTGCTAATCAAAGCTGGAGAATTCTTCGAAATCCACTCTGTGACAACTTATATTCTCAAATCCAAGTATCATTAAAGCAAACACTTTCTTGATGCAAAACTTACACAAACCTGTTGTTTCATTTGGAGAAGCACTCTATGTGGCAAATATAGTCTTACGCAGGGTCTCATGTGGACAGTTGGCACTGGCAAGGACATCAATATATGCAAAGACCCTTGGATCCCTCTGAATCCTTCCATATAGATTGCTCCTCTAGACCCAGTTGACCAGCTTCTGACTAATAATACCTAGTATCTACTACTTTCTCCTACATATATTTCCTGCCTCTTGAAGGTGCCTCCTGACCCATATTTCCTGTTACGATTGAATCCTAGACCCATTGTTTCTTACATTGTGATTGGATTCGTCCTCTTTGAGAAAGCTCTGACTCTTTTTCTTTTCTGATGTCTCATTTCAATCATACCTTTCTGGATCTGTGTGGGTTCATCAAGGAAAAATATACATATAAAGGCGACATGTTTTTCTCTACACTTGGGTTCATCTGAAGGCCGGAAACATAAAGATTTTTATGATACTCACACTCTTATCCAAACAATTATTAAACAAGAAACATCTTACGTGAATGCGTTCTGGAAATTTATTTAAACAATTTGTCTCCTCTCAATACGCCTTGTCCTACCACTTGGATCAAGCCAAACACTGGATGTTTAAAAGTCAAAGTTGATGTGAGTTTCAAAGACAACATTGGTTCGGCTGAGGTTATGATTAGAGATTCTGATGGGACCTTAGTTTCAGCTTTCTTCTTTGCTTTGTGACGGATTTCCTTCGTAGAACACGCTAAGCTTGTGGCCATCCATCTGGGCACCGTTGAATTGCGATGAGCATGATGATGACCTCTCTCCGCTAGGTTCCCTTGCAAGTAGGATAAAAAGCAACGCCTCCTTATTCAGCTCTTGCTCTTTCACCTTTGTTCACCGGATTTTTTTCTGAATATTCCATTGGTTCGTGTAACTGAGGCTTACACCCTCATCTTCTGTAATCTCTACCATTTTAGAAGATTCTGGTTAATCTATTAAATCACCATTTTACCATAAAAATGTGAAAAAAGGGACAAATTAAAAATATTAACTGTCATTTAGTCCAGTGGAATCGTTTTTATGGCATTAAGGACAAATATACATTCCATTGGATCATTATACCCTTCTTTTACATTACTTGTTGTGTAACAACATTTGATAACGGTGCGTGATTCAATGAAGTTGTTCTCCCGTTATTTTGCAATTTTTATTCCATGTTTTCATATGTTCATTTGTAGCATGTATTTTCCTGAGTGCATCCCAGAAAACGTGTTACTTATGGATTCAAAAGTTGGTTCTTTGTGAAGGAGATTATGTATATTAGAATTCGTTGATGATTTTGTTATCGGCTTGTAATAGAATCTGATTGTTAGTATTATAAATTGCAGATTGCAATAAAGGCAAATTCTAACGGTAAGTCATGGTCATTTCACGCTCGTGAACGAACAGAGCCACGGTGGTTTTAGAGGTGGTGGCTGCACCTCAGGAAAAATGGGTCGGCCGACCTGCTGAAAAATATTACCGTAGTAATTTTTTATTAATTACTTACACATAGATAGATATGTGGAATTGACCCGATTATTTTTATAAATTGATCCGTATTATTATTATTATTATTATTATTATTATTATTATTATTATTATTATTTTACCTTTTCATTATTAGTTTTATTATTAGATGTATATTTTTTTCCCTTTTCATTATAAGTTATTATGATTATTAGTATAAAATCTATGTGATGCTTCGGCTAATGATTATTATTATTAGATCTATTTGATGATCGTCTAAAGAGATGAGATAGTGATTAGTAGTATTAGATCTATTTTTTTTTAACGGAATTAGTATTAGATCTATTTGAAGTTCTTTTGTTTGAGTTAATATATTTGATGTTCGGTTTTTTCTTTTTTACATTTATTTTAATGGTAAAAAAGGGTGGTGGGTCTAAAGGACAATATAAGATGGTAAATGATGAAAAAGGACGAAAAACAAAGACAGTGATTGAGAAGGACAAAAAAAAAAGAGATGTACAAAAATACCCTTAATGATAACATTATTTTTTCTTTTCACATTAAAGTCGTGCTGGTGTTTCTACGTGTTGGTGTTACTACGAGTTACTACATTATGTGTTACTATGTTTGAGGGTGTTTCCATTGCTTCTGACAGCTTTCTATACCCTACTTGAGAAGGGAAACCCCAATAGGGGATTTGTGTACCTTAAGATCGTGCACATTCATAGAAAAAATGCCGAAACGTTACTCTTTCTATACCCTACTTGGAAGGGAACCCTAATAGGGATTTGTGTACCTTAAGATCGTGCACATTCATAGAAAAAATGCGAAACGTTACTACATTTTCCTTGGAAATGTTCAAATTTTTTAGTGGCCGATTCATTTTTACAGATGTTAGTATATTTTTCACAATTGCCGTTTCAAAACACCGCATTTTTAGTAAATGAAATTGAGTGCATGGTAGTGATACTACGTCGGATAATGTTACTACGATAGTGGTGTTAGTACGTTGTATAGTGGTGTTACTACGTGGAATAGTAGTGTTGCATAATGGTGTTACTACAAAACTAAACCCTAATTGGGAAAGAGGAACCCAATAGGGATTTGAGGACCTTAAGATTGTGCATAATTGTGAAAAAAAATGGGACAAAATCGCGAAATAAGTAGTAACAATCCATTACAGGTTTAACAATCGCCAATGTAGTAACTTTTTCAGAACATGTAGTAACTTTCGAAACATCATGTCTAGCACATTACAGACATGTAGTAACTTTTACGCACTACACAGCTTACACTTGTCGCATTTGAAAACTTCATTTGCGTGTAATGGCGATTATGAATCCGGCGCCCATTACTCAATCAATTACTCAAAACAACAATCGATCCTGCTATATACATGATCCTGCTATATACATTCCTCAATCAATTACTCAAAACAACAATCGAAAAGCAAAACGATCGGAAAAAAAAAACGCAGAATCGACTTGAACGAAAAAAAAAACGCAGAATCGATCGAAAAAAAAAACGCAGAAAAGCAAAACGATTGAAAAAAAAACGCAGAATCGAAAAGCAAAACGATTCGTCAAACTGATCGCCCATTTTTTTTCTCTCGATTCTGCTCTCTCCTGTTTCCTTAATTCGATGAAACGGTTTCCTGTTGTTGAATCGACTCAATCTCTTTTAGACGTAACCGACGCCATCAATCTCGCAAATGAATCAATGTTCTGTTAATTGGTTTCATAAGCATAATTTTGAACAGAGAAAAAACTTCCCCACGCTGTTCTTCAATTCCGGCTGCAAAGAAAGACCGCATTTTTCCGCCTCGGCTAGAACATTTGCAGAGAAGATTTGCAGCGGATGGAAATCCATGAAAGATTTGCAGCGGATGGAGGATTTTTACATTTTGTATAATGGTTCCAGAGAAGAGAATTGGATGGAGGCTAGGGTTTTTACATTTTGGATAATGGAGGAATGAGACTAGTTGTAATTATAAAGCCAGTATTTTGGATTGACATTACTTTTTGTCATTCTCAACCATCAGATTTTTTTTTCGTTTTTACATAAATAAGATGTAAATTGGTCCTTTCTAACCTTATCCTAAAAAAATATATAAAAATGTTAAATTGTGGACAAACTCTTTTTAGGGAAACACTTTTGAGGAGAAACACATTGGCTCTTTTAATATAGTTAATGATTTCTTTTGAGGAATATGTTTTGCTTTGATGAAGGTAATATGAGATGGTCGTAGTATTGACATTTGAATGTAAGACAAAAAAGGTTTACGTTGTCTTTTTCTGTATGGACAATATTTTAAGGCGGGTTCTTTTGGCACACGATAATTATTTTAGCACCCATTATTTGAATATTTTTTCTGCTTTAACAAAACGTCATCTCCTATGGTGTTCTCTCTTCAACACGCCACCGACGGCGTTGGTGTTGAAGGAGGAACACCACCGGATCGACGCCCTTAAGTTGTGCCACTTTTTTATAACGTGAAAGTCGGTGACATCGGTGTTCTCTCGAACACGCAACGTCGATGTCGATCACCGACGTTGGTGTTCAAGAGGAACACCAGCGGGAATGACGTTCGTCTTTTTGAAACAATGTGGTGCCAAGTAATTTTTGTGCGGTCTTAAAAGTAAATGGGTGCCAAAAGTAAATTGATATGTGCCAATAAAACCCACCTATTTTAAGTCTCACGCTTTTTCCCCCATCCGGTCTTTGGAGGATTTGTTTTCTTCCAGTTGATTTGTTCACAAAAGGTTGTCATTTCATGATAACAGAGGTTGCAAAGAGACGAATGCTCTTATTAGTCAATTGTTCTATCGAATTGTTTCCTTTTCCACATTGCTATAAGTGTTGTAGCGACAATATTCACACAGGTCAAAGGCAATACTTTCACTGCAACATCTTTACTCTTTTATCATTGGGCTATTCCACGAGGGTGTTCCCGTTTTGATTGATCAAGGGTAAAATGTTTTGAAGGTTTCTCCTAAATACTTTTTGTTCTTAGCTCGGGAAATGTAAGTTCCGTCAATCGTGATGGGAATCACATCATTTTATAGGTCTCACATCATAATCAATGAAGTAAATCATTATCATGATATAAGTGTTGTGTAACTTTGGTGCCACTTGTTATAGAACTAGCACTAGTTTTTTAGCTCCGTTGAAAGCTTGCTCCTTTATTGAAGCATCTTCAACTGTTCTATCGAATTGATTCCTTTTCAGCATTGCTGTAAGTGTTGTAGCGACAATAATCACAACTCAAAGGTTAGACTTTCACTACAACACCCTACACCCTGCTCTTTTACCACTAAATTATGCCCTGAGGGCGTCCCCTCGTATTTGATTGATTAAAAGTATAATGTTTTGAAGGTTTAACCTAAATATTTTTGGTTTTAGCTCGGAAAATGTTGGTTCCGTAACAAGTTGGTAAAAACAAAGTTACGCAACTTAAATTTACATCATTGATCATGATTAGACCAACATCAATCATTAGATCTCGCATCATGATCATTGAAGTAAAAGTGTGTTTTGTAACTTTCTTATGATCAATTTGCCATGGAAGTGATGGAACTAGTTCTAGTCTTTTAGCTCCGTTGAAAGCTTGCTCCTTTTTGACACATCTTCAATTGTTCTATCGTATTGTTTCCTTTTCCGCATTGTTGTAAGTGTAGTAGCGACAATATTCACATCTTAAAGGCAACGTTGCCGCTACAACGACCCTGGTCTTTTACCACTGCGCTATTCTCTGAGAGCATCCCCGTCTTTTATTGATTTAGAGTAGAATGTTTTGAAGGTTTCTCCTCCTATTTTTTTGTTTTTAGATTAGAAACTATTAGTTCCATAACGATTTGGTCAAAACAAAATTACACAACACACTTTTACGTCATTAATCATGATGGGAATCACATCAATCAATATGTCTCATACCATGATCAATGTTAGGACAGATTGCTCATACTCTTAAATGTATAAGGAAATAAAGTAGCACATTTACTACCATAAATTGGTTTTTAGTAGAACGGTAAGCGTTTGATCTTAACATGGTATCAGAACTAGAAGTCACGAGATCGAACCCTGGTTGGAACGCTTGATCCTAATAATCAATGAAGTAAATCATGATCAACGATGTAAAATTGTGTTTTGTAGCTTTGTGATATATTAGTTATGGATACAACACTAGTCTTTTAGCTCCCTCGAAAGCTTGCTCCTTTATTAAAACATCTTCAACTGTTCTATTGACATGTTTCCTTTTCTGCAATGCTGCAAGTGTTGCGGCGACAATATTCACAACTCAAATGTAAGGATGTCACTATAACACACCTTCTTTTTTACCGCTGAGCTAATCCCTGATGGCATCCCCTTGTCTTTGATTGATTAAAAGTATAATGTTTTGATGGTTTCTCCCCCTAAACATTTTTGGTTTTTAGCTCGGAAAATGTTAGTTCCATAACAAATTGGTAACAACAAAGTTACACTAATGGTTTTTGACAAACCAAGCTTGTTCTAATCTTGTGCTAAGTGTTCTAATCTTCTGATGGAGATAAGAACTAAATGCTAAGTTCTGGTGAACTTGAGTTGCTGCAGTGCTGTGTGTGAATGATCAAACAGTAGAGAACAAACCAAGCAATGCAAGCAACTAACTCAAACAAGACATGATGTAGATAGGTTTCTTCTCCAGGTATAAAACACACCCACTGAGAAGTCAATCCTCCACCAAGTTGTGCACTTGGATTTTTCAACCACCCTCATGATTAGGGATTATTTTATTAAGATATTTAAAGAGTTACAAAAGAATTACAGAGCAGTTACAAACTCAACAATCAAGATCATCAGATTGTACCAATTCAGTGCACACCTAACATAGACAATGCAACAAAAACTTTACCACCTTTAACACTCTTGTGTTGATGAACCTAGTTTCTGACTATCTTGAGTAGCTTGCAAATCTCTGCAAAGGACTCACTTGAACCAAGAAACTATCCAATCTTTCACAGAACAGAAACTTCAAACAAGTCTTCTGTCAATTTCCCAAGTTTACTCAGAAGTAGATGAAGATTGAGACTCAAAAGAGATTCAGAGATTCAAACAAAGCCATTTCTTTGGAAAATTATCAGTATTTGTTCTCTGATCTCAATCGAGAGGTATAACCACGCAAGGACTTCAGCTTAACAAACTGTATAGCCGGTGTGTAAAATCCCACATCCGTAACGTAAAGTCCTGCGGGGGGAGAATGTAAAATCCACAACGGTACAAAGTGAAGTCCTGCTCATCCCTATATAAGTGTGAGACATAAATGTTTTGTCAACTTGGGTTAGCCCTTTTAGACAAAGCAAGGACGGTGGTATAAACAGTTGACCGGACCATTTATGACTCATTTCGCTGCCAGGCCCGGGGTCTGGGAGCATTACAGAAGGGTATTCAGAGCCGACTGCAATACGGAACTAAGTGCCACACCGTAAGAGGCGGCGAGGGCCACCTCTAGAATCCTATGGTAGGGACGAAGTGGGACAAGTCCATTGGGACAAATCTTGGCCGTCCTGGCGAGGACGCCAGTCCCTTATAAGGGAGGAGAATGTAAAATCCCATATCGGTAAAGTAAAGTCCTGAGCGGGGGGGGAATGTAAAATCCACATCGGTACAAAGTAAAGTCCTGCTCACCCCAATATAAGTGTGAGATATAAAGGTCTTGTCAACTCGGGTTAGCCCTTTTAGACCAAGTGAGGACGGCGGTCTAAGCAGTTGACCGGACCATTTATGACTCATTTAGCGCTGCTAGGCCCGGGGTCTGGAGGCGTTACACGGTGCTTCAAAATGTGACCGTTTGATTCAAATTAAACTTGGATTAACCTTTGCTTATTAGATCTTAGAACCTTCCTTATAATTTTATATGTTAATCAAGCTCTTAAACAACCAAAATGGTCCAACCAATTACAAGATATATTTTGCAAGAGATGAGGTAGATGAGATGTGAGATTGTATTTGCAAGAAGACCTTTTGGCTCATCTTCACCATTGATTAAAGCTTTGATCTAAGGGCTCTCCATGTCTCTGATTAAGAAAAATATTAATCTACAAATCACAGCTTGTTACACTTCATAACATCATCAAATTAATCTCTAAATGGCCTGAAAACAACTACAAGAACAATGTATTTTGCATATTTAATGAAACTATTTGAAGATGATCCGCTTGAATCTGTGTTTTTATCTTCAAGTTAACTTGTTTAGAAGATTAATAATACATGTATAAACCTGCAATTAATCATAGAAAGCTCGTGCATGCATCCAGAAGTGTTTAAACCTCAGATTTCATTAGTACAGTTTATACGGAAATGAAGAACATCAATAATGAGAGGATAAATTCAAATGCAACGGACATAATGATCAATAAAAAGGGGATTCGATAAAACCTGTCATTAAAGCATAGTTCCTCACATAGATCAATTCCAACACTTGATTCAATTCAGATTACAATCCAGATGCATTAATCCTTGAATTCAGACTATGTGTTATAAAGAAAACAATCTAACACACAATAATCATCAAGGATTGAAGAACATTTCACAACAATCTCCCATTTTGATTTTTTTCAAAATAACACACGTTTGTGTTCCAAAATCGTCACAAATCTTCCCCTTAACCAATGCATAGTAGACACTAAGTAAACAAGTATACACATATGCAGACTCAGATCAGATCCATAGGGTTCATTAGATTGCTCTGATCAGTATACTTTTATCAAATAAAGCATGATAAACTAGTACATGGTGGACACTGGTAGTTTAATTTTAAAAAAAAACAACCAATTTGATCAAGTTGAAAACAAAAATTGTTACATCATCCCTCACATTTGAAACAAAATTTTGAATAATTCTCCCCCTTTATTGTGAAATACAAGCAAACGATGAAGTATAGATCATGAATCAGAGCGGTACCATGTGCAGAGGATTCCTCGAAGACTCAAAAGTGGCACGAGGTAAGAGTTTTGTAAATGTCTGCAACTTGATTTTTAGAAGCAACAAATTCAATAGAGATACTGATCGCGACTTTTCTTAAGTGTCCAATCTCACCGGTAGTGTACCGGGTCAATTGTAGCTAAAAAATCGTTGAGCAAAGTCGTATCCACAGGGACATAGAACATACACAGGTAAATGAAGAAAGAGGCTAGTTAACACAATAAGAAGTTTAAAAAACTTCAGAGATGGTAGATGAATCACAAAATCCATCAACAAGTCATCTTGCTGAGAACAGTGAACATAATGAAGAGGAAATCATTCTGTTCGGAGTTGAGTGCTCAGAAAGCCACACTAATACGAAATGGCAGCTGATGAAGTTATGGAAGAAAGCACAACAAATGACAAAGGAAAAGGAATCTTAATAATTGAAGATTGCGACAACATCAACACAGGATATGAATCTTCTGCATGCAATGCTGAATCTGAAGATAATGTTTTAGTGACCAAAGTTAATGACAATGAGGTACTTGCTTCTACTTCTAGACGCATATCTGATTGTAGATCTTGTTCTTCTACTGCTAGGTCAAATCCTAGAAACTCAGAGTTATGCGACTCTCTTGACATACTCCTAAATGAATTAAGAGCAATTCAAAAGAGTTATGAGAGTGTCAAAGTTTAAAGAGAATCACTTAGAGGTGAAGATCTAAGATTGACAACTGAAATATTAAACTTTGTTAAATCTAACAGCAGAGTGCAAGAAGTTAGGTCTGCGGAGATTCATATTGATTCTACTGAGAAAATTACTATATCTGTATCCACAACTAACCCAACATCTTCACTTCAATTCAAATGTGCGAAACCACATGGAGGTAGAACATGACTTGGATTTGATAGTCAACGGAATTCTAAGGCTGGTCCTAGTAAAGTTTCTGAACCTAGTACCATAATTGGTCCTAAGTTTGTAGCTGAACAAAATCCCAAACTCTGAAGACTGCTGAACTTGGTAGAGCTGACAAAAATTCAGCAAGGCCAAATAGAGCTGCTGATAAAGCTGCCGGATCAGACAAATCTGCTCAGCAGAATATATATATATTTACTCCCTCCGTCTCGTAATATAATGTCTTTTGGTTTTTTAGTGGTGTCCCAAAATATAAGTCATACTCTAAAAACAATACAATATTAAATGCTTTATTTTTACTTTTATGCTAAACAATGCAATGTTATAAGTCACTTTAAAAAACAATGCAAAAAACTACTACTTCCGTCCCACAAAAAGTGTCCATTTTTTCAAAATGAATTGTCACATAAAAATTGTCCATTTAGAAGACCAATACATCATTTAATGCACTTTTTCCAAACATAACACTGACGAGGACGGATCTAACCATGCCACGTGTCATGCACACACCACCAAAATAGTAATATAAAATAAACTCGAGACCCTAACTCTTAAGGGCCGTGAGCCCCAGTATAAGCCTAAAAGGCTGATCTCCGCCCTTGGGAGGGAAGCTGGTCAGAGTACCCATCGATCCACCGCAGGTCGGTCAGGATGAGGTAGGGGCAGACATGCGGAGATCGGTCACATGGACCTCGATTGCTCGCCGCAGGTCAGCTAGAGCGTATGATAGCTACACGTTTATAAGGATAATTATGGAAAGAATCCTAAGCCATTAAGGCTCTGATCTTTATCATTTAAATCTAATATTTGAATAACGTAATTATCTCCTAAAATCAAAGGATGAATACGGTTTAATCATTCTTGCAAGATACGGCATAGAGTCCATAATGGACCCGGCCCATGCAGGCTTAGGGCACAAATGTTCCCTTTATAATCGTTCATAAAAACTACAGTGGACTTGATTCCAAGACACACATTGGATACATAGGCAACCTGTAAAAAGATCTCAGGCTCAGTCTAAATCATCCCCGAGAACCTTCTTCTTATTCATATTTTTCTTGCTTTTTACCCTTGATTCAATTACCACTAGATTATACGACCCATTCTATACCCAATGAAATTCAGCTTCGTCAATTGCCGCTAGGAGGAGGGCC
Source organism: Gentiana macrophylla (assembly GCA_026214975.1). Lineage (NCBI taxonomy): Eukaryota > Viridiplantae > Streptophyta > Magnoliopsida > Gentianales > Gentianaceae > Gentiana > Gentiana macrophylla. The sequence continues at coordinate 166,910 of JAOBSW010000389.1, read as the reverse complement.
TTCTACTGGTAATTGTTTGAGATTCATCCTGATTGCATCAATGGCCAAAACACGCAAGCAGAGGGCCGCTGAAAACACCTAGAATGGCCAAAACAATCATAATGAGGAAGAGGAGAATGGTAATTCTGAGAGTCACCCACAGCAAACCGAGGAAGCTTCCTTGGATCAGCAAGCTCTCATCAATCAGTTGGCGGCAATGGATCCCACCACCAGACATGCTATCCTCCAGGCAGTTCATCCAGAAGACGGCGATACAGAAGAAAGTACTAGAGGGAAGACGCACTCTAGTCAAGAAAAGTGCAAGCAGTATGAGGAGGCCTCTGCCTCGAATAGGGGAAAAAGACCGCTGGATGCCTGGGTTAGGGAAGAAGCTTGAGCCAAAATCAATGCCATGATGGGCAGAAAGTCCGATGATTTTTCTTTCGCTTCACCTTTCACTAGAAAAATAGATGATTATGATCGGCCTGCCGGGTTCAAAGTCCCCAAGTTGGACCCATATGATGGTTCCAAGGACCCATTGGATCACCTTTTCAGTACATCACACAGATGAGTTTGTTTTACGCTTCAGATGAGATGAAGTGCAAAGCTTTTCCTACTTTGCTTACGGACAGGGCCCGTGCATGGTTCCGAAAACTCCCATCAAGGTCAGTTTCTAAATTTAAAGATTTGAGTAGAATGTTCCTTCATGCTTTTATTACGGCTAAGCCGTTCCAAAGAAATGCGACCCATATTCTCACAATCAATCAAAAGAAAGAGGAATCTGTCCTCCAGTACTTAAAGAGATTTAATGAGGAATCTATACAAGTCAAGGATGCAGATGACCCATTGTTGATCGCATCGTTCGTAGCTGGACTTCAGGAGGGGAGGTTGCATGCCAAGCTGAACAAAAAACTCCCTAGGTCCATGGAAGAATGCACAGATGCGGCATACAAGCATTGCCAGGGTGAAGAGATGAATAGGATGAATCGAGAGTCGGAGAAAGGAGAGTCCAAGAGAGAGAAGACAGAAGACAAGCCTGATAGGAAAAGGAAACGGTCTGGGACCGTATGACTGCCCCAATCATAGATCGGTTGGGGAAGAAAGGTGCTTTAAAAGATATGGACTTTATCCCTCTAAATCGACCTCGGGTACAGTATTGGCGATCATGGAAAGGAAGGGTTTGGTCCGGACTCCTCCGCCAATGAGAGGTCCCCCAGAAATAAGGGACAAAGTAAATTTAGTGCCTACCACAAAGATGTGGGGCATGATTCAGAGGATTGTAAGGATCTGATAAGAGACATCGATGCTGCTATAATAGAGGGAAGATTGGACGAGGTCGTGGACCGATCTCAAGACCTCGAGCCCCGAGGTCAAAGAGATTTCAGACGTAGGGCATACCGGAAAGATCGGGATAGGCAAGAAGAGCCGTGGAGAAGAAGAGACCGAACTATGGATGCTGATCGACAGATAGACAATCACCTAATCAACACCATCGTAGGTGGCCCAGCGTCATTCTGGATGGTTTAAATAGGCAGATCGGAAAGTCGGCGATTTACGGTTCTAAGGACCCACTCCCCATGATAACCAACAATGAGGCCGTTGTCCACAAGAATCTGGTGAAACGTATATGCATCGATGAAACTGAGAGACTTAAGGTTAACACTCGTCTCAACACCACTCTTTGGCTTTGCAGGGCCTCCAGTTCATTCTATAGGGATGATAAAACTTATCACAACATTCGGTAAGGAACCCAGAAGCAAGACGCTGATGATTAACTATGTGGTGGTAAAGGCTCCATCAGCGTACAACATCATTATGGGAAGACCAGCGCTGATCGAGCTCCGAGCTGCGATTTCGCCGGTCCACATCAGCCTAAAGTTTCCTACCATAGAGGGTTCAGTGGAGATCAAATGAGATGTAGAAGCGGCAAGGAGCTGCTATACGGCGATGGTCAATAGGAAAGGAGTAGAGGTGGTGCAAGTTGAGACGAGTTACATGCACTGATGATTTATTTTATGTCCCTTTTCCTTTGATACCTTTGTATCACATTATTTCTTTTACTTCTCGATGATTTAAGTTTTGCACTTGGCGAGTGCTTTTTTATGCAAGTTATGAATTTTGATGCTTTACGTTGCAATAAGAATTATGCTTCTTTAAGTTGCACAACCCATGTATGTACAAGGTTTACAAAGGATAAACTTATTGAGTCCGCTGGACGGACAAGAAGAGATCCGTAGGTCGGACTCAGCGTAATCTTATTAAGTCCACAGGACGGACAAGCTGAGATCCGCAGGTCGGACTCAGTGTAATCTTATCGAGTCCGCAGGATGGACAAGCTGAGATCCATAGGTCATACTCACTGTAATCTTATTAAGTCCGCAGGACAAACAAGCTGAGATCCGCAGGTCGGACTCAGTGTAATCTTATTAAGTCCGCAGGACTGACAAGCTGAGATCCGCAGGTCGGACTCAATGTAATCTTATTAAGTCCGCATGACGGACAAGTTGAGTTCTGCAGGTCGGACTCATTGTAATTTTATTAAGTCCGTAGGACGGACCAATTGAGTTCTGCAGGTCAGACTCAATGAAGTTTGCAAGGGACAAACTTCCTAGAATCCGCAAGACGGACAAGATGAGTTCCGTAAGTCGGAATTAGTGTAATATTATTAAGTCCGCAGGACAGACAAGTTGAGTTCCGCAGGTCGGACTCAGATTAATTTCATTTAGTCCACAGGACGGATTCGGTCCACTTCTATTAAGTCCACGGGATGGACTAGCGGAATTCTACAAGACTTAGTGTAATTTTATTCCACTTTCAAGATAGACAAGCCGGAGAACGGATCCAGATTACTAGAGCCGTAAGAGGGCTTTCGCCTCGCAGGTCGGACTCAAGAGTCAAAGGAAACTCAAGTCCATAAGATAAACAGACTCCAAGAAGAAACCAAGGAGCAAACTTATACTAAGTGTGTCATTCAAAAATCACAAATTATTGAAGGATACACTGGGGGGTTAGGTCAGAAGATCAGAGAAGACACGCCAAATTGAGTTCAAGTAATACTAAGACACTTACATAATATGAAAAAATTTGCAAAAAATTATATTATATATATTACGATACATTTACATTCTGAAAGCAAAAAAGTACAAGGCAATAATCTAAGACCCAAGTTGAACTCTGCTATGGTCTCGTAGCCACATCCGACATGGACAGGTCTGTAGACCTTTGAATGGAGGCACGTTGGGCTGCATGCTTGGCCACGATGTCCTCCCCCTTCCGGAAGCTTCCGGAAGTATCCTACACGGTCATTGTATAGATCTTGTCCATTCCCGACCTGTACATGGTTGTGTTGGGAAGGCGACCAATGTCCTCTTCGGGAAGCTGAGCCAAGGCATCGTTTATGCCCATGGTATAAGCTCCACAGGCTGCAAGGGCAATGAGCAAATTCAAAGCTTGGGTAAAGTCCGGTGAGGCCTGATATTCTTTAAGTACGCGAGCAGGGGCTGCGACAAGCTCAGCTGCTAAGGCATCATTTTCTTTCCGAAGCCTGGTAATGATCTGCCCCAGTTCTGACGTTTCTGCCAGGTGCTCTCTCTTCATGGATTCAAGAGAATCCTTATATGCAGATCCCAACTTATACAGTTCGGTTTCTTGAGCCTAAAGACGTTGCTTAAAGGACTCATTCTCCTGGATAGCGGCTTGCAAACTCTGAGTGAGCTGATCACGCTCAGCAGATCCTCTCTCCAGGTCGGTAATCCTCTTCCTAAAATTCTTTATGTGGGAGGAGGCATCAGCCATTATTTTAAAAGCCTCATGTCCAACACGGTACCCCTGTGAAAGGAACATGATAAGCCTTAGAAGAAATAAAACCCAAGGGTAAAGCCAAGAGAAATTGTTGAAGTTACTTACATATTCAATGGTGCTAGTCCCTTCTTTAGCCAACTGTTCGTTGGTCATCTCCAGTACGGGGCCAGGCCCCAACTCTTTCTCTTCTTCTTCCTCGTCCTCTCCCTCGCCCTGGTCGGTTAGCTCGGGGATCTGATCTTCCGATTTGCACCTCTTCCTTAGCCGACCACCTCCAGCACCAGACTGGATTCTCCGTAAGAGGGGAGTCCCTTCATCCTCGTCCTCATCATCATCAGAGATGTCAATGGTAAGAGTTGTGGGATTTGCCCGGGGAACAGACGAGCACGGGGTGACATCCGTCTGTTGCTCCAGCAGAACAACGCTTACCGGCACAACATTGACCGGTATACCTGTGGGAAGATGCTCCTCAGTGTGCGACCTCTCCGTGGAAATGCTTTCACCAACTTGATCTCCTCCTACAACATCCAGTAAGACAACAAATGTTTCCCCTGCAAAAAAATCAGAAAGAAGAGGTCGAGTTTATATCAGGAAAGTCCAAGATAAAACAAAAAGTTGCTACAAATTAAACCATACACGCGGTTTGCTCCTCAGCGGTGAGAGGTACATATGGGTCAGGTCCAGCCTCTTCAAGCCTAGCTGCCTCAATGAACTGGGACGACAATTCCTTAGTAAGTATAAATGACATGAATCTAGAAGAGCCTGAACTTCGGTAAAGTCAGTGGTCTCGGGGGTAACGTCCTTAGCCACGTCGTTAGATCTCCACCGGCTCAGCTCAGTGTGCCCACCATTCTGAGCAAAGAAAAAGTGGGCATGCCAACCTGTAGACGGTGAAGGTCCATCAACTATATACGCCTGGCACCGGACTGGCAGGGAAGTTGATACCATCCAGCAGGTCCTGGATTCTTCCTGATTTAGTGAAAAACCCTAAAGAGGTTTACAGAGAAACGAATTCCCACCATCCAACATAGGATGGCGAACCCTAGAATGCTCTTAACCCCGTTAGGGGCAACCTGGGCAGCACCTATGCCGTAGTACCAGGGTAATCGCAAACCAGGTTGGGACGAGGTAGGAGAAGACCTGCGGAGATCGGTCACACGGACCTCGATTGCTTGCTGCAGGTCGGCTAGAGCGTATGATGATAACTACACGTTTATAAGGATAATTACGAAAAGAATCCAAAGTCATTAAGGCTCTGATCTTTATCATTTAAATCTAATATTTGAATAACGTATCTCCTAAAATCACGGGATAAATACAGTTTAATCATTCTTCCAAGATACGGCATAGAGTTCATAATGGGCCCGGCCCATGCAGGCCTAGGGCACAAATGTTCCATATGTAATCGTTCATAAGAACTACGGCAGACTTGATTCCAAGACACACTTTGGATACGTAGGCAACCTGGAAAAAGATCCCAGACTCAGTCTAAATCATCCCTGAGAACCTTCTCCTTATTCATATTTTTCCTGCTTTTTACCCTTGATTCAATTACTACAAGATTATACGGCCCAGATTTATACCCGACGAAATTTTGCTTCGTCACCCCTATTATAACATTTAATATTTATATATTCATTTCATATTCCAAAAGATCATTTATTAGTTGATAAAGCTATATATGTCCATCACTATTTAAAATACAACACGTTAATTATTTCCTTAACCTGTGTGCAACACAAAAAGTGGACACTTTTTGTGGGACGGTGGTTGTATTTTGAAATCTTAAAAAATTGTTCATTTATAATATTTCTTATACAGTGCGTAAAAACTAAAAATACTTATATTATAGGACGGAGGGAGTGTATATATATAGGGGTTCTAAAGGCACCCATATTTTTATTTCCGGCACCATTATTTGATTATTTTTTTTGATGGAAAAAACGTCATTGACACTGACGTTGATATTGAAACACCAACGTCAGTGCTATTCATAAACGAATGACAGTGGACTGACGTTTCTAAGTTGTGACACTTTTATAACGTAAATGTCTGTGCCACTGACTTTCGTTGTTGAACACCAACGTGTAACGCCCCCAGACCTGGTAGCGCTAAATGAGTCATAAATGTCCGGTCAACTGCTTAGACCTCCGTCCTCGCTTGGTCTAAAAGGGCTAACCCGAGTTGACAAGACCTTTATGTCTCACACTTATATGGGGTGAGCATTCTCTTATTTTACCGATGTAGGACTTTACATTCTCCCCCCTTATAAGGGACTGGCGTCCTCGCCAAGACGGCCAAGACTTGTCCCGGATCGCCCTACCAGAGATACTAGAGGCCATCATTACACCGTCTTCTTGTACGGTGCAGCGCATAGTTCCGTCTGATAGTCGGCTCTGAATACCATTCTAAATACGCCCCCAGACCCTGGGCCTGGTAGCGCTAAATGAGTCATAAATGTCCGGTCAACTGCTTAGACCGCCGTCCTCGCTTGGTCTAAAAGGGCTAACCCGAGTTGACAAGACCTTTATCTGATTCTTAAGCTAGTTGTTACCCAGGATAAGAAGTTTGGTAGGTAGAGACTAGGTGTTGTCGTTATAGTGCTCCTCGATGGCAAGAAACGATTGCGTGGTGATTTTTCAATCTAATGTCTTTATTAATAAGGTTCTCTTTTATAATCATCTAGTTTCCTACTTGGTTATCCCAATTTCAAACGTTTCTCCATCCATACTAATGGTAACCCATGCTCTGGTTAAATCCTCCATTTGAAACTTCTGAAACTCGGTAAAAGAGTAGGAAGATGGAAGAAGAAGAAGACTGTAAGAGTTATAAGACGAAACGCTTTGCAAAGTCCAGAGTTCAAGTACACCCTAGTTGCATTCGAGTTTCGAGGACGAAACTCCTCTTAAGGGGGAGGAATGTAACATCCCGACTTTTCATAAAAGGGTAATATAGTAATTTGATGTATTTACTACGACCTAATTATTATTTGTCTTTTATTTAATTGAAAGTTAAGTAAAAGGATTTGGAAAGTAATTATATGGAATAAAGAGATTTAGCTAATTAATTAATGGAATTAATTATTGGCTATTTAAGGAAATAATCCCCAAAATTCCCTTATAATTGTGTCATGCTAATTCTGAATAATAAAAGAGAAGGAACGACGTGAAAAAAAAAGTTGAGGAACGCAGAAGGCAACGCAAGTTGCCTGGAACGAAAACTTCAACCGTGCGGCCAATCCGTTCATCATTTCAAGATGCCGCAGGAGAGAAAAGTGATCAGCGCGAGGAGACGCAACTTTGGAAAATAACATCTCTCGATTCCGTAAGTTTTCAGTTTAGCCCCAGTTTTTGGTATTCGTAGAGTTCGATTCTTCAAAAATTCGTATCTTTCAATCCGTAACTCTGTTTCGCAGCTATGAGAAGTCGAAACGATCGTCTTGGAGCGTAGATCATTCTAAAATTAGTTTGACAGCATTTAATCCAGGTAATCTGCGGTTTTATGCACTTTTTCAGTTTCGTTTTCTGCAAAGAAATAGGATTTTAGGGTTTCTTGTTGATCAAATAGGTTTTGGGGTTGAGGATCAACAGTTGTTGCAGTTGCTTGGAGTTTTGCTTCCAGTTTTTCTGGAAATTAAGGTAAGAGGCTCTTCCTATGATTCCAATTATCGTTTATAAGGTTTAGATCAAGTTTTAAGGAGTTTTAATGCTAGGAAGATGTGTCTTTTCGTTGATCAATGATCATAGATGCTATGGTTTGATTAGATATGTTTTTCTGTGTTTTACTGGGTTTAATTCGATGTTAATTAGGTTAGAAACAGATTAGAAATTGTTTTGAAGATTTTAGCATTTTGGGAAAAACCCAGGCAAACGAGCGTTCGCACTAGGCAAACGGGCGTTTGCAATCATAGCAGCTCAAACGGACGTTTGCACAAGGCAGACGGGCATTTGAGGTTAGACTTTTGATTCAGGATGTAGCCATTTTTGTCGGACGGGCGTTTGACCTGTTTCACCTTGTTTTTACTGTTTTATCGTTTCAGCTTGGTTTCGGGCTTCATAATCATGTTATTAATGTTTTAAACCCTTAATTTGTGATACGTGAACATTTCATAAACATAAACAAGCCTGAATTGAGCTTCTGATTCGTTCAGTTAAAACACCGAATGTACTCTTAAAGGGAGTTGAAGTTCGGATCCGTCGGAAGAGCATGATAGTTGATTGAGCTAAAATTTATCCCAACAAAAACAATTTGTAAAGACTCGAAACCGTGGGCAAACTAACTCTCTAACCGGCAGTGTACCGGGTCGATTGCTAGAATAGCTACAGGAGTACGAGGTCGAACCCAAGGGAAAAGTGTTTGTGAGTACCAAAGCGAACGTGTTACTTAGTCTAGGTGAACAATCTTTTAAAGTGTTTGATTACTACAACGATACTAAAGTGATTCCTACTAACGAGTTTAGAGATAAGAAAGAAAGAAGATTAAACTACTAGGTTCAAAGATAGGTTAAGGGACATAGCCGAACCATGATCAAAATAGCTAGTTTCAACCCCAAAGGATAGACAAAACCGGGAGTGTGCATTAAAACAAACGAACTCTCGCATACAATTTCACGGGTGCGTACTCCTAATCCCGGTGCTAAGGTCTGAACAACTCTCTCCTAACACCTTATGCCAAGTTAACTACCCTTCCCTAAAGAAGTTTCACTAACAAGACAAGTTATGCACTAGAGCCGCTTAAACGTTGAAACGAGTAACCTCGTATTGGGCTCGAGTTTAACAATTAAACCGAGTCTACGCCGCGATCTTAGAACCCCTTTTCCCATACCTCCCCTGCAAAATACATATGTAAGATTGGTATGTGAGATTACTAAATTAGGTGATCAATCTAATCTAGCGATGTTATAACAAGTTCTAAGACGTGAAACAAGCAAGATTAAACAATAAAAAGCACTACCCACTCCCAATTTCATCACCCAAAGGGCGATTTCACTAAATTTCACATGATTCGACTATGAAAAGGGATTAGCTACTCATTATACTAGTTAAAACATGAAAAAAATAGTAAATTAAAGACATAACAACTAAAAGAAAGAAGAAATATACCATTAACTTGCAGAAATTCGAATTTGAGATCCAAAAGTACAAAATAGAAAACTAATTAAAAGGTGGTCTCTTAGTGTTTGAAGTAGAAATCTGAGCTAAGAAATGAAAAGATTAAGCTAAGATTATGTTGATTCAGGATAAGAGAAAGTATTCTAAGCTATTACAAAAATCGAGCTAAGAAATGGGTAGGGTTTTGCTAAGAGAATAGTTGTTTTCAAGAAATAGTCTAAGGGGGTATTTATAGGTGGGGGGAAAATCTGCAGAAAATGGCTCCAAACGCACGTTTGGGAGGCTGAGAATGGCGTTTAACTTCTTCAAACGCGCGTTTCGCTTTGTGCAAACGCGCGTTTCGCTTCATTTCTGGGCAGGATCTTGACTGATCTTCATCTGGAACGCATGTTTAAGAAGGTTCAAAAGCCCGTTTGGTGGACTTGGAACGCGCGTTTAGGATGTTCAAACGCGCGTTTGGAGGACTGGAACGCGCGTTTAGGAGAAATTTGAGACGCGCGTTTGGAAGGCTTGGACTGATCAAGTTGTGGCTTTTGAAACGCACGTTTGGGGGGTTCAAACGCGCGTTTGAACCCCTTTCCTCCAAATCTTCAACTTCTCTCCCCTTTTTGACCTCCTCTCTTGCATCGATCATGCTTTTCACCATAAATCATCGCCTTTCGGGTCCTCGAGACACTAACACCCTACAACATCGTAAATGACCAAAAACATCCAAACAATTCCGGAGGGTAAAAGTGCTTGGGAATGGGGTTAATATCAACAAAAAGGGGTAGTAATCCATCAAAGTAACGGATTCACTCCCCGTGCCATAAACTCACGATATTACCCCGAAAATGGTCTAAATAACCCAAAAAACGTGCTAAACATGTGGTAAACGGGGGTGGGAAATGCACCGGAGTCACGTAAAGTTGACTCCCATCAATAGTCTTGTGCTTTGATGAATTAGTATTCATCAATGTCTGTGTAATTTGCTAGGCCTTGTCCGTGTCTAGTGGTCTAGGAAGAAAGTAGTATTTGTGAGGGAGATTACTTGAAAACACTTAGGTGGTTAGTTAATCATTTTAATAAATATGTACTTGACTAGTAAAAGATTAAACAACATGTCTCTCTTGGATAGGCACCAGTCTATATCGCGATGTGTGTGCTACCTCTGAAGGTGGAAGAACCCGTATGTCACAAGAACCACAAGTTCGGGGGACTCCACTGAGACGCGCGTACTATCGGAGTCTACCTATTCTAGACTTCGTGGATATTGGTGAGATCCACTAATATGTTGCAATCGATATCTCCTGGTGGATATACATCAGGCGTAGTGCCATTGAGTGCGGTTGTAACATAGATAAGCTAAGTAGCAACGTTTAGTCAATTCATGTTGATGGACATGAAATGAACCCCAGATTGAGTCGGTCACACAAAGATAACTAAACCTTTAAATATCTTTTCTTTATAAATCTTAATTGTTGTCATAGCTTCTCACTTTTACTAAGTACTTTGTACTTACCTCATTTGCATTTTCTTTTGTATGCATTGTGGGGTGAGAAGACGAACAGGTTGATCAAGTGTAGACGACGGCTTTTGAAGACTTGAAGTCTTGGCGAAGCTTTTAGCTTATTTTCTTTATAAAGGTTGTGCTAGACTAGTTGTGTTTATTTTCGTAGACTTATTGTATTTCTACTTTTAAGACCTCGTATTGTATAAGTCTTTGGGTTTTTCGTCGTTGTAATTTAACTATCCATCTTTAGTATGGTTGATTTCTATTCATAGTAGCATTTATGTTTTTACCCGAGTCCTTTTAGCTTCCGTTTGCTTTTATTTGATACTTACGACGTGAGGCTTGCGTATAATATTAGATTTATTTAATGCTATACGCGCCGAACGTTTCTCTTCCGGATAAGGGCTCGGTATCTGGTAGCGGGGCATTACACAACGTCAGTGGTTTTCAATAGCAACGTCAGTGCCACTGACATTCCGTTTATAAAAAATCATCGTAGTGTCGGAGTAATTTTTTGTGGTGTCGGGAGTAATGTGGTCCCGGAAGTAGAAACATGAGTGCCTTTAGACCCTCTATATATACTAGTAAAATGTACGTGCATCAGCACGTGTTTTAGTGAAATGAAACTTTTGAAAACAATATTAATTAATACATAATTTATTAAGTATTTATTCAACGTAAAATATAAACCTGCTATTATATAAAATTATACCAAACGATCTTATGTTTTTTTATTAGCATTTGAAATTTATAAATTCATGTACTCGATACATTTATCAACCTTCTAAAGACAATAAGCATTCTAAATTTATAAATCTGTGTATTTAATATATATTGAGCACATGTTTATCGTAATTATCTAGTAAACATCCTTTCAAAAAAAATTATCTAGTAAACATGTGGACATTTACAAAAAAATTAAGCAAATTAATGCTCTAAACAACTCATTTTGATAAGTGCATTAAAAAATTATAGCATGTGGCTTTCATGTGCATATAATTTTATATGTTTACTATATCTTAGTTATGAATATACTTTAGTAATTGTAAAGTAACACCTATTAAACAAAGTAACATTTGAGCTAATGATCAGTATATTTTTAACATTTGATGTATTAATCTAAGATTCAGTTTTAATTAGTATGATAGGAAGAATGGTGAAACCATAGAATTTTATTGTCGGTTACAAATATATTTTAGTCATTATAACTATCATTCAGTTATTTTGTAAGTTATATTTTCATCGTTCCTATTTAATTGACGAAGTTGCCACAACCATGCATATCAATCCAACATATCCTCCCGCATAATAAATGCGTTCCTATTTAACAGATGGATTATGCTGCCTTGAATTACTCTTTGTCCTCAAAATATCATCTTATAAATCACTCGGGAAAAGACTTCTCGTGAGGCATGAAATACTTTATATGACACATATGCAAAGCCATCCTTGTGGCTGAATCAAACAAATTCAATAATACCTCAAATCTATGCAAAAAGGTTCTCAAATAATCTCTAATTACCTTCATGTTGTGAAAACTTAAGCTGATGAATTAGTCGACGGATCAGGATGATCTTGTGAATCTTATTTCAGACAATTTGGGAGATGACTATAAAGAGTTGGCTAGGGCTATTCAAACCGTTCACTTTTCCTGGTCTTTCTACAACTCATTTGGCCGTATGACATCCCTCTCTCAGTGATGGTTCGTTTCCACATCTTACTATTCCTGATTCTTGGAAACATGCACAAAATACTTTCTCTCATTCAATAGGCTCAAGTTTTCGCCCTAAAAAACCCTTCTTGGTTATTTCCAATGAGGAAAGTGCAAGGACATTCAGAGAAATGGCGGAATCCTTACCAGGTTCAACCTCATACAAATTTTTCTCATTCGGTACAGTTCCTTTAATATTGTGTCATCTTCAAGTACATTTGGATGCTCTGTCATCTTCTCTATGGCTTCTTGATAGTGGTGCCACGCATAATGTTACCACTGATCTTAGTAATTTGGCATTACGCACGTCTTATTCTGACAATGAAGATATCATGGTTGGTGATGGAAATAATATTTCCATCACACACATATGTTTTTTATCTTTACTCCTGTAAAATAGTTTATGTTTGACGATGTATGAAATCCTCCGGGGTACAATTGAGTTGATATTCGGGTAAATGCATCTCTAGGTGATGATCCTATGATTATTTTTCTTACGCTTATAGTTACGATTCTTCATTTTCATTTGACGTACGGTTTTGTTATAGACATAAATCATTTTAATATTTCTTTTAAGTTTATAATTTTGTTTTGTTTTTTTAAAGGTAAGTTTATATCTTTTTGAGTTGATGTAGGTAATCTTTTGATGTTGGCTTATTACGTTACTTTCACGTAAGCCTAGTCTAATTATAAAATAAGAATAGATGATTGATGTGTAGAGGATTATGTTTATAATTAGATTAGATTAGATTAGATATTTTCTCAAAAAAAAATATTAGACTATATTAGATATATTGATTTTTTGTAGAGTTTGCATCTTTTTAAATAAATTTAATTTTGTTTTGTTGAATACTCATTCTAATTAGATCACTACGGAGTGAATGAGGGTTTACTATCACGTTAAACCATGCACGGTGTATTTTGGCTTTTGAATCACAGTTAGTGAAATGGTAACCAATTTCCACACAACTAAATTATTCTTAAGAAATATGCACGTACGCAAATCAATTGTTTTTTCAGCTTTGTTTTGTACTTATTGAGCTAGCAATTTCTACTCTTTGCTAATATGAGAATGTTTTAATTAACATTGACATTGACTACACATAGATATAATCAACACACAATCCACACACATAATTCATGTTAACAAATGGAATGGTTATGAAAAAAATACATGAATTGTTATATTTACAATTCATTATTAACAATTTATTATTGTATGTCATCTTCTATACATGCACGGGGTGTTTTGTTTTCCTATCATTGTTGATTTTGTTTTGTTTTGTTTTGTTTTAGATCACTATTTTTTTTCTAAGTTTATCATCTTATTTTATTTTTTAATGGTATGTTTATATTTTTTGATTTGATGTGGGTAATTATTATGTGGGTTTTTTTTGATTAGTTTCACGTAACCATTTTTTATAGATGATTGATAAAAATAATAATAGATGATCGATGCTTGTGGATCTCTTCAATATGATAAATGGCTTGATTTTTGTGTTAAAAAAAGACTGATAAATGTTGATGGATTTACCATTAGATAGACGATATATTTTTTAATAGGAATTACATTTATAATAATGGCTTGATTTAACGATAGATGATTATGTTTAACGATTGATGCTTGTTGATTTCTTCTATATGATAAATGGTTTGATTTTTGTGTTAAAAAATGATTGATAACTGATGATGAATTTACATTAGATAGATGATTGATTTTTATATAGGAATTGCATTTATAATTTAATAATTACTTAATAATTAATATATTCATTATTGAAAAAAATTAACGTGTTGATTGGATTTTTTAAATAAGCTTTTAACGTGTTTTTTTAAAAATAATCATTCATTTTATGGTTGAGTTTATAATTGATTGGGTAGATATATGGAATTCGATTAAGATTTATGATTGAAGGTATGTTTATAATTTTTGATTTGATGTGGGTAAATTTTTATGTGGGTTTTTTTAGTTTAAGTTTCATGTAACATTTTTTTTTATAGATGATTGATAAAAATAATAAGAACAGATGATTATGTTTATGATTAGATTAGATAGATGGTTGGTAACTTTAATAGGATTTAACGATTAATAAAGGATGATGGATTTTTGTTTTCGCAAGATATACCCAGACAATTGACTGAGACAATCCTTCGAGGAACTGTCGGGCACCAAATGTTGGGACCTCTCCCAACAAGGTTTACTGCATCCACAAGGGGTCGAACCCCCTATGACATCCAGCCCATAGAAAAACTGGACCGTCAAGTTCATGTCATTATATAACTTGAAAACCTATGTATTGTTGGCCCTAAATGATGTCTCACCAACCCATATTAGCATGAAATTCCCCACGAGGGAAGGTTCTACAGAAAATCAAAGGCGATGTGGAAACAACTAGGAGCTGTTACACGGCAACGGTAAAAGGGAAGATGATGATTCAACAGGTGAACATTGAATAACTACTTCCCGAGGACGAAGAGAACTGGTCCTCTGAAGACCAGACAGAGGCTGCTCGTCTATAGGACGAGCAGGTAGACTCAACAGTTAGCGTGGGGACATGGATTCCAGACTCACCCAAGAAATCTCTGATAAACCTTCTAAAAGAATTCAGAGACGTGTTTGTATGAAAAGCAGAGGACATGCCAGGTTTATATCCAGAGCTAGCAGTTCACAAGATGAACATAGATCCGAACAGGAGGCCTGTTCGTCAAAAGAAAAGGCACTTTGCCTCTGAGCGCATCTCAGCAATTAAGCAAGAGGTGACAAAGTTATTGCAGGCCAACAGAATCAAAGAAGTCATATATCCAGAATGGTTAGCGAACCCTGTACTGGTTAAGAAACCAGATGAGAGTTGAAGGATGTGCGTTGACTTCAATGATCTCAACAAAGCATGTCCAAAAGATTATTATGCTCTACCCAAGATTGACCGTCTAGTGGACTCAACAGTGGGGTTTGAAGTGTTTGCATTTTTAGATGCTTACAAAGGATACCACCAGATCGCGATGGATCCTCAAGATGCAAAAAAAACTTCTTTCGTAACAGAGTTTGAGACTTAATGCTACGTCACTATGCCCTTCAGGCTGAAGAGCAAGTCTCTTGATCAGTGTTTGAATGATGTCAGAGAGGTGCTTGAATTCCTGAGGAAAACTCAGATGAAACTCCCAAGAAATGCACATTTGGGGCCAGATCAGGTAAATTCCTAAGATACAAGATATCCAAAGACGGAATTAGAGCAAATCCAGATAAGGTTGATGCACTGAAAACTATGTCCCTGCCGAAAAACATCAAAGAAGTACAACGGTTAATGGGACGGACAGCGGATTTGAACATGTTTCTTTCCAGATCGGCACAACGTGCCTTACCATTTTTCAAATTCTGAGAAGAGCAAGGCCTTTTCAGTGGGATGAGAAAAGTCAGAAGGCCTTTGAAGAACTGAAGCTATACCTGGCCGAACTGCCTACACTCACTGCTCCTCAAGAAGGAGAACCCCTGTACGTTTACTTGGCAGTATGTGAAGAAGCGCTCAGCGCAGTATTGGTAAAGGAGCAAGACGGACAGCAGATTCCGGTTTTCTTTGTAAGCAAAGCACTCCATAGACCAGAGGTCAGATATTCAAATGCAGAGAAATTGGCATTGGCGTTGGTGCATGCCTCCATGAAGTTGAGACCCTACTTCCAGGCACACCCCATCAAGGTAATCACAGACCAGCCCTTATGGAAAATCTTGGGACGACCAGAAACCACAGGAAGGTTAGCAAAGTGGGTCGTCGAACTGGCAGAATATGATATTGACTTCCGAACCGAACTGCCATCAAAGCTCAAGCCTTAGCGGGTTTCCTAGCTGAAGGGATAGCTGTTCGACTAGGGGGCGATCAGTGATGTATGAAAAATATATGATCAAATTATAAGACTTTTTATTATTATATTTATGATATTTTAGTATAATTTCATATAAATGCATTAAAAACTTATAAAAATCATAGTTAGTTATAATTAGATGCATAAGTTATAAAAACGATAAAAATGATGTTTTTTTGTCGATTTACGTTTGGTGTTTCATTGATATTATTGCAGATCGATGTTTACCAAGATCCCAAAATATGACATACTTTGAAGTATAAATCATGAGTTTTGTGGGATAAAAGATTATGCCAAAATCTAACAACTTTGAAACAGATCAATCAGATTTAATGTTTCTACCGTAACTCATCTTCAACGGACATTTGATCTAACTTAGAGGCATTTTCAGAGAAAAAGTCCTTGATGAAAGTTGTAGGCCTTCAAAAGAGCTTTCCAACGAATATCAAATCATGTCAATCTGAGGTCTACAGCTCGAGATAGGTTTTTACAAACATCAGATATGTTGTATGTCCGGCACGCGCCGGAGAAGGCCGAATATTGCAGAAAAATCTCTGAAACTGGGCCCACAAATCTCTGACAAGGGAATATATATCGTAGCCGCACGCGCGCGGTGGTGGTCGGCACGCGCCCGCCTTGTGATATATGGTCTATAAATAGACCTCAAATGCAACCATTTTGAAGTGTACCAATGCATATATCTCTTCTATATCTATATATAGTTTCGTTTTGTTGTTTTTAGTTAAATAAAAAACATGAACGGCACTCTGCCGAATAATCTTTGTAGTATAAAGTATCGTTATAATGCTTAGAGGATGTATCAAGGCTCATTGATGTCAAGGAGTTGCTATTTCCGGAGGATACAACTCAAGCTTCGATTGTAATCTGCAACTTTTCTAATGTATTTATGTTGTTATTAGTATTTTACTTATAATGATATTAGGCTAACTTAGTATCTAGCCAAGATATGAAATTGGATTAGTATTATATTTTTAGGGAAATGGATGATGACTATACTAAAATTGGATAAAAATCGGTTATAATGAATCTCTTTCTATATTCGTATTGAATTAGCTACTTGATATGAAAGAATTCATAATCTAATTATGAATTGACGCCTCGTAGTTAGGTTATGAACTCGTTAATAGAAAGACCGGAGGGTAAAATTGGCCGAGTGAAAACGTGACAACGGAATCCGATTTCCTAAACCGGGGGTAGATTTGTTTCGGGAGAAACAAACTCTTATTGAAATATGTACTCAAGAGATTATTACGTTTAATTCGTTTGTTTAATTGACATACCTTAAAATTGGCCGAATGACAAAACGGGAGTGACCCATGCTTGAGGATGACATTGGACAAATGATTGGACATATGACAATTTCAGATGCTCGTGTGAGAATGAATTGTTTAGTTTAGGAGTGCACCGTTTCGTATAATTGATTTAACTTAAAATAAAGATCGAGCACATCCAATTTCACTAAAAGATATAATGATTCAATAACATATTCTTGGCTAGTCTATAATTATAATATCTATCTCCTCCCTTAGATATTGTTTTGGTACCTATATATACTTATATCTATATATATATATATGTATTGCTATATATCTATATATATATTTATATACTTATATATATCTGTTTTTAGTTTTATGCTTTTATTTATTGTTTGTTAGTTTAGAGTTTGGTTGGATGATAAAATTGCGACTTAGATTGAGATAATAACAGTTTCTTGGTGTTTAATCACACGGTGAATTACCAAGTTTTCCTGAGGATCGACACACGACTCATCACTCTATCACTACAATTTGACCCGTACACCGCGGTAAGGATTGATAGCATAGAAAAGGTCCGTCGACTTTTTGGCGCCGTTGCGGGAACGACGCTAATTCATTGTGTTCGAATGATTTCTACTTATATTAACTCAAAAGTCTAGAGGATAAGTCAACACTTTTCTTACCCCATTTCTATTTTCTTTTTAGATTTGGTACTTACCTAATAAGTAAGTTACCAATCTTTACTTTTATCGATTTTAACTATTTTCGGTTTTCGTTAGTTGATGACCGAAAGAGTAAGGCCCCACTTACTCCTTATAAGCCCGACATAGATACTTACGAAAGGCGCTTAAGAGCGAAAGGAAACAAGGTCATACTTGTCGTGAAATCCTGACGGAGAATCATCATCAAATCAAAATACGAAAATGGCTGAAAACAGTGATGAAACACCTGAACAAGGGCTAGATCATGCTCGAGGGCATGGCCAAAATCTTAATCGAGGATCTACCCATACCAAATAACCGAAATAGAAATAATCAAAATCGGAACCGAACAATCGTAATAATAACCCACCAAATCCGAGACCTATTTGTGATCGGACCTTAAGAATAAAACCGGACTAATAATCCAGTTCGTTTACCCAATGAAGGAGCGAATAATTTTGAAATAAAATCTCATCTTTTTGGTCTAATTGACGCAAGAGCCCAATTTCTAGGAGAGGATGATGAGGATCCACATCACCATCTCTATCTTTTCAAGAATTGTGCAATCTGACCAAAAGTCAAGGTGCTCATCGTGAATTAACAAGGATGTCTATGTTTCCTTTTTCTTTAAAAGGAAGAGCACGAGATTGGTTTATGTCACTCCCACATCATTCATTGACTAGTTGGGAGGAAATTCAAACCGAGTTTTTAAAGCAGTATTTTACTCCGGGTAGAAATTTGGAATTAAAAGTCGAAATTGCCAACTTTAGACAAGGATCTGAAGAAACGCTTGGGAATGCGTGGGAGAGATTTAAAAAGTTGCTAAGATCTTGTCCCGATCATGGTTATTCCTTAGAAATGCAAATCCAACTTTTCTGTCGTAAATTAAGGAAAGATTCACGTGCAGATGTAGATCATGCATGTGGTGGTTCATTAATGATGAGTGAAGCCCAAATAGTTTACGATGCTATAGAAAAGATTTCAAAAAATAACAGAATGTGGGAAACCGGTTCTAGCACCAGGAAAGTAGCATTTGCAGGAGAATACACATCGAATACGGAAGTTCTAGCACACTTGGAGAATTTGGGTAGGAAATTTGACAACCTCACAGAACTAGTAGGATCAGAAAACCGAAACTATCGTACCAAATGACTACTCAAGTCATGATAATGTGTCATTAGGGATAGAAGAACCGGAAGGATACTCAAGGAAGAGGTGAGTTTTTACAACAAAGATAGGAATTTGAACAACGCGTATTCAAACTCCTTTAATGCTATTAGAAGAGAGCACCCAACTTTTAGATGGTCCGAAAACCCTAATAAGCCGTGGACAACCGCCATATCGATTCGATATAAGAATCCATATAGTAATCAAGTTCATCAAGGAAATACATCAAATCGTAACCTACAATCGTTACCTAAATCTTATCCACAACATACTACTCAAACTATACCAGTCACCCAAAGTTCAACCCAACTTTGAAGGAGTTGATAAATGGGATAAATTAATGGAAAATATGATGGGTGTAGTATCTACTCAAGCTCGAATATAGAAACTATGATAACTTCTATAGGTTCGACTCTCTAAGGATATGACTATGTTGAAAACGTCTATGGGTGGACATGATACGAGAATGAGAACTATAGAAGCATCGTTAAGGAATATGGAAGATCATTTGAGTAGAGAAGGAGAACGTAACAACAAAAGAGACCTCCAGGAGGATTACCAAGTAATCTTGAAAGAAACCCGAGAGAGGTAAAAGTCGTGATTACGAGAAGTAGGAAATATTGTGAAGATACTAGAGCAGCGGAACGCAGAAAAACAATGAGGTAGAAAATGATTTAAATGGTAATATCATAAAGGAAAAGGACGAACTTGAATTTACTTGATGAAGAGGAAGAAATTATCGAAGAATTCTTAAAATGTAATAATGTTGAACTCAAAATTGAAGGTGAAGAATGGGTAAAAATCTCTAGAATTCGAAAGATCCTATGGATAAGGACACGAGAACCCTATTTAAGGAACATGTCGGAGAAATCGGGGAGAAAACAGGAAGATTTAAAAGTAACGAGAAGGATAAAGTTGATACAGGGGATGTTTTAAAGGAAAAATCTCAAGATAATGAAACTTGGCGATCAAGTAATGCTCAAAGATTCAAGGAGAAAGGAAAAGAGAAAATGACTTGAAACCAAAGGCTATAGATTTAGAATCTTTGCCTTATCCACGAAAAGATCAAATTAAAAAGATAAAACTGATAAGAAATATGCTCGTTTCTTGACACTTTTAGTCATATTCATGTCAATATCCTGTTATGAAGCTTTAGTCAACATGCCCGCCTATGGAAAGTTTCTTAAAGATATCCTATCTAATAAAAAGCGATTAGAAGAATATGAGAATATATGCCTTAATGAAGAATGTTCGCAATACTTGAAATCGACTACCTCCTAAACTTAAAGATCCCGGTAGTTTCACTATCCCATGTGAAATTGGAGGATTTCTGCTTAAGAAAGTATTGTGTGATCTAGGAGCAAGTATCAATCTCATGTCTTATGAGGATTATAAGAAACTAGGAATAGGAGAGTTTACGAATCACCGAAATGACCCTTCGAGATGGCGAGATAGATCAATTAAACATCCTAAGGGAATAATCGAGGACGTGTTGGTTAAAATTGATAAATTTTACTTCCCATGAGACTTTGTAATAATGGAAATGGAAGAAGGATATTCAGCGCCAATTATTCTAGGTCGACCATTTCTAGCTACAGGAAGAACTTTGATAGATGTTCAAAAGGTGAACTAATACTGAGAGAGTTAATGAGGATAAAGTTTCATTCAATATCTTCAAAGCTATAAACCATCCATACAAAGAACTGAATCATGTTCTTTTATAGATGAATATTCTACTATCTCGGGATGCCAAATCTAAAGATTATGAAAATAAATTAGAAGAATGTTTGGCATTTTCTATCTATAAAGAAGATAAAGATGATACTGAAATGAAAGAAGTAATCCTTTATTTAGATAAATGAGGGTTTGTTAAACATCCATGGCATCAAAATTTGAAATTGGAAATGGAAGGACCAGTTTTAAAACCATCAAGAGAAGATCCACCAAGGAATCTGAGTTGAAACCACTTCCTTCGAATTTGAAATATGCTTTTCTTAAAAATGATAATCACTACCTATTATCATTTCATCAACCTTAACAAAAGAACAAGAGGATCAATTACTAAGAATGTTAAGAGAACATAAGAAAGCATTTGGATGGACGTGCAGCGGATATCAAAGGAATTAGCCTCAAATTTGTGTTCACAAGATTATTTTGAATGAAGAAGCTAAACCTTGTATTCAGCCACAACGCCGCCTCAACCCGAATTTGCAAACAATCGTTAAGAAAGAGGTCATTAAGCTATTAGAAATGGGAATAATCTTTCCCATATCAGATAGTGAATGGGTAAGTCCAACTCAAGTAGTTCCAAAGAAAGGAGGTTTCACGGTAAAAGAAAATGATAAAAATGAATGGATTCCGACAAGGGAAATTACAGGATATCGAATGTGTATTGATTTTCGGAAACTGAATGATCATACTAAAAAGGATCATCATCCACTTCCATTCATCGTTCAGATGTTGGAAAGATTGAGTGGACATAAGTATTACTGCTTTTTAGATGGTTATTCAGGTTATTTACAGATATTCATTGCAGCAGGAGATAGAGAAAAAACTACTTTCACTTGTCCATATGGAACTTTTGCTTATAAAAGAATGCCGTTTGGATTATGTAATGCACCTGCTACATTTCAGCGATGTATGATGGCAATATTTTCTGATATGGTTGAGAAATTCTTAGAAATCTTTATGGATGACTTTAGTGTTTATGGAGATTCTTTTGATAAATGCTTATCACACTTAGAACGCGTTTTACAACGCTGTGAAGATACCAACTTGGTTCTAAACTGGGAAAAATGTCATTTGATGGTATCTGAAGGAATTGTACTAGGTCATAGAATCTCTGAAGCAGGAATTGAAGTTGATAAAGCTAAAGTCGAAGTAATTGAAAAATTACCTCCACCAATTAATTTGAAAACGTTAAGAGGATTTCTTGGACATGCAGGATTTTATAGAAGGTTTATTGCAGATTTCTCAAAAATAGCAAAGCCCCTGAGTCATTTGCTAGAAAAGAAGTACCTTTTAACTTTGATGATAAATGTATGGAAGCCTTTAAGACCCTAAAAGCGAAATTAACTCTTGCACCAATTACTAGTAGCACCAGTTGGGATTTGCCGTTTGAAATTATGTGTGATGCAAGTGATTTAGTTTGTAGGAGCTGCTTTTAGGTCAACGGTATAACAAAATTCTCAAAGCTATCTACTATGCTTCTCACACATTAAACGCATTTCGACTTAATTATGCAACTCTTGAGAAAGAATGTTATCGTAATATTTGCCTTAGATAAGTTTCGATCATATATTGTTGGTTCTAAGGTAATAATCTACACAGACCATTCAGCTCTGAAGTATCTTTTAAGTAAGAAAGATGCCAAACCGCGTCTTCTTAGGTGGATTCTGTTACTTCAGGAATTCGATATTGAAATTAAGGATAAAAAAGGAAGTGAAAATGTAGTAGCAGATCATCTAAGCAGGATGGATAATGATGAAGGAAAAGGAAAAGAAATTCAGGATTCGTTTCCAGATGAGAAACTGTTTAAGATAGATACTCCTTCAACCATGCGATTATTAAAAACTAGAATACCATCAAAGGAAGATTCGCCATGGTTTGGGGATATTGTTAACTACATTACACAGTAGGTACATCCCACCTCATTGGACTTGGCAAATGAGAAAAGAAGTTCTTTTATGACTTAAAGTTTTATTATTGGGATAAACCGGATCTTTTCCGAAGATGCTCGAGATGGAATAATTAGGAAATGTATTCTGATAATGAAATTTTAAGTGTATTATCATTTTGTCATGATCGTGAGGCGAGAGGTCATCATGGAGGATGGAAAACTGCTTTCAAAGTTTTACAATGTGGTTTCTATTGGCCTACACTATATAGAGATGCATATAAATATGCAAAATCTTGTGAATCATGTCAAAAATGGGGAAATATATCGAAAAAACATGAAATGCCTATGCAACCGATTTTAGAATGTGAACTATTTGATGTGTGGGGCATATATTTCATGGGACCTTTCCTATATCTTTTGGAAAAGATTTATTCTAGTAATGGTTGATTATGTTTCTAAATGGGTAGAGTCAAGCTCTCCTACTAATGATACCAGTAGTAGTGCTAAGGTTCCTTAAAAGAATATATTCACACGATATGGCATTCCGAGGGCTATCATTAGTGATAGAGGTTCACATTTTTGTAACCGACCATTTACTAAGATAATTGAGAAATATGGTGTAACTCATAAACTTGGAACACCCTATCATCCACAAACTAGTGGACAGTAGAGGTATCTAATAGAGAAAAAAAGAATCGTGGAGAAGGCAGTGGACTCGAATCGTAAAAATCTAGGCGAAAAGACTTGATGATGCATTATGGGCATACGAGCACACCTTTAAAACACCGATTAGGTCGTTCTCCTTACAAATTAGTATTCGGAAAATCTTGTCATCTCCTGTTGAATTAGAACACCGAGCTTTATGGGCTATTAAATTTCTAAACTTTGATCCTAAAGTCATCCGGTGATCATAGATTACTTGATTAACGAGAACTAGAAGAATTTCGACTCGATTCTTATGAAAATGCTCGAATCTACAAGAACGCATACAAAGCTTTTCATGACAAGAAAATCTATAGTCGTGAGTTCCATATAGGTGATCGAGTACTTTTATATAATTCACGTTTGAAGTTGTTTCGGAAAGCTTAAATCTAGATGGACAGTCCATATGACGTAACAAAAATCTATAAGTCCTGAGTCATTGAACTAATCGATGGAAAAACAACTTTTATAGCCAATGGACACAGGTGAAATTGTTCGTGGAAGCTGAAGGATACCTCAAACAGGAGAAGTATTATTACTTATCGACCCTCCAACGAATTGAGGCGAGAATTTTAAACTCACCGATTACATGTACTATCTTTCTAATTTACCTTTTAATATGCATTTTAAAGTAGTTTCGTCTTTTACCGGATAGGCGTAAAAGAACCGGATGCCTTTCATAGATAGAATAAAAGTTTTTATTTTACTTTTAAGATTAGGTCTAAATAAGGATGTCGCTTTTAAGATAGAAGCCTTAGTTTCTAAATTAAATAAGGAATTATTAATCAAGTCGAGAAAGAGAACTTTGTAATGGAAATTCAAGGAGTGCAATAAAAGAAGAGCAAGGTTTTTAATGAAGTGTAGAATCAGTGGAAAAATGGAACATCTTTGGGCGATTGTGGAAGAAATACAACCATATCCTGGATGAGTGTTTGAATGTTATTAAGAAGGAAACGATTAGGTGGTTATCCGAAAATCCCGAGGAATACAAAGAGATAATTCAAACGCATCACTCCTAGGAGAAAGGTTAAGGGACCGTTATGATAACAATCTTGAGGATCCGAGATTGAGGAGTTAGCAAAAATCCTAAGAATTTCAAAGTGTGTTTTTAATTTTTCAAATTTTAATTAAATTTAGTATTTTTAAAGTTATTTTTCTAAACTTAAAAGAAAAATATTTTTATGAAAAATTTATAATAAACCTATTTTATCATGTAAAGTAGGTATATTATATCAAAAATATGTGATTTCAATATTATATTAGTTTTATATTTTATCAAGTTTTATATAGAAAAATCGTATTAAACTTAGATTATATAACATAAATCATAGGATTAACATCAAATGATTTTTATGTGATATAATTAGAGCTTATTACACAAAAAATGACAAAAATTCCGTTTTTTGGGGACTATGTGACCGGCACGCGCCGGTACACTACCGGCACGCGCCGGTGTGTACACACTTAACCCTAAAAAATGCGCCTCTTTCCTCATTTCTCACACCCTCAATTCGAATTGAAGAACAGCCCGACTTCTCCCTCTCTTCTCCTCAAAATCAACAATTTTCCATCAATTTTCTTCACTCAAACATCACATAAGTGTTAATCTCTCTTCTTCTCTTCAACTTAATCATAAAAAAGAAACCCATTGGAAAAAGTTGAAGCTTGGCAAGCTCAAGGCTCTCTTTTCTCTCATTCAAGCGACCCCATTAATTCCGCGACCTAAGCTTTTCATTCTAGCTTCTTAAGGTAATAATATATATATATTTCAAATATTTCAAATTTTAGTTAATTTTCTGAATTTATTTTGAATTTATTTTGATTTTATAGCCTAAGTAATTGTTTGTTCTTGTTGTTGGTGTTGTTTGTTTGTGTTGTTGTTTTGTCATACCACTATCGTAGATGGCCTCATCATCTAAAGTAATCCTAAGAGGAAAAGACTCAAGTACCAATCGTAGTACCGGTAGTTCAAACTAGACCTTTAACTAAAAGGGAGAAAAGTTTAACCTTTGAGAAAACCGCTAGTCACGAGAAGCTAAGCGGGCACATGATGAGTACTTTAGTAAAAGTAAGGTTTGGTTAGAACGAGGATTGATTTTTCAAGATTGGGAAAGAAGTGAAAGAAATTTTCAAGGATAGAGGATGGTTGGATGTAGCTATGGATAGGAAAGATAAGATTAACGTTTATGGTATCGAGTTTTATTCAAAGATTATCTACTTATGATCTTGTACGGTTGAGAGATGACCTATATCCCTCTAAGAAGTGTTAATGTTACTTTTACCCTCGCTATGATTAATGTATTCTATGGCTTAACCGATATACCGTGAAGAGAGAGGATTATCATAATGTATGGGGTTTAGAACATCCTATGGCTCTACAAACCAAAGCTTATGTTCGGTAAAAACTAGTTTTAAATTTATAAACCGAAACACCCCAAGTATAAGGATCGTAGTATAGGGTGTTTACGGGTCGTCCTAAGGGAGTGGAATGTTTATCGGATCAAGGGACAATTATTCTATTGATTACGTCACAATTATTAACTAAACTACTAAACTAAGGCTGAAACTAACTAAAACCTAAACCTAAGAATTAAAAACAGAAAACAGAAATAAAACAAGCTGAAAAATAAGCAAGCAAAGCCAGACGAGCGTTCACTTTGGTGAACGAGCGTCTGAAAACGGTATCTAACGGACGGGCGTCTGCTATTGCGAGACGGCGTCCAACTACGAATCGAAGCAGAAAATTGCAGAAAAAACAGCAGGAAACTAGGGTTTATAAAACTAAAACTTAAACTAAAGATTAAACTAATGATTCGATTAATAAACAATAAAGGAAAACACAATGAGGCAACGAATCCACCCATCAACCAACAACCCCAACTAGATGGTGATCTAAGATGTAGTTTTAGTAGTGATTTATTCACGAATCCAATTAAATATCTTCAATCAAATTCTAGGGTTTCGTTTATCTTTTCAAATAAACTAAACATACAATCAACACGAAATCACGAGGTTGTTTCAAACTCTCACTCAACTAATCATGCATAATCTCTTAAAACACGAATAATTGCATCACTTGAACGAAATAAAACTTAAACCAATATATTTTCATACATAGATCCAAGCATATAGATATAGATAAATCGTTTCATCAAATCGTTAATTCCAACGAAACATGATCAATACAAAACAAAGATCCAAAGTGATGAAAAACTATAAATTAAACTCACTAACATAAAGCATCGAACTCTCTAGTTGGTTGTGTTGACGATGGGCTTCCTCCGTCGACTCACTGCAGGTTTCTAGCCAACAATCATGTTGGATATGATTGTTGGTTGGGAGATTTGCATCTCTGTGAAATTAGGGTTCTCTCCGGCGCAGCTTTTTGGTGAATTTATGATCTCAATTATGTGGTATATGAATTAGGGTTGGGGCTGCCGCTTTATTTATAGAGCTCTAAGTCGGTTAGGGTTAAGTCGGCAACGGACGCCGCCCGTCGATCTTGTGGGCGCCCGTCCCGAATGCTGAACGCTGAGTAAACGCTCGTTCATCCTCCGTCTGAACTCTCTGAATGTAAAATACAATTACGGGCGCCGTTCACTTTATCAAACGCCTGCCTGGAATGGACGCCGCAACGACGCTTCTTTTGACCGCTTAGGATCGATTTCTTCATCTTTATCCAATTTCTTTGAGCCAATTCCAACTCTATCTCTTATAATTCGACTTGAACTTTATTTATCCTCTTTATATGCACGAAAATTAACTCCTACATGATAAATAAACAATGCAAAAATGTAATAAAATCCAAATAATAATAATTCCATTAAATCAACACTTAAAATCATCAATTTTGCATACAACCCTCTTAAAATCATCTTTATTAAATAATTACACTTAAACCCTTAATTCTCATGTAAATTACGCAAATGTGGGAAAATAATAATGAAATACACCCTTAATAATCATATAAATATGGCCTTAACAACACCCCCCACACTTAGCTTTTGTACGTCCTCGGACAAAACAATCAAAACTATAGCTCAACTTTATAAATAATCCACATAGATCTCTAACTCACGTAACAAAAGATACAACAACTATAGCAAATGATACCAACACAGAGATAGATTCGGTGTAAGTGTGACAAGCCATTCTCAATCTAGCAAGCCTTTCAAAGAAATATCCTCTCGTAAATTCCAATGACTATCCTAAATACAGACATGAATAGCTCCACTCAAAGCCTTCCCACGCACTCAGGTAGGATAATCCTACAACATATCATGCGGTTCTACTGGGTATAAGATCCATGATAACAAAGACTCTACTTTATTTTTACTCATCATTTTTCAAAATTTTCAAATTTGACGATATCGAGAATAAGCTCTTACCCATCATAGTAGAATAGGATGTTTCGGGATAACACCTACCTTACTCAAATCATAAGGTAGCTATAAACCCGACTATCGTGAGCCATTGGTCATCATAGTGGTATAGGACATACGAGGTATACCCTACCGCACTCAAATCATAAACCAGCTTCCGACAAACGTATTTATTAATAATTGCTCACTCACTTTATTTATTCACTTTTCAAAGTCATAAGTTACATCTCACCTATCACATTCAAACGTTATGATATTCACAGCACACGGTCTAACTTAGGTGTAACTATACCGACCTTCCTAAGATGAATCATTAAAAATAATGAAAGGATATAATTCAAAAGTCATGCTTCAAAATCAAAGGCTTTCGTGGTGAAAAAAAAAAAACGAAACTATCTCCATAAAAGTAAAACATGCTATAATTATCTCACTAAGTCACATACTATCATCGTTAGAAAACTACAACTAGCAAGCATCTCGTTCAATTATATGCTCGAGACTCACAAAAATTTAAATTTCGCAAATTTAACTTCTCACTCATATTTCAAAGGATATAGCATAAAAACACACCCAAACACCCCCCACACTTAAATCACATTATGTCCTCAGAATGTGCAAATAAAAGAAAAGAAAACTTAGCTGGTTCAACGGTGGTTGTCGGATGAAAGTTAGCGGAGGTCGGGCCGAGCATGAACATACCGCAACAACTCGAATAGACAACACTGGATAGTAGTAACTCAAAACTCTGCTCAAAAGTATACGCAACACTCGACATACCATATAATCTCGGGTACACGGGTATATATGAGCAACTCATAACACAAAACACTTACAATGAACGTATGAGGAATAACCAACAACACAACATCAACTAAAGTATTATTTCTAAAACAATAAAACAAAACAACCTAAGAAAAGAAACAAACAAAGAAAACTAGGCACCTCTCTGGAGCGCTCTTTTAATGTCAATAGCTTGACACAAAGTTCAAAAGATCAACCCGGATCGGGCCACTTTGGTTTAACTACCGCCACCTCGATGTCGAAATCGAAGTATTGGGGCGAAATGATTTTCACCACAACAACAAGTCAAGTGCGCAATAAGATCATTAAACTTTTCTCTCCAAACGACAATCGACTCTCTTCTTCTTGTTCTTGCGGACGATAGGCATAGACACGGTGGTATGATCGGAAGTTTCAGCAGAAGGTACCTCACGGGTGGAGATAGAACGTCATCGTCATCGACTCAAAGAAATAAGATGGAATCTCCTCACAAATCGTGACATCTGTACTCTCATCTCTCGCTTTGGAAATAAAGAATCTCAGGCTTTTCCTTCGGTTGCCCAAAATATTTCTTAAGTCGATGACCATTCACCTTAAAAGCTTGATTACCATACCCGTTCAAAGTAATTACTCCACTAGATTAACCTCGAGAATCTCAAAGGGACCGGACCATCTAGACTTAAGCTTACCAGAAACAAATGAAGTCTAGTATTATAGAGTAAAGCCATGTCACCAACTTTGAATTCTCGGTCCTTGATCTTAGCGTCATGGAGTATCTTAGTTCTCTCCTTGTTTGAGCTTAGCATTCTCGTATGCACGGAGTCCGAATTGCCGAGCTCGCTTCAATCAGAATAACCTTTTCTCCCCACGAGTTGGCTATCAAAATTTAAGAATTTAATTGCCCGTAAAGCTCTGTGTTCAAGTTCGACAGTAAATGACAAGCTTTGCCATAGACCATTTGGAAGGGTGACGCGTGCCCATCGGGTTTTAAATGCAGTCGACGATAAGCCCACAACGCGTCATCCAACTTAAGACTCCAATTAGATCGATTATTGTTCACGGTCTTCTCCAAAATTCTTTTCAAGCTCGGTTGCTTACCTCGACTTGGCCACTAGTTTGAGGATGATATGGTGTACCAATCTTATGTTTGACACCATACTTCTCAAGGATCTTGTCAAGCGGCGCATTGCAAAAGTGAGTACCTTCATCACTAATGAGTGCTCTCGGACAGCCGAATCTAGTAAAGATATTCTTTTGCAAGAATTTCTTTACAACCTTATGATCATTAGTTTGAGTAGCTATGGCCTCGACCCACTTTGAAACATAATCCACACATTTATGGATATACTTATTACCACAAGAGGATGGAAAGGGTCCCATAAAATCTATGCCCCAAACATCGAAAACTTCGCATTCAAGAATGGGCTTAAGTGGCATTTCCATCCTACTACTCTGCCTTCCTGTTCTCTGGCACCTATCACATCCTTTACAAAAGGCTTCTGCATCTTTAAACAGAGTCGGCCAGTAGAATCCAGCTTGAAGAATCTTTGCAACCGTCTTCGGTGTTCCATAGTGACCTCCGGTAGGACCACTATGGCATTGTTCCAAAATATCCCACTGATCATGCTCAGGAACACACCGTCGAAGCAACCCGTCTTTACAGACTCTGAACAAATAAGGATCTTCCCATACGAGATATTTGAGATCAGAAAAGAACTTTTTCTTCTCCTGATACGTCATGTCTTCTAAATGACCGCTCGCTAAATAGTTGACGTAGTCGATATACCACGGCCTAACCGTTTCAAGCTTCATCAATTGCTCGGTCCGGAAAATCAATGCCTATCTCATTGTGATTTTACGCACCCTCATTACTAAGCGAGATAAATGATCACCACAATATTCTCACTACCTTTCTTATCTTTAATCACAAGGTCAAACTCTTGTAGAATTAAAATCCATCTAAGTAACCTTGGTTTGGCATCCGCTTTATCCATAAGGTAGCGTAAAGCTGCATGATCTGTCCATACAATCACTTGAGACCCTAGAAGATAACTTCTAAACTTGTCAATGGCAAAAACAACAGCTAAGAATTCCTTCTCAGTCGTAGTATAATTGCATTGAGCCGGGTTCAAGGTACGACTCGCATAATAAATGGGCCTAAACCTTTTATCAACTCTTTGACCTAAAACTGCGCCTACGGCGTAATTAGAGGCGTCGCACATCAACTCGAAAGGCTTGGTCCAGTCAGGTGCTACTAAAATAGGGGCACTGATAAGCTTATCTTTCAGACAATTGAAAGCTTCTTTGCACTTCGCATCGAACAAGAAATCTACATCTTCTTTCAAGAGATTTGATAAAGGCTTGGCAATCGTAGAAAAGTCTCTAATGAAACGCCGGTAGAAGCCAACATGTCCTAGAAAACCTCGTACCTCTTTCACTGTCTTAGGGTACGTCATCTTTTCAATGGCTTCAACCTTAGCCTTATCAACTTGAATACCAGCATTGGACACCTTATGTCCCAAAACGATTCCTTCGTCTACTAGAAAATGGCATTTTTCCCAGTTAAGCACCAGATTTTTCTCAACACAACGTTGGAGTACCATATCTAGGTTCTTTAAAATTTCATCAAAGCTATCGCCGTAGACTGAGAAGTCATCCATGAAGACCTCCATGCATTTCTCAACAAGTCCATCAAAAATGGCCAACATGCACCGTTGAAAAGTCGCGGGTGCATTGCATAGACCGAATGGCATTCTACGAAAAGCAAAAGTACCAGATGGACACGTAAACGTTGTCTTTTCTTGGTCATTGGGGTCGATGGCTATCTGGAAGTAACCAGAATATCCATCGAGAAAACAATAATACTTGTGACCACTCAGTCTTTCAATAAGCTGGTCAATGAAGGGTAGGGGAAAGTGGTCCTTGCGATTACCTCATTCATCTACGATAGTCAATCTGAGACTCTGTGAGCGATCCACGAGACGTAGGGCAACTTCCTCCCCTTTTTCATTCTTTTCAACTGTGATTCCGCCCTTCTTTGGCACAACTTGAGTAGGGCTGACCCACTCGCTATCGGCGATTGCATAGATGATTCCCATGTCGAGCCACTTTATCACTTCTTTCTTGACAACCTCCTGCATATACGGATTCGGTCTTCTCTGAGGTTGTCTAACCTTTTAGCTCCCTCCTCCGCTCGGATTTTATGCATGCATATGTCCGGGCCGATCCTCGGATATCACCCACTTGCCAACCGAACGCGAGGATGTTTTTCTTAAGCACTTCTATCACCGTGCTTTCTTGCTCGTGGTCGAGTTTGAAGAAATGATCAAAGGCAATTTATCTCCATCCTTAAGAAAGATATACTTAAGGTGTTTTGGAAGCGGTTTGAGCTCTAAATCAGTAGGTGGTTGCTCAATACTAGATTTTAACGGGCCACCTTTCTCCCTATGAGCTTGAAGTGGTTGACAGTAGAACACCTCATCTTCCCGAGGCTCAACCCTGAAAGTCTTCGGATCAAATCATCCATCGGAATCCTCCGGTCAACACTTGCTTCCTTTTTCTTGTGATCGATCATTTTCCTTAACTCTTCATCTTTAAGCTCTTCTGCTAACTCCTCCCAATCATCTACTTCCCAATGAGTAGCTTCTCTCCAAAACTCTACCTCGTCCCAACTACCCATTAGAGCTTCTTCTTCACCAGGGATGAAGTCTTCCTGACTTAGTTCTTTGAAATCATCGTTTGTTGCTGGGCATCTCCATGCTTCTAACTCAATAACAGGCCCAGTATGAGCGAGTGAAGATGACTCGTCAATGCCTACGGCTGGAAATGAATTAGAAGATGGTCCGCAGTCAGCCGGATCCTCAATGTCCATGACTTCAAAAACACCTATCTCTGTAAGCTCCATTGCATCTTCATAATAGGCATCTCCTCCGTCCTCATAAATGGCTTCGACAAACGATATTTCATCAATTACGGCTCTTTCAGGATGTGTCCCTCGTGTGAAGGTGACGGATGTGTCACCGACTCTTAGAGTAATCATCCCTTTGCGTAAGTCGATGAGAGCGTTAGAAGTGTCTAAAAAAGGTTCGGCCTAGAATTAGAGGCATCTCCTTATCGTGGATAGTCTAGAATAACCCAGATCGGTAGGGAAGACTAAATGTTCAACTTGCAGGAGAACATTAGCTACACAACCGAGCTGCAGATTTACTAGATTTGTCTACCATCCAAGAGAAATCGGGCGTTCCCGCATCCTTTTATCTAACCCGAGCTTTTTGCATACGCTTAATGGCATCACATTAATAGAGGCCCCCGAGTCGCATAAGACGTTGAATAAATGACCTTCGATCTCACAGAGATTGAAGGTCCGCCAGTGGTCACCTCGCTTACATGGAATTTTCTCAGTGAAACCATCGCGCAATCCTCGCTAGCACTTCTTCACCATCCCCTGAAGCTTTCTCTTGCTCCCACTGCAATTCTTTAAGATACTTAGTACATTTAGGCATTTCAGCTTAATACCTCACTAAGGGCATACTCACTTTAGTGTCCCTAAGTATCCTCCTCACTCCAGCATACTGCTTGTCGTTAGTGAGGGCTTTCTCTTTCCTTTTTGGTGGATAAGGAAGGGCTTTATCATTCTTCGTAGCTTGATTCTTTATCGCCTCGTCCTCCTTATCCTTCCATCTCACAAACTTCTCTTCCTTTTTCTTAGTCAGGGGTACTGCCCCTTGACTTTCCTTCCTTTCCTCATCATCAGAATTATTTTCATCCTCCGAAGAATTGTCACTAAGCTCCTCCTCATCATTGCTTTCTTCGGCATGTGATTTCTGATTTCCCCCTCCTGAACTCATGGCGTCAGGAGGGGCTACTCGTTTCCCGACATCTTGCCGGGTCCAGCCTTCTTACCACTTCTCAAAGTTACTTCGTTCAACTCCTCTTCTTGCCCATACTCCCATTGTGGTGTAATGGCAGTGCAAACATTCACATCAGCTTTGGTTTCTCTCGGTATAACTCGGAAGTTTACCGTGAGGTCTGCTTGCTTGCTGGTCTGCCATCTGACCAACTTGTCTCTCAATTGCTTTAACACTAGTAGACAAAGTCTTCACCATGTCTACCAGCTCATCGAATTTGTGTTGAGGGACACATGAGGTGGTATGATTATTGTTCTGAGTTTGATTCCAGCCACCTTGGGGCCTTTGGGAGTTCTGAACTGGCCTTTGATAGTTCGAGTTGAAAGAATTTGAATTTGAAGGGCCAGGTGGTAGCTTGGCTTGATTGAAGTTTTGTCTTTGAAACCCCGTAGTTCGCTTTGATTGAAGTTTCGGAAGGGTTGGTTTTGATTATCCATTAAGTTCACTTCTTCCGTCATCTCGGTCCCCGCTGTGGGTTCAAGATAATTTGAATCGTAAGGTCAGATCAAGATTGGCCAACCGCTTGCTTATCAATTCCATCCGAGCAACCAACGATTGTGTATCGAGATTGCTTGCGAGATTTTCTTTCTTAACAATATTGGTCTTCTTAGAGTCGACCACATATTGTTTTTGGCTATGGTCTCACCCACTCAGTGGCGGATCATCACCTCCCCTAAGAAGGATCCATGAGTCATGGAGTCAAGATAGTCTCTATTAGGTTGAGAGACTCCTCTCGTAAAATAGTTCCAACAACTCATGTCTATCATATCCGTGATTGGGGCACTTCCTCATCAACAGATTTAATCTCTCCCAAGCCTTGCCAACAGTCTCATCCTCCAACTGCTCAAACGTAGCTATTTCCCGTTTCATTTCCATAATCTTGCCTGGTGAAACCCACTTAAGAGCGAAGGCTCTTTTGACATCATTCCATGTATGGAGGGAATGATGTGCTAACGATTTAAACCATCTGCTTGCTTCACCTTTCAAAGCAAAAGGAAATAGCTTCAACTTTACGATCTCAGAATCAACACCAGGATAATGGCCTGCTTCACAGATTTGTACGAATGTGGACAAGAAGTCGTGTGGATCTTCCTCAGCAGTACCATGGAAGGAGCTATTCGAACCAATTACAACAACTCCGTTCTTTAGATCAAAGTTCGCTCCTCCCATGTCGGGAGGACGAATAGGTCTATGCCCCTCGAGAAAATCTTGGTTTAGATATGGAGTGTAGGGGTCCTGGTTCAGTTGATTAAGCTGGTTTTGTCTAAATTGTTGAAGTTGTTGATTTATGCCACTTGTTGATTCTCGTTGTTCTTCGCAGAGCTTGCATCCGCTGAAGGAGTAAATTTAATCGAGCTTGGGGTCGATTTGGAATTGGTGGATCTTGATCCGCCATTTTGTCCAAATCGTGGAGAAGCCTTCTTCTAAGGATAGATCGTTCGTGCTCGTGGATCAAAGATCGAAGTCCTTCTTACTTCTCGTTTGCATAAACCGGAAGAAAGGAAAGGAAGAAATCAACCCTTTGGGGTTGATTAGAATAGGTTTAGAAAAGATTAGATGGTTTAGAGGAAGAAAAGAAAATAGAAAAGTGATGATGATTTGAGAGATCGAATCAAGGCCCAAAGATGAATGGACGTTCGTTCGAATCGAACGCTTCGTTCAGATTGAATGAACGTCGTTCGAGAGGGCGTAATTGAGGTGGACGGGCGTTCAAGTTGTTGAACGCCGCTCGTTGAGATACGAAAACCTAAAAACTAAGGTTACCCAAATTAAAAACGAGATAAAAATAAAAGCGAGAAAAAGACTTATGGAAATAAAATCAAACAAATCTATAATTACGGAAACAAATCTAAGCTATATAAAAAAAAATAAGGAAAATAATTGAAAGAAAATCAAATAAAATAAAACAGTAATAAATGTAATTCTAAAATTAAACGAAATCGAAAAGAAACCTACCTACGAAAAGTTTAAAAACAAGAAAAACACTAAGACGG
Source organism: Gentiana macrophylla (assembly GCA_026214975.1). Classification (NCBI taxonomy): domain Eukaryota; kingdom Viridiplantae; phylum Streptophyta; class Magnoliopsida; order Gentianales; family Gentianaceae; genus Gentiana; species Gentiana macrophylla. The sequence continues at coordinate 131,429 of JAOBSW010000389.1, read as the reverse complement.
TAAAAACGTGTTGAAACCTTCTAGGGCCAAAATGGAGGGGAAAATAAAGTGGATTTTGACCTCAAAACGCACTCGAACGGGCTTTCCGAATTGGGGTCCTGCGTTCCAACGGACACTCGAGCCGAAAGTTACGGCCAAAATACTCTGCGTGCTAAAACGATCCTTTTGACTCGTAAAATTGTCCTATGAAGAATCCGACAACCGTTACCGACTCCGCAACGGCGCCAAAAACTTGTTCGGTAAAAACTAGTTTTAAATTTATAAACCGAAACACCCCAAGTATAAGGATCGTAGTATAGGGTGTTTACGGGTCGCCCTAGCGGAGTGGAATGTTTATCGGATCAAGGGACAATTATTCTATTGATTACGTCACAATTATTAACTAAACTACTAAACTAAGGTCAAACTAACTAAAACCTAAACCTAAGAATTAAAAGCGAAAATGAAATAAAACAAGCTGAAAAATAAGCAAGCAGAAGCCAGACGGCGTTCACTTTGGTGAACGAGCGTGCAAAACGGTATCTAACGGACGGGCGTGCTCGCTATTGCGGACGAGCGTCCAACTACTGAATCGAACAGAAAATTGCGAAAAAAAAGCAGCGAGAAACTAGGGTTTATAAAACTAAAACTTAAACTAAAGATTAAACTAATGATTCGATTAATAAACAATAAAGGAAAACACAATGAGGCAACGAATCCACCCATCAACCAACAACCCCAACTAGATGGTGATCTAAGATGTAGTTTTTAGTAGTGATTTATTCACGAATCCAATTAAATATCTTCAATCAAATTCTAGGGTTTCGTTTATCTTTTCAAATAAACTAAACATACAATCAACAAAAATCACGAGGTTGTTTCCAAACTCTCACTCAACTAATCATGCATAATCTCTTAAAACACGAATAATTGCATCACTTGAACGAAATAAAACTTAAACCAATATATTTTCATACATAGATCCAAGCATATAGATATAGATAAATCGTTTCATCAAATCGTTAATTCCAACGAAACATGATCAATACAAAACAAACATCCAAAGTGATGAAAACTATAAATTAAACTCACTAACATAAAGCATCGAACTCTCTAGTTGGTTGTGTTGATGATGGGCTTCCTCCGTCGACTCACTTTGCAGGTTTCTAGCCAACAATCATGTTGGATATGATTGTTGGTTGGGAGATTTGCATCTCTGTGAAATTAGGGTTCTCTGGCCGCAGCTTTTTGGTGAATTTGCGATCTCAATTATGTGGTATATGAATTAGGGTTGGGGCTGCCGCTTTATTTATAGAGCTCTAAGTCGGTTAGGGTTAAGTCGGCAACGGACGCCGTCCGGTCTTGTGGGCGCCCGTCCGTAATGCTCGAACGCTGAGTAAACGCTGCGTTCATCCTCCGTCTCGAACTCTCTGAATGTAAAATACAATTACGACGCCCGTTCACTTTATCAAACGCCCGTGCTGAATGGACGCCGCACTAACGCTGCTTGAACTCGCTTAGGATCGAGATTTCATCATCTTTATCCAATTTCTTTGAGCCAATTCCAACTCTATCTCTTATAATTCGACTTGAACTTTATTTATCCTCTTTATATGCACGAAAATTAACTCCTACATGATAAATAAACAATGCAAAAATGTAATAAAATCCAAATAATAATAATTCCATTAAATCAACACTTAAAATCATCAATTTTGCATACAACCCTCTTAAAATCATCTTTATTAAATAATTACACTTAAACCCTTAATTCTCATGTAAATTACGCAAATGTGGGAAAATAATAATGAAATACACCCTTAATAATCATATAAATATGGCCTTAACAGCTTATGAAGCCCAACAAGTGATAACGGAAAAATTCACAGTTATTTTTATAACTTTTCACCCCGTTTCTGATATCATTTTGAGCACTTTTGTATCATTTCGAGTCTTTAATTCCTAAGTTTCATAAAAATATATAAGTCGTGACTATTTTGTAAAATATCGTGTTTTTATGTGTTTTTACTAGTTTTTGTACCGGTTTAGTAACCGGAGTGTCGTGTCGGATTTACGTTTGGTATTTTGGTGGTTTATTGCAGAATTTTAGGTTGACTAAAATCCCGAGTAACGACACGTTTTGAGGCCTAAAGAGGTGTTTTTAGGGATATAAGAGTGTGCCACAAGCTTAAAAGGTCAAGTGGCTCAGTGGTTCGTAGTGCCACTAACGAATTATATCTTCTACGAACAAATGGCCCATCAAAAACGCATTTTCTGAAGAAGTGTCCTGCATGAAAGTTGTAGATCTTTGAAAGAGCTTTCCAGCGCACTTTGAATCACGTCAATCGAATATCTACAACTCAAGTTATGGCCATTTTACTGAACTGCGATCTCAGTGTAGACGAATTTTGACAATTCGGATCAAGTGAATAGATACCGGATCGATCCGGGACTTTTCGTGATCGATCCGGACCGTATTTTGCAGCAGATCTTCATCAGATTTCTCATAGATACGGGAGATATCCATAGATATGCATATATACATATATAGATATATATATATATCTATATATACATATAATTCTCCTATATATACCCCTCAATTGCATCAAAGAGAGTTTGAGTTGGGAGAGGGAATAACTCTCTTCTCTTCTCCATCTTCTCTTCTTCTCCATCTTCATCTTCTCCACTTTTTCTCTTCATCGTGATCATCATCATCATCATCAATTTTTGTTTGTTTTTGTTTTGATTTTTGTTGAGAGATATATATATATATCTCTTTTCACCATCTCTTTCTTTCAACTTCCATGATCACCATCTTCAATTTTTTTTCTTCATCGTCAACCATCATCTTCATCCATGATCATCATCATCAAGATCTTCATCTTGTTTTGTTTTTGTTTTGTTGATATATATAACTATATAGATCTCTTTTCCATCATTTTCTATCTTCTTCCATCTTCTTTTCATCTTTTGGGCTATATATAAGTAGATCTATATGTATATATATATATATATATACATATATATATATATATATGTCTATGTATATGTTTTTATATAAATTAGCTAAAATACCGTTGTAATGGGATAATTATCAATAATTTGTTGTTTTCGAGCTTTTATTTACTTAACACATTTACTTTTACGCATTTATTTTTTTTTTCATTTACTTTTACGCATTTACTTACGCATTTACTTTTACGCACTTATATATATATTATATTTACTTTTACGCACTTATGTATATATATATGTAAATTATCTAGTACTTATATATATATATATAAATATTAATTACGATAGTATATACTATATATATGTATATGTATATATATATGCTTTAATTTCCATTTCAGTATCATCATGAGTAGCTAAATCTACGTATAGTCGAATTATGTAAAAACGAGTAAAAACGCCCTAAAGGGGATTAAACGGGAGTTGTGTAGCGCGTAAAATAATGTTTTAATGAGTAATCCACGTCCTAAAACTTAATCTGAACGTCTTTGAATTAAACTGATCATTTAGTTCATCATCACACATATCGAACCTATAAATGTATTTTGCGGTGAGATGTGGGAAAAGGGGTTTTGGGATCGTTATGAGATTCGCCTAGTTGTTAGGACCGTTTCCAATACTGAGGGTTTCTCATCGTTGTTCGAGCGACTCTAAGAGCGTAATCATGTTAGGTTAATCGGTTTTCTAAAGGAAAATTAATTAACTTCACATAGGGTGTTGAGTGAGAGTTGTTCGATCTTAACACCGTAATTAGGAGTTGGCACCCGTGGATGTCGTTAAAATATCGTGGAAAGGTAGGTTGGTTAAAACACGCCCATGTCAAGTCTTCCTTAGGGGTAAAAATAACTCGTTGGATCATAATTCGCTATACCTTTTAATCACTAGAACTACAATCGTTAGTTAAACTTTACTTTTGCATTAGTATAAAACACTCCACCTAAACTTTGATCGCTTAGACTAAGTTCGACGTTCATTTTGGTACTCACAACCACATTTCTCTTGGGACGACCTCGTACTCTGTAGCTATCCTAGCAATCGACACAGTACTCTGCCAGCTTAGAGTTAGTTTACCCACAGTTGCGAGTCTTTATAAATGTATTTTTAGTGGGTGAATTTTTCGCTCATCAACAAGCCTTTGACCCCACTGCTGAATGGATAGAAAATAGGTTTGCTTATGGGAATTGTATTAGGGACATACGGGCAATAAAACAGTTCTTAGGCCATAATGTATGTCCTTCCACACATGTTTGTGCATTTGGTCGAGAGGAAGTGGTTATTGCTTGGGCCATGGTTAATGATATTCCTATAAATCTGGGGAAATTGATCTTTTCTAAGGCATGTGAGTTTGCAAGCACTCGTTATCGAGGGGGACGTCTCCCGTTCCCTAGTCTCATTTCTGCCTTGTGTGAGCTTGCAGAAGTCCCTGTCTTACCCTCGGATAGAACTGTGTCTCCCTACATTCCTCCCATTGGTCTTAAACTGAGAGCCTTACCTACTGGAGTAATAAATTACAATAATCCTAATCGTCAGCAGCAACAACCACAACCTCCACCTCCTATTCACACTCAAGTACCTAGACCACCTAGACAGTCACATCAGCCACAGCAGAGTCAAGTTGAGGCTATGTTTCAGCATTTAGTTCAAGCTCAGGCTAGAACTGATGCTAATATAGCTTTAGCCTGTGAGCAGAATAGACATTGGGCTGAGGACATTAGAGTTGGTCAGAGAGGATTTCGAGATGCTATGAGTGAGTTTGATCCTAGATTTGCTGAGATTTCTCGCTGGACACCCTATAGTCGGCCTTTACCCGTATACTATGCCGATTGGATTCCGCCGATTCCGCCACCTGCTATTTATCGTGACTATACGCCGTCATCCATAGGACGGGGGTGGTATGTTTACAGTACACCAGGGGACATCCTTGGGCGTGGGAGGAGTGACTTCAGAGCGTATGTGACAAAGAGGATTTGGTTCATTTGGACTACAGGGATCAGTTTCTATGTCGACGATGAGGACTGAGACATCATTTCGAACTTCTGTATCGGATCCACAGCAGTTCAGTTATGGTATTCATACGACGCAGTCGCAAGGAGCTGATTATACTTCGTTTCTATCTACATTTGGATCATCGTCATCTCAGTACGACCCTACTGGTGACATTGATCTTAACTATGATGAGGACGAGTGATTTTGTCTCTGTTATTTAACTATCTACTTTTTGGTTTGACTTAGTTTTTGTTATGTTTGTTTTATACGTTGTACGTTTGATGCACTCTCGGGGTAGTGCACGTTGTTACGTTGTTATCTTTTTCGTAGTTTTCGGATGTTTTTAGATCTTTTCCCCACGTTATGGAAATATGCAGAATCTATTGTCAGAAAATAAATCCTGGATCAAGCTAGAAATTGAAATATCTCTCGATCGAAAGACTATTTGACCGGCACGCGCCGGTTGGTGTCCGCACGCCGGGTGTAGTAAGTCTGCAGGATCTTCTCGTGATATTTCCATTTCACCCAAGCTTTGTCTATAAAAGGAAACAGATGCGCCGGTCGGATCATTTCTACTATTTTTTTATGTTTGTACATATATTAAATGACTTTTCTGTTGTCATATATCTGTTCTTTTAGAGAACCAATTATGAATTGTTATATGATAACGTCCTTGGTATTAAACTGTGATAGAGAAACCATGATAGGCGATCATAGTTGATGAGATCTCTAATCACATTAATAAGTTTGATACTTAAATGTCTCTAGGCTGATGTATTATTAAACAGGGCATTGATAGTACGAACAGGCTAGCACGTATTAGATGTCTTATGTCTTTAAGGGCAGGGATAGATCTTGTCTATCAAAGTGTAGAGACACTTGGACTGTACGTGGATGTGTATTAGAGAATGCATACGTTAGACTGACCCACTTACATTAATTGTCACACTATGTGACGGTTGTGTAATTATCCTTAGGACATGAGTCTACATGGCATCACGGTGTGGATTGTCATGCTTTGACACTATTGAGGTTTCCCCTAGCCACGGGATGATCATGCGGTAGTGATTGGGTGTGATACTGAAGCATGCGGAGTATACATGTTTGGTCGTCTGGGAATCGCATACCCTATCAGTAGGGGTGAATATCCGAAAGGGCCTTTTTATAAGGAATGTCTTACTCGCATGAATCTTTGCAGAGTGGAAGTAAATGAGTTACTTCGAGAGAGCTTGATATCCAGATTATAAGATACGGTCGTTGATGTTTTGACACTCGACTAACGATCGTATGGATATTATTACAAATGATAGGATTGTAATTTACACGTAAATGCTTCACATGAAAGGTAGTAGTCATTGCATTTGAATCTTCCGATGATTGGGGGTCACGGTGTGTTTCTAGACGCTATCCCGTGATCGTTAGGCATGAAGGGCATTTTTGTAAATTGCACTTTGTGTCTACGGCCAACATATTCGGAAGCCTATCGGGTCACACACATATGAATATCTAGCCGGATTAAAATGCGGTTATAGCGATAACCAAATAAGGAAAGTTTATCTCGAGACTATAAAAGTTATAGTGGTAAATTAATATGGTGGTGTTTATTTATTATGAATAAATATAATACAAGATATTAATTATGTTGATTAATTAAATATACATATGATGTATATATGTATGTCGAAATTATATGTATATATGATACAAATGTATTTTACAAATTAATTAATCATAGTATTATATTAATTAAAGAAAATCTCAATTCCCAAATTAGTTGGGATATGGGATGCCATATTCACGCCTATTCCATGTGTATAGGATACATTTGAATTGTGCAATTTAATTAATAAGATTACCATAATATTAATATTGGATATTAATTGATTTTGAAAAAATAGATTTATGGTAATAAGATAAAGATATATTCAATATAAGATATTGTCAATATATATCTTAGAAATATATTTAATATAAGATATTAAATTAAATGAGATAAATCGATCAATTATATTTTCCTTATTTTTTTGGGAAAATGTTTTCTTCTCCTCCACACCTAGATGGGGCGCCCCTCTCACTATAAATAAGAGGTGGGTGTCAAGCTCTTTTGTACAACACAATTCCAAGAACTAGTAGTTCTTGTGTAAAATAGAGAGCATCCTATAGAGAGTTGGAGAGAGAGGAAAAAGGCCGGTCTAGCAACTGGAGTTTTCCAATAGCAATCCATGATGGGATTCCGGCGGGCTGTTCGTGTGGACTAGAGGTAGAGGCCGAACACTTGGGCAGCTCTATGTAGAACCACTCTCCATAGACGGTCAAAGCGTCAATCTTTTAGATCAACCAAGGTAACCACCGTTTACTACTTATTTGTTTGTTGCTTAAACGAAGTCGATCTTGGGTGAAAGGAAATCAAAATTTTGAATTCCGCTGCGTTCCCGCGTAGATTTTAACACTCTGCTGGAAAGATTCCAAAAGGTCTAGGTTGACTGAATACCCCGAACAGAGAACAGAAGAGCAGACGCCGTATCAAAGTTAGCGTCAAATTTTGTGTCAGAGAGAAAAGTGCTGGTGGAACTCCTCAAAGAAAGAAGTTACGATCAACAGCTTGTTCAGCCGATCAGGCAAACCAGTACTTGGATGGACCCCATTGTGTCTATCTCAGAGATAGAATCTTGCCTCAAGACAAAGTTCAGGCTAGAAAGATGAAGCTCTTAGCGATCAGATACTCAGTGTTCGAGAACGTTCTCTATCACAGGTCTTATATAGCGCCCTGGCTCAGATGCGTAATGAATGAAGTAGGAAACTACCTTCTCAGAGAGATACACTTGGGAATCTGCGGGAAACATCCCGGAGCTCGGACACTGGCAAGAAAGTGCAGGCTGTTCGGCTATTACTGGCCAACAATGCTACAAGACGCCAAGGATTTGGTGGAAAAGTGCAAGTCGTGCCAGGTGCACGATAATCTATCACATAAGCCATCTCAAGATATGGTTCCTGTGGTTTCACCATGGCCGTTTGATAAGTGGGGGGTAGATCTAGTAGGACCACTCCCAAGAGCTCCCGGTAATGTCCGATTATTGATAGTAGCAGTGGATTATTTCACCTAGTGGGTTGAAGCCGAGCCACTGGCTACCATAACATGGAGGCAAATTCAGAAGTTCCTATGGAAGAACATAGTGTGCAGATATTGAATCCCGAAGACCTTGATTTCAGAGAATGGGACTCAGTTCGAAGACAAAGTTGGCAAAACATGGTTTGCCGAACTGACATCACTCAACACTTCACTTCCGTTGGCTATCCCCAAGCTAATGGGCAGGTCGAACAAACCAACAGGCAGATCAAAACTTGGCTGAAGAAACGCATGGATGAAGAAGGAGAAAACTGGACAGAGCAAATGAGAGACTCCGTTCAGCTTAGCAAATGGGTGCGAAGCAGTCATTCCAGCTGAGATCGGCTTACCTTCCCCACGAGCAACGCTCTATTCTAAAGAACATCATGTTGGTCCCTTGGAAAGGCTAACACAAGTTTAGAGGGGGGGGGGGTGAATAAACTTGTCCCTAAAACTGGATTTTAAACAACTTAAAGTTCAGTTATAACTTGTGTGGAGTTAAGCTGACAAAGCTGAGATTAAGTCAAACTGACTTAAGCTGAAATTGAGTCAACCGGCAGTGGATATAGTTCTTAGCCTTTTTCTTGATCTTGTTATTCTATTATGAAATCTGAGTGATGTGAACTGAATTCTGATGAATGTCAGTTGTGAACTGTGAGGTGTATAACAATCAAGTATCAAAATGCTGTAAGTAAATGCTGAATAAATAAATAAATGCGTAAAGTAAATAAGGCGGATATTATAGAGGTTCCAGGTGGTGTAATCCTGTACGTCCTCTCATCCCCTGTGGTGCGGAGGAAAATTCCACTATAACTTCCTGAGGTGAACTGTTACAAAAAGTCCTAAACAATAGTCCTTGGCTAATCCCTAGCGTCACTATCTAAACAGTTGTAGAACATGTAGAATTGCTGCTCTTCAAATGCTTGAACCATTGGTCCTTAGAGGGTAGGATTACCTCTTCACCAGCTACCACCACAAACACAGTCTACCCGACTGCTTGTCACAACTGTCCTTGGCAAAACCTTCCTGGTTTGCTTCACAGTCTAAAACCTTTGATGTAGAATCAAAGTTGGGCTGAGAATCAATAAGTTGATTCTTGTTTGTGGTTCTTCAAAGTGTTGGATTCTTGATAAATTCTTTGTAGCTTGAACACTTGAAGAAATACTAGATATGATCTTGTTATAGTTCAGAGATGATAGCAATTCGAATAAAATAGACTAATGCACAAGATGCTTGTTGATTCTTGTATATTCTGTTGTTTATCCTTGCTGCAAAGTCTTCTATTTATAGTGTGAGGTTCAACGTTTATCTGGCTTTAATTCGAATTGTATCAACGTCTCTTTTGTAACGGCTATATTTTCTGACCGTTCTGCTGTGTCAGTAACTCATCCAATGAAATTGCTTCCTTTACAACGTTCGACTGTAGTTTTAGTTTGTTGGATGGCTGACATATAAAACTGAGTTTCCTTATCAGTTTTATACTGAGTTTTCACTTGTCAGTTTCCTAACTGACTTGGAGCATTAACTGAGATTTTACTCTTCTTCAAATATCTCAGATTCCCGTTTTCATCGATTATCATTGACTTAATCGTAGTACACCATAACTTATTATCATCTAAGAATTCATTGTCCTTATGATTCTCGTGTCTTCATACAAGATCTATAAAGTCGATTCAGTCACCACAATCTTGCACGAAGTCTAACTTTCTGATCTCGACTTGTAATCTTCATAACCGAGTTTGAACCTCGCTTCTTCATTCTTCAATAACCGAGTTTGAACCTCGCCTTCAATCTTCTAGATAAGTCAACCGAGTTTGTAACTCTCGTGAACTTACCTTCTTCGATTCCATGTAGGTGTATTACGAGTCGAGTTTGCTTGTCTTGATGATTTCCGATTTTCTAAATGATTTCCGCCGTTTTCAGTTTTACGACACACTAACTATTACAGTGCTTGTCTGATGTAACCTATACAAATATCAGACTCTAGTAAAACTTATACATTCAGTTCTAGACATCTTTTAGCTTTTCACTATAACAGCTGGCTTCAGCACTTCATCAATGGGGTTAAGATAATATTTTAAACAAATAAGATGAATTATCATCAAAACATAAATTTTATTTCCAACAATTTCCCCCTTTTTGATGATGCCAAAACTCTCCCTAAAAGAAAAGCTTAAAGATCAAAACAATGTAAAACTGGAAAACTAGTTTTCATTAGAATAAGCAAAAACTGGATAAGTACATTTTGTTCAAATAACTGTGATTAAAGACTAAGCTTCTTCTTAGTTTTTTGCATGACTGAGTCATATTTCCTTGCTTTGTCATACAATCGAAAATCTTCTTCTAGCTTGGAGTCTTCCTTTGAGAAAGTCTTGTTGTAGTCAACTTGACTACCTTCTTTCCATCTTTTCCATTGAATTAGCTTGGGTAAGCTTGACTCTTTCAAGTAGTAATTTTCAAATTCTACTAGATCAGCTTTCATCTGTTCAGTCTTGTCTTTAATCTTCAGTTTGTCATCAATCCTCTGATTCTTCTTATATTGTGCCATTTTCTGCTTTGAGAACAAATCAGATAAAAAGTAGTTCAGGGATTCTTCAGTTGTCCTGTCCCTGTATTTGCCTTTGATAGGATTGTAATCTTTGATAAACTGCGTCCACAGATCCTTTGTAAGAGTAACTCTTCTGTCTCCAGGTTGACTATATTTTTCAATAAGTTGATCATCAGTTAACTCTTTCTTCAAAAATTTAGGATCTGATCTGTATCTTTGTAATTCTTCTTCAAGTCGCTTCATTTCTCCAAGTAACTTCAGCTTTTCTTCTTCTTGACTTCCCTTTTGGCATCATACAACCGATCTACCAGGGCATGGGTTGCTTTTGATCTTACGAGATTTGTCGAGAAGCAAGTACTTCTTTAAGTCGAGTTTTCTAACCCGTAGATATCTTTGATTCATATGCCAATGAGCCTGAGCATGAGTTTCCCTATCTCTACCATGTTGAGTCTTCGAGTTGTTGTTTGAGTAACACAATTTACAAGCGAACTTGAACTTGATTTGTGGATCATCTCTAATCTTGCATGAACTGAAACATCGGTTCTAGTTCTGTAATCAAGGTATCCAGAGATGTTTGATAAAAGGCCATTTTGTGCATCTCTCTGACTGAGTACAATTTTCAAGTTCTCATGAACTTTTGCCAATTCATCCTTTGTGAGGATGTCAGAAGGATCATATGTAGCTTCTATTTGATCCTTAACCTGAGTATTATCATCAATAATCATCAGTTGCCGATTATCAATTCCATCAGCTGCTTGCTGATTGTCTGTTGTCTGATCTCCAACTGGCAATTCTTCTTGTTGTGGTACAGTTTGCGTTGCTAGAGGTTGAGGTTGAGTTTCTGTTTCCAAAACTGTAGTCTCATCAGCATCTTTTCTTGACTTATCATGGTCATCATCATCCTTTTTCTTTGAACTGTCTTTAGATGATGTGTCTGATCCTCTTCTTTTTGCTAGTTCAGTAAATCTTTTGAAACAGTTGTCAAGAAATTCTGAAATAGGAAACAAAGAGTAAAGGTCTCTAACTTCCAATTTCTCCAAAAGTAATTTCTCTTCATTCTGTAAAGTGATATCTCGAACATCTTCTGGTTGAAGTTTCATTTTCATCAGTTTGATGATTTTGTCAGCTTCGAAGACTGGTGCTGATTGGTGAACTGATTGCTACAGTAACTGAGAAGTATGATCAGTAGTGACATTTTCTTGTGTACCTTCAGTAGTCAGTTGATGTTGTTGTTCCCCCTCAGTTGGTGCTTTTTCACTTGAGATTTCTGGGTACAAATATCTTACAACTGATCTTGCTTCTACTGATTCAGCTTTTTGCTTGGTCCCTTTGTGTACAGCTTCCGGCTGAGACACAGTTTTCTGACTTGCTTCAGGTTGGGAAGTTGTTTCTGCGATTTCCTTTGAAGTTGCATTTTGCCTTGCTTGCTTCCCTTCCTTAATTATTTCTAAGTAAAACTGAATGATTCCACTAAGAGTCTTCTTCAATCGGAATCTCCCATCAGTTACTTGTCCTTCAGCCTGAGCTCTTTTCACACTGTCTAATTCAGCTAAATGTTGTTTCTTGAACTGATTTACAACATAGCCTGCCCAATTGAGTTCTATTCCATCCCAGATTATATTAATGAGATAGATATTCTCTTATGATAGTATATTAACTCCTTTGGATTTTCCAACGACGTGTTTGCTGAGCCATCTGCTGAGGATTCCAAATTCTGGCTTGATTTTGTCTACATGAATACCTGGTTCGATTGGTTCTGTAGAAAAGGTAAGCATCTCAAGAAAAGCTTCTCTTTTCAATGGTAGAGTGGCTAAATCTGTTGAAGTTGCTGTTGTATTTGCGAAGCCAAAGAGCGACATCATGACTCTTTCATTGAGAACAATACGATCTCCACGTACTGTAGTTATCAAGGAGTCTCTTACTAATCGCATATTTTGCCAAAATTGCAAAATGCCTTCCACATCACATTTTTCTTTGAACTGAACTTCTAAGATGTTCCTCAATCCGGGTAGTTTCTCGATTTTATCACGTACCCAGCCGGCTAACAGAGTGTTTTGACACATACCTTCATACATTTCAATTGTTAGTTCATCCAGCTCTGTGATCAATCGTTTTTCTTTCGAACTATCTGAAGTGGCCATATTTGAGTGTGAACACAAAAAATTGATTTTGAGAGAAAGGGTTGCAAAGAGTCTATTTTGCTTTCTGGAAAGAAATGAAGAGTTTGAATTTCGAATGAAGATAATGTGAGTGGAGGTTGAATAAATAGGTAGGATATTCTGGCGGTTGAGTAGTACAACTTTTCAAATTCCATGATGGTTTTGGTAACCGATGCTTGTACTGTTCTGACAATCGTGGGGTGTACACGCGAAATTCTGACAAAAAGAACTGCAGTAATTTAATGCGACATAACCGCTGAGGATTTTACCATATCAACCTTAGACTAAATTTGACTGGAATGAAAATCGATCTTTGAGGTCGATTAGAGATAATTCGGTTCCATCAAATTTTCGCCAAATGAATCGCTTTGAGATTGTTGATGTCAATTACTAGTCTGTTAAGTGAGCACACCCAACATAACAAAGATTAATCCCCATGACGAATCTCTGGCTTAACTGATTTAACTGACTTTGATTATTCCCAACTCGCCTTAATTTGGCAAATCTTTCTTTGTCCAATGGCTTTGTAAAGATATCTCGCAACCCAGTCTTGATAGAGTACATAAAGAATCTGTTATATCCTTCTTCTCTGCATGATCTCTTATAAAGTGGTGACATACATCAATGTGCTTTGTCCTTGAGTGTAAAACTGGATTATCAGTAATTGCAATTGCACTGGTGTTATCGCACATTATGGGAATTGTTCCTTCTTCTATCCCATAATCTCTTAATTGTTTGTCTAATCCATAAAACTTGTGCACAACAACTTCCAAATGCTATATATTCAAATTTTCAATTGTAGAAGTTGAGATTGAGTTTTGCTTCTTGCTAAACCATGACACAAGTCTATTCCTAGTAACCGACATGTGCCTGATGTGCTTTTTCATCCACTTTGCATCCAAAGATAATCTGAATCAATAAGAAATCGGCTTGAATTCTCCTTCTTTTGAATACCAAATTCCAACTCCATCTGTGTCTTTCGGATATTTCAAAGTTCTTTTCACAACCGTGAGATGACTCTCCTTTGGTTTTGATCAAATCTTGCACATACACCGATTGTAAAAGATATATCGGCCTACTTGCAGTAAGATAGAGTAAGCTTCCAATCATCCTTCAGAAAGTGTTTGATCAACATCTTTGCCTTCTTTGTCTTCATCAAGCCTCGATGTTGGTCCCCATTGGTGTAGAAATTCCAGATTTCTCCATACCAAACTTTTGATAAGTTCTCTTGTAAATTTGGTTTGGTGAATAAAAATTCCATCATCTAACTGTTTAACTTGAAATCCTAGGAAATAATTTAATTCTCCCATCATACTCATCTGAAATTTTCTTTTCATCAAACTTGCAAATTTCTCACATAATTGTTCATTTTCTGATCCAAAAATGATATCATCAACATAAATTTGAACAAGTAGAGTATCTTCTCCATTCTTCATCCTGAATAATGTTTTGTCGATTGTTCCTTTGATAAATCCATTATCCACTAGGAACTGAGATAGAGTTTCATACCAAGCTCTTGGTGCTTGTTTAAGTCCATAAAGAGCTTTCCTTAGTCTGAAAAATTTATCTGCTTGATCTTTGATTTCAAATCCGGATGGTTGTTGAACATATACTTCTTCTTCTAGAATTCCATTCAGGAATGCGCTTTTAACATCCATCTGATAAACTTTGAATATCTTGTGAGCTGCAAAGGCAAGAAATAATCTGAGTGCTTCTAATCTTGCAACTGGTGCATAAGTTTCATCAAAGTCTATGCCTTCTGCTTGAGAGTATCCTTTGGCTACAAGTCTAGCTTTGTTTCTGATGATATTCCCATCTTCATCAAGTTTGTTTCTGAAAACCCATTTGGTTCCAATGATATTGACATGAACTGGTCTATCTACCAATTCCCATACTTGATTTCTCTCGAATTCATTGAGCTCTTCTTGCATAGCTAATATCCAATCTGGATCTTTCAAATCTTCTTCAATTTCTTTAGGTTCTGATTGAGATAGAAAGCATGCAATCATAGCATCTAGTTGATGTCTTGTTCGAACTCCAGCTTGAGTATCACCAATAACTTGTTCTTCAGGGTGATCTTTCATCCATTGATGTGTGTGAGTTTGTATCAACTGATTTGCATTTTGTTCAACTGATTCTTCAAAAACTGGTTCTTGAACTTGTTCAATCGAATCAAATGAAGTTGTTCAGGTTGTTGAGCAATTGGAAATCGAGGCGATCTTGATCGACCATTCTCGAAATTTGTAGTCTTCCAATGTCAATCTGGCGTAATCGAGGCGAGAAACCGGTTCAGTCGGTCTTCAGTTGTTTTACCTGGAAAGTTTGGTTCATCAAATACTACGTGTATTGATTCTTCATGCTTGAGTGTCCTTTTATTTAATACTCTAAAAGCTTTGCTGACACTTGAATATCCTAGAAAAATTCCTTCATCAGCTTTGGGCTGAAAAACGTGAAGTTGATATTTTCCATTATTGTGTATGAAACATTTGCTTCCAAAAGCATGAAAGTATGAAACATTTGGTTTTCTTCCATTCCAAATTTCATAAGGAGTCTTCTCATGTCTCTTGTTCATGAGAGCTCTGTTCGAGTGTAACAAGGCGTGTTAAACTGCTTCTGCCCAATATCTTTCCGGTAGTTTAGCTTCACAGATCATAGTCCTCCCAGTTTCTTTGAGTGTTCTGTTTCTTCTTTCATCTACACTATTTTGTTGAGGTGTTCTTGTGGCAGCAAGTTGATGTAAAACACCATTTTCTTCACAATATTCAATAATCACACTGTTGAGGAATTCAGTTCCTTTATCTGATCTTATCTTCAAACTGAAACTCCTTTCTGATTCTGAAGTCTCTTGAGTAATTTAAACCCTTGCTTGGTTTCACTTTTCTTGGTTAGAAAGATTACCCAAGTGTATCTTGAAAAATCATCAACTACCACCAATGTATACTTCTTTCCACCGATACTAATTGGTGTAATAGGTCCAAATAAATCCATGTGTAGCAATTCTAGATGTCCGTTTGTTGAATCTTTGAGACTTGGTCTTGAAACTTGCTTTTGTTTGTTTTCCTTGTTGACATCGTCACACAAACTGTCCCTTTTGTATGAGATCTCTGGTAGTCCAATGACTAGCCGCTTAACAAGTGTGTTGATGTCATCAAAGTTAAGATGACTCGATTTCTTGTGCCATAGCCAACCGATCTACGATTTGGTATGCACAAGTAAACAAGTTTCAACAACGGCGCTTGTCCAATCTACTACATACATGTTTTTTTCTTCTTCTGGCTAGAACAACTTGATAAGCTGATTCGCTGATGACAACGCATAATTCTTTGTCAAAAGTAACTTTGTATCCCATATCACAAAATTGACTGGTGCTGAGTAGATTGTAGTGTAGTCCTTCTACATAAGATACATTCTTGATTGTAAGTCCATTTCTGATTAAGGTGCCATAACCTCTGGTGTAACCAGGTTTATCTTTACTTCCAAAATTGACTTTTGGTCCATCCTTTGCAATAAAATTACTGAGACAGTCCTTGCTCTTTGTCATGTGTCTAGAGCAATCACTTGTCAAAGTACCAAATATCTGCAATAAAAATTAAAAGTTTTTAGGTACCCAATTCGATTTGGGTCCATGAAGGCCGATTGTCGGTACAACTCTGGGAATATATCCTTTTAGGATTCTTCGGATATTGTTGCACTTGTTTTCATATATGTAAGCCACACTCCTATAGTATCTATGTTTGGGTATGTCTTATTTATATGATCTCTCAGATCTTTTGACTGAAATTTGTTTCCATCATGCTTTTTGTTATTAAAGCTTGAATGATAACCGTCATTCCTTTTGTACTGAGGTCTGGACTGACCTTTGTATTGTGACTTATCTTTGAGAACCGAGATAAGTCCTCTGCTGAGTTTTGACCAAACTTGTGATAAGTTTTCGATCCGGAATGATTGTCATTATCGCTTTTATTAACAAATTCAAGAAAATTCCAATCATCATCGATGGGATATAGTCTTCCTTTCCCCTCAATGTGTGAATCTTTGAATGATTGATATTCTTGGATTTACTTTGATTGTAATTTTTCTGGTTCCTGACTTGATTGGTTTTTGTGGATCTGGCAGTTGATTTGTGATGGGAACCAACTTTACTGTATATTTCTGTGCAGTTTAGCCCACGATTATCACATTTCTGGCATGTTTCGGGTTAGTTTAGACCCTATTTGGAGTATGAAATGAGGTTTTTATTGCACGTCCGTCGAGTGATCATCGTTTTTCCGTAAACTCGATCGTATTTTAGCATTTTATACTCGTTTTTATTGAGCACCCGTAGTTTGCGGGGTTACACGTTTGTTTGTTGTTTCCATATGGATGTAGGACTAGGGTGTCTCGAGAGCCCGGAAGACGAGAATTATTGAGGTTGGACGTGCTCGGGGCAAGAACAGAGGTCAAAGGAGGAAAAGAATGAAGTTTTGGGGCCACAGGGGTCCAAACGCACGTTTGGACCCTTCAAACGTGCGTTCTATGTCCCAAACTGGCGTTCCAGACCCAAACCAGCGTTCCCAAATTGCCAAAGTTGATACAGAGTTGAGCCCTCCCAAACGCTGGTTTACAATTGCCCTCAAACGTGCGTTTGAAGCCGATCAAACGCCGCGTTCCATGTTCCAAACGCGTTCCATGCAAGCCCAAACGCACGCGTTTGACTCATTTCAAACGTCGCTCCACATGATGAGAGCAGAGCGCGCCAGGTTGAAGCGAACGCACGTTCCACTCACTTCAAACGTGCGTTCCAATGCTCCTTCTATATAAAGCAGCCCATTTCAGCAGCAGCCACAGACAGAAACTAGTTTAGATAGGTAGGGGCGATTTGAGGCGATTTCCTTCATCTTTTAGAGTTAGATTAAGTGCTATATATCATTAGAATCGTCTTTCGATCTTCTCTTTGATTGTACAACTCAAATCTTCGATCTGTAACACTTCAATTGTCAAAATTTGATCTTTTGGAGCTCGAAATTTGGGTGTTCAAGTAAGTATGTTTTCTTGTTATTTTATTGTTGTTGTGATGATTTTATCTTGTTGGTATAACGTAGATTCGATTATGAGTAGCTAGGTTTCTTCGTATGGTCGAACCATGTGAATGCGGATGAAACACCGTTAGATTGATGAACCGGGATGATGTGTAGTGCGTATTTTTTAGTTCTAATCGATAATTCACATCACGAAACTTGTCTTGATCGTTTTAATAGCTTTGAATAAAATTGACGCCTTTGTTCATTGTTGCACACACACACTTAGCTTATAAATGTATGTTGCGGCGGTGTGTGGGAACGGGGTTTCGGGACCGTAGAAGTTTTGGGCTTGAAAGGTAGTTTGACACCTACCCGTGTACTAGGTTGGCGCCTAGTCATCAAGACCAATTCCAATACGGGGTTTATCCTATGAGTTAACGTTAGACGGCATGGTAGAGATAGAGCACACTCCCGGGGTAATCTTTTTAATGGTAAAGTAATCCATTGGATCGTAGTTCGGCCATACTCCGTTTATTTGTCTAGAACTCCGAGTAGTATAATCTTTCTTTATTGCAATAGTGTAATTCTATATCTCTCTTGTTGACCTGAACTGAGAAATAAGTCGACTGTGGTACTCAAAGACCAATCCCTGTGGGTTCGACCTCGGACTCCTCAAGCACTATCCTTCACTCGACCCGGTACACTGCCGGTTAGAGGGTAGATTCTGCTAAGGTTTCGAGTCTTTGTTTGACCGGACCGTAGAAAATACGTCCATCAAAATGGCGCCGTTGCCGGGGATTGGCAACACTTTGATATCACAATAGTTGACCGAAAGCTTGGGCTTAGGTCGTTTTCTTTTATTGTTTTCTTGTTGTTTGATTTGACTTGCAGTGTATGACCCGGAGTTCTGGGACTCCTCTAGAGCCTTTTTACCCGGAGATTGATAGGCACGCAAGCCGCTTGAGAGAAGGTCGTGCGCCTCGGTTTGATACACCGTGGACGGACAAGCTTGGATTCTTCTTCAGAGGGAGAAGGTATGACGACCAACGGAAGAGATAGATTGAATGGTGACGGTACATCTCAAGTTGTGGGATTGGGCCATCTAAACACTCCTCCTCCACGTGAAAGAAATCCTACGGGCCCTACTTTGGTTGCAAGGACAGATGGGAGGAATTTGTTTGATCCTGCATTAGAAGAGGGGGTACAGACTCAGCAACAACCACCCGACCAGGATAATTTGCAACTTCAGATGTATCAGTTGATTCAACAACAGGCGGCACAGATTCAGCTTTTGCAAGCAAATCAGAATAACCAGAATCAGCCACAGAATGACCCACCTGCCAATCAAGGGTTTGTTTCAGCGAGAGATTATGTGGTTACTCCATATCAAGGGACGGGCCACAATCCAATCGAAATTCCATTGTCCATGCTAACAACATGGAACCAAAGCAAAATGTTATAAATCTTATCAGCGAGAATGCGGTTTTCTATGGGCAAAGGAATGAAGACCCTAATGAGTTTTTGGACAATTACCTACAAATAATCTCGACATTGAAGTATAATGGAGTGACCGAGGAGGCACTCAAGTTGATGATGTTTCAGTTTGCTTTGAGAGGGGCTGCAAAAACATGGTTTAATACCCTACCACATGGCTCCTATCTACTTGGGCGGAAGTCGCGATGGTTTTCTGAAAAAATATTTTCCTCCGGCAAAGATTGAAGATTTGAAGCGTGAAATTCATAATTTTAGTGGAAGAAAAGGAGAAACAATGAAAGAGACCGTTGAGAGGTTTAGGGCTTTGTTGAAGAAGTGCCCTCCCCACAATTTGAGTACGGTTGAGCAAGTTATCAAAATCTATCGAGCCTTGGATAAATCGGATAGAAATCTTTTGGATGCGGCAAGTGGAAAGGGTTTGACAAGGATTGATCCCGAGTTGGCTATGCAACATATTAATGATGCAATTGAAAGGGATGATGAATGGGTTTCAAGTTCAGGGACAGATAACCCGAATGAGTCTCAACAAACTGTCAAGGCACTTGAAGAACAGTTGGACAAAGAGACAGCTGCACACAATGAGTTGTTGGCACTGCAAACCAAGGTGAAGAAAATGGAAGATGCATTACAGGTTTGTCAGTTATGTGGAGGAAATCATTCGGCTCAGTCTTGTTTGAATCCGAGTAGGACGGCTTATCCTCAACAGTTGCCTCGACAGACACCACACACCGGTCCCACACACCGATTCCTCAACAACCTATAGCAAGTGTGTCTCAGCCACAACCAGTTGCAGTGGTGGAAGAGTTGGTAGCCGCACTCAACAGATTGGGAGTGGGAAGCTCGAGCGGAAGTAGTCAACAAGGTCCCGGGAAGAACCTTCAGTTTGGTCAACAGCAGAGTTCTGGTGGGCCAGTGAATCCAAACAATCAGTGGGGTAATAATCCAAATTTGCAAGTTCCATCATACTATCAAGATTTTGAATCATCAATGGGACTTGGCATGGAAGAAGAGATGCAACCGAATGAGGTAAGTTACATTGGAAATAATTCCGGGGGGAATTGGAATCAAGGCAACAACAACCAAGGAAGCTGGAATAACAACAATTCTGGGAATAATGGGAGGAACCGAAATTTTGGGAATTCATGGAATAACAACCAAAGAAGGCCAAAATTGGAACCAAGGAAATCAAGGTGGCAAAGGGGTGGGACCGAGGCAACCGAGGGTGGAACCAAAATAATCAAGGCCAAGGCAACCGAGGTTGGAATCGAGAATAGAGAGCAAGGGAACCTCGAAATTTCCAAGGTGGTTGGAGAGAGAATAACCAAGGTAGTTGGGGTAGACAAAATCAAAACTTCAACAACCAAGGTTATGAAAATCAGAATCAAAGTTCAAGTAATCAGAGTTGGGGCCAAAATCGACAAGGCCAATGGGGCAATAATCAGAATAGAGACCATGGGAGTAGAGAGCAAGGGCAACAAGCCGGCAACCAACAACATAGTCAACAAGCCGGAAACCAAAATTCTGAGACTTATCAACACCCGAATGCCCATAAGCAAAACAGCTCCTATAATCAACAAGGGGGTAGTCCGGGAAGTCAAAGGAAGTTTTCGGATGAAGGTCTTGATCAGTTGAATAAGCTTGTGATTGAACAGAGAGCGGCCATACGGAATTTGGAGATTCAGGTGGGCGGTTGACCGAGAATAGATCTCAACCGCTTTTGAGTGCGGGGCTACCTAGTAACACGGAGAGGAACCCCAAGGAATCTAAAGATGTTTGTGCGGTAGTCACCCGGAGTGGTAAAGAGACGGGTCAACAAGGTCGAGAACTTGAGAAGATGGTGCCAAACTCCGAAAAAGAAAATTTTTGCGATTACAAAGGGCCGTTGGATGAGCAAGAAGGTTTTGATGAGGATGTCTAGAAGAGGGCTGAAAAAGAGAGAATCTCGAGGTTGGAAAGGGAAGTGGAAGAATACAAGCGAAAGTGGGAAGAAGCGATGAGGCCAAAGTCGGATACGATAATCATTGATGTGAAGGAAGAAGAGCCATCGCCACCACTCAGGCCTAAAGGTAGTAAAGGTAAAATTCCCCCTCCTCCACCGGGTTTTGACGTGACCACTTTACCATTTCCTCCCAAAACAACTAAAAAGGAGGTTTTGACCCAAAGTCAAGCCAAATTTTTAGGAATGTTGAGGAAATTTGAAGTGACCATGCCAATGTTGGATATCATTGCTAACATCCCATCGTATTTCAAGTTTTTAAAGAATATGCTTTCAAGTAAAGAGAAAATGCAACAGATGGTCCAGTTGAGTTATGAGTGTTCCGCTATTTTTGAAAACAAGATACCTCCCAAAATTCAAGATAGAGGTAGTTTTACTATCCCAATTACCATAGGAGAGACTGTTTTCAAAAATGTGCTTTGTGACCAGGGCATCTGTTAGTTTGATGCCGAAATCATGTATGACAAGTTGGGCTTAGGAAGATTAGAACCCACCGGCATGACATTGCAAATGGCGGATAGGTCGGTTAGGACACCGCTAGGGATAGCCGAGGATGTGTTGGTTCAAGTTGATAAATTTGTGTTTCCGGTTGATTTTGTGGTTCTTGATATGGACACCGATTCTAGGACACCTCTTTTATTAGGTCGGCCTTTCCTAAATACTGGGGAGACCTTGATAGATGTAAAGAGGGGAGACATAATCTTACGTGTCGGGCAAGATAGTGTCAAAATTAATGTGTACAAAACCATGAAACACCCTGAGGATGAGGTGAGTGATTGTTTTTCGATAGATGTCATCCACCCTTGTATTGTGGCAAATGTGAATTTACAGGGGCACAAGGAACCTTTGGAAAAATGCTTGATGAAGTCATGCAAAGTGAATGATGATAACCGATTGATGCGAGTTTATGCCATGCATCTCGAGGCGGGTGAGTTCATGGAAGCTAGCTGGACTAAGAAATTGGATCTCGGTTCGCCAGAGGATATGACAAAGCCATCCATTGAGGAACCACCAACGGATTTGGAGTTGAAGCCGCTTCCTCAACACCTCAAATATGTTTTTCTTGAAGGTAGTGATTTACTTCCAGTTATTATATCTGCTTCACTAACAGCCTTGCAGGAAGTAAAGCTAGTTCAAGTCTTGAAGAAGAGGAAACGAGCTTTTGGATGGAAAATAGTGGATATCAAGGGGATTAGTGCCGACATATGTAAGCACAAAATCATCCTTGAGGATGGGGCGAGACCGAGGCGTCAACCGCAAAGGAGACTGAACCCGCATTTACTGGAAGTGGTAAGAAAGGAAGTGGTGAAGATGTTGACGCTGGGCATCATCTACCCCATCTCGGATAGTGAGTGGGTGAGTCATACACAAGTGGTACCTAAGAAAGGCGGCATCACGGTGCTAACAAATGAGCAAGGTGAGTCTTTCTCCGTACGCCCTGTTACTGGTCATCGAGTCTGCATTGATTTTCGCATGTTGAATGAAAAGACTAGGAAGGATCATTTCCCACTCCCGCTTGTTGATCAAGAGTTAGATAAGCTTCTTTGGTCATGCATTTTATTGTTTTCTTGACGGATTTAGTGGTTATTATCGATTCACATTGATGTCAATGACCAAGAAAAACCACGCTTACTTGTCCCTATGGCACCTTTGCATTTCGAAGAATGTCTTTCGGGTTGTGTAACGCACCCGCGACATTTCAGAGATGCATGCTTGCCATCTTTGCTGATCTGATTGATAAATGCATGGCGGTGTTCATGGATGATTTCTGATTTTTGGGGACAGTTTTGATGCATGCTTGTCCAATATAGATAGGGTGCTTGCTAGGTGCGAGGAGACCGATTTGATTTTGAACTGGGAGAAGTGTCATTTTATGGTGACTGAGGGAATTGTCCTAGGTCACAAGGTCTCAGCTGAGGGGATAGAGGTTGATAGGGCTAAGGTAGATGCTATTTCTAAGTTGCCTATGCCTACTAGTTTAAAAACGTTAAGATCTTTCTTGGGACATGCGGGGTTTTATCGTAGATTTATCCCTAAGTTTGCCCAAAAGGCTACACCTCTTACCTCTAGATTGAAGAAGGGAGTAAATGTGATTTTTGATGATGAGTGTGTGGGAGCTTTCGAGGAGATTAAGAGGCTTTTGACTGAGGCTCCTATTTTGATAGCTCCAAATTGGGAGCAAGAGTTTGAGGTTATGTGCGATGCTAGCGATTTGGCCGTAGGAGCAGTGTTAGGACAAAAGGTGGATAAGTTGTTTCGACCGATTTATTATGCCAGTCACACCTTGAATCCGGCCCAACAGAATTACACTACGACTGAGAAAGAATTGTTGGCGGTAGTTTTTGCTTTCGACAAATTTAGATCCTATCTGGTGGGGTCTAAAGTGATTGTGCATACGGACCACTCCGCGTTGCAATATCTATTCGCTAAGAAGGATCACGAAACCGCGTTTGTTGAGATGGATTTTGCTCCTTCAAGAGTTTGATGTGGAAATTAAAAACCGTAAAGGTTGTGAAAATGTGGTAGCCGATCACCTCAGTCGGATTGAGCCAGTTGAGGGTGACGAATCTGAAAGGGTTGAAATAGATGACTCGTTTCCGGATGAGCGACTATTTGTTGTAGACACTATGTTACCGGAAAAACGAGGAAATTTTTTGAAGAAAGGAAAGGAGGGAGCTCCGTGGTTTGCACCGATAGTGAATTACCTTGAAAGTGGATTTATTGACCCGGAGTTAGATGAGAATCAGAAGAGGAAGTTGGTGAGTGAGGCTAGACACTTTGTTTGGGAGGATCCCTACTTGTTTCGATTATGTGCTGACGGTGTTTTGAGAAGATGTGTAACTGAAGGCGAGAGATTGAGCGTGTTATCCTTTTGCCATGATAGAGAGGCCGGGCGGCCATTTCTCGGGACAAAGGACCGCATTGAAGGTTTAACACAGCGGACTATATTGGCCGACAATTTTTAAGGATGCCTACGCTTATGTAAAAACTTGTGACGCGTGTCAACGTTCGGGGAGAATTTCTAGGAAAAATGAGATGCCTCAACGACCTATCATTGTTTGTGAAGTCTTCGACGTTTGGGAATTGACTTTGTGGGACCCTACCCTCCTTCTTTTGGCAACAAGTTCATTTTAGTGGCTTGTGATTACGTCTCGAAGTGGGTGGAAGCGATTGCATCCCCACTAATAGATGCATATATGTGGTCATTAAGTTTCTAAAAAAGTTCATTTTCACACGGTTTGGTGTACCAAGGACTATCATTTCTGACAATGGCACTCATTTTGCGAATAGAGACTTAGATAAGCTACTCCTTAAGTATGGGGTGACCCACAAGTTGGGAACGGCTTATCACCCTCAAACGAGTGGCCAAGTGGAGGTTTCAAACCGAGGCATTAAAAGGATTCTTGAACGAACTGTTGATAAAAATTCTAAGAGTTGGTCCAAGAAGTTGGATGACGCTCTTTGGGCTCACAGAACCGCATTCAAGACTCCAATTGGTATGTCGCCGTACATGATTGTCTTTGGAAAAACGTGTCACTTACCAGTGGAGGTTGAGCATAGAGCGCATTGGGCTATTAAAGAGTTAAATATAGACGAGACTCTTAGTGGAGAGAGAAGGATGGCTCAATTGGTTGAACTGGAGGAGTTCCGATTGCGAGCTTATGATTGCTCGATACGATATAAAGAGAAAACTAAGCTCCTTCATGATCAACTCATTAAGCCTAAGGTGTTTGAGGTAGGAGATGAGGTTCTGTTGTATGATACTCGTTTACATCTTTTTCCGGGGAAGTTGAAGTCTCGATGGTCGGGACCATACACGGTTGAGAGGATTTTTGACTCGGGGGCTGTTGAGATAAAGCACCCCAAGCATGGGACTTCAATCACAAATGGCCTTCGTTTGAAGAAATATGCAAAGTTGCCGTTTGATGAAGCTCTCGAAGTGGTGATTTTGGAGGATCCTAAGATAGAGGAAGCCAATTGTTTAGTCCCGTCATGGACTCCAATGCATGACATCCAAATGCTATAACTCACCATCCGTTTTCTTTCTACACCTCGTCTTCCTCGCTCGTATCGGTAGTATAATCTTGAAAAAACCGATATAGTATAAGTCATTTGGTCGAGCCAACGACATAAAACAAAGGCGCTTGGTGGGAGGCAACCCACCCGTTTTTGTGCTTTGCTTGTTTTGAGGTGATGTTTTTTGCTACTTTGCTCTTGATCTGTTGTTGTAAGCCGTAAGACGCGTACTTCTTCACTTTTTCATGCCTTCTGTGACTATGTCTTGGACTTGACTTGGATTAAGATTCTACTTTGAGCACGTTTAAACATGATTGGTTGTTATTGTATGTTTGAATCATATTTGACTATCTTTGTGACATACTTGTTCAAGTTTTACGTGATTTAGATCATTTTTTTTTATCACCCCCGGATTCCCCCTATATTATATGCTTTGGCACGCGGACCATGTCCCGTGCATGTATTTCTTGGATATGTTTTTCATTGTATAGGGATTCAGGATGGAGTACTTCACGACCGTTACGGGACTTGATCGTGCCGTTATGCCGGGCTCATAAGCTAAGTCTTTCTTTTACTTCTCGTTCACACACCGAGGACGGTGTTTCACTCAAGTGGGGGGTGGGACGACTTAGCTTATTCACGTGTTCTTAAAAGTATTATGCCATGATGTGATAAACTTGGTTTTTACTCGTTTCCGAGTCGATTTTTAGGCCGTTTTTAAAATTTTCCCAAGGTTTTAACACCACGATATATGCATGTTGTTCACAATTGAGTGGTGAAAGGTTTTTAGTTTTGTGAATGTCTCACAGTGAGTCTACTTTGTCATGATACGGAACACATTTTTAGTACACGTTTGACGACGTTTTGCTTATCACGATTGCTTTACACACCTGTACCCCTAGTTTCGAGGCGAAATAGAAAGGTTAGCCTTGGTAGGAACATGGGATGACAGTTTTGGCGTTCTTTTCGACCCTACTTTGGCCAAATAAGCCTGAGCCGAACGTTTGACCTTCGTAACCCCTCTCAGCCTTGATAGAATGGTCTGACCACCATTCGCTTTATAGCCGTTTCGTTATTTAGCCAGAAACCTACCTTTGAACTTTTTTTTTGGTCACATTCCTTTCATTTGACCCTACGAGTGAACTTAATCTTATGTTGGACCACACTTGCCAAGGCAAGTGTGGGGTGGGGGGAATGATGTTTCCAGTGGTCGGTGGTTTCTCGTTTTGGAGCTATAAGGATGAGGAGGAGCTCGGTGGAGTCAGATGCTCGGGTTTTATTTTCAAAAAAAAAAAAAAAAAAAAAAAAAAAAGAAAAGATCAAAAACCAAATAATTGTGTTGTATATAGAAATAAAGGGTTGAAAAACAAGGCAATGCGCTTAAAGTTAATGATGATGTTAGGGTTGGGATAGTCAGATAGGTACTAAGTATTCGAGCTCATCTCACGACACTTGAAACTTAGTCGAGTTTGGCAACGAGTTCGGGTATTTCAGTATCCTATAGTTCCCAAAGTGTTGAAAATGATCAAAAGGAGTTTGGATGGTTTGTTTAGTAGAGAAGACGTGGTACGTGTTTGGATTACGTTCACTCGTATTTCTTTTCTCCGCTTCCCAAATTACCTTTTTTCGATTAACCGAATTTACCCTAGCCTAACGTTTTAACCATTCAAGTCCTGCTGGACCGTGTTTAACCTTGGTTAATCCCGATTAGTGGAGATTCTAGGAAGGGCAGGATTGTGTAAAGTCATTTGTCCGGTATTCCAAGCCCGAAATCGTATTAAGCATAAGTCGTCGTCATTCAACACACACTCACTCCGTGTTATGGTTTGGTAGAGTCAAGGTAATACATTCGCTTAGCTAAATTCTTTTTACCTCGATATTTTGAAGCACATGCATGTACCGTAAAGTTGATTCCTTGGTTTTGTTTGAACGCCTATTTTACTCGAGGGCGAGTAAAGGCTAAGTGTGGGGTGGTGATGGGAACCAACTTTACTGTATATTTCTGTGCAGTTTAGCCCACGATTATCACATTTCTGGCATGTTTCGGGTTAGTTTAGACCCTATTTGGAGTATGAAATGAGGTTTTTATTGCACGTCGAGTGACTGTCGGTTTTCCGTAAACTCGATCGTATTTTAGCATTTTATACTCGTTTTTATTGAGCACCCGTAGTTTGCGGGGTTACACGTTTGTTTGTTGTTTCCATATGGATGTAGGACTAGGGTGTCTCGAGAGCCCGGAAGACGAGAATTATTGAGGTTGGACGTGCTCGGGGCAAGAACAGAGGTCAAAGGAGGAAAAGAATGAAGTTTTGGGGCCACAGGGGTCCAAACGCACGTTTGGACCCTTCAAACGTGCGTTCTATGTCCCAAACTGGCGTTCCAGACCCAAACCAGCGTTCCCAAATTGCCAAAGTTGATACAGAGTTGAGCCCTCCCAAACGCTGGTTTACAATTGCCCTCAAACGTGCGTTTGAAGCCAGTCAAACGCACGTTCCATGTTCCAAACGAGCGTTCCATGCAAGCCAAACGAACGTTTGACTCATTTCAAACGTGCGTTCCACATGATGAGAGCCAGGAGCTGCCCAGAATTGAAGCAGAACGCACGTTCCACTCACTTCAAACGTGCGTTCCAATGCTCCTTCTATATAAAGCAGCCCATTTCAAAGTGACCCGCATACGCATGAAAACTAGTTTAGATAGGTAGGGCGATTTGAGGCGATTTCCTTCATCTTTTAGAGTTAGATTAAGTGCTATATATCATTAGAATCGTCTTTCGATCTTCTCTTTGATTGTACAACTCAAATCTTCGATCCAGTAACACTTCAATTGTCAAAATTTGATCTTTTGGAGCTCGAAATTTGGGTGTTCAAGTAAGTATGTTTTCTTGTTATTTTATTGTTGTTGTGATGATTTTATCTTGTTGGTATAACGTAGATTCGATTATGAGTAGCTAGGTTTCTTCGTATGGTCGAACCATGTGAATGCGGATGAAACACCGTTAGATTGATGAACCGGGATGATGTGTAGTGCGTATTTTTTAGTTCTAATCGATAATTCACATCACGAAACTTGTCTTGATCGTTTTAATAGCTTTGAATAAAATTGACGCCTTTGTTCATTGTTGCACACACACACTTAGCTTATAAATGTATGTTGCGGCGGTGTGTGGGAACGGGGTTTCGGGACCGTAGAAGTTTTGGGCTTGAAAGGTAGTTTGACACCTACCCGTGTACTAGGTTGACGCCCTAGTCATCAAGACCAATTCCAATACGGGGTTTATCCTATGAGTTAACGTTAGACGGCATGGTAGAGATAGAGCACACTCCCGGGGTAATCTTTTTAATGGTAAAGTAATCCATTGGATCGTAGTTCGGCCATACTCCGTTTATTTGTCTAGAACTCCGAGTAGTATAATCTTTCTTTATTGCAATAGTGTAATTCTATATCTCTCTTGTTGACCTGAACTGAGAAATAAGTCGACTGTGGTACTCAAAGACCAATCCCTGTGGGTTCGACCTCGGACTCCTCAAGCACTATCCTTCACTCGACCCGGTACACTGCCGGTTAGAGGGTAGATTCTGCTAAGGTTTCGAGTCTTTGTTTGACCGGACCGTAGAAAATACGTCCATCAATTTGCTGTTTCGGTTTCCATTGGATACAGCTGATCTACCATTTGATTTACCTTTGTTGGTAGATCTGATTGTCTTTTTAGAAAACTGATTTATCTGTGTGATATCAAGGCTTTACTTGGTTCAACAATTTTCTCGGTTTGTGGAAGTTGCTCTCACCGCGAACTTAATACCGCTTTGGTACTAGTCCAGCAGACTTTGCAAGTTCTATCCTTAGAAGATTGCTTGTGTATCAAATCCTAAACCGCTTTGTCTCCATATGGTTTTCCCGATTTGAATCCAATGGTGAAAACGATTCGATTCTTCTCTGTCGATGCAATGAGTCGATCTTGAATCTTTTCTTTATCGATTTAGTCGGTTTCAACATTTTTAGTTCAGACTTCAATCTTTCAACTTCAAGAATTAGACTTTCCTTTTCAGCTTTAATTGATTCATAACCACTTGAATAGTTATTAGGTGATTCATCAATTCGTCAAGCGTTTCTTCTAATTCTAGATTTTTGGATTGAGTCGCAATGATCGAAGAACATGCATTTATCATGGAAATCGAAAAATGAAGAGTATTTAGAGTTTGATTCACATACCTCATTTGGATCTTCCATGTGTGCCATTAAAGTCGTGTCATCCGATAGTCTTTCAGATCGGGTTCATAATCGATTCATCTCCGGCAAGAGTGCTCTTCTACCAACTCTTCTTGGTGGAGTCTTCTTGATCGATTCTGGACATTCACCTTATAATGTCCTGGCTTCTTGCGCTTGAAACAGAGATATTCATCGCCTTTTCTTTTCTCAGAGTCCTTTTGATGAACTTTTGAGTGATTGGGTGTCCACTCTTCATTCTTCGAATCTGCTCATCATTAGAGCCATTTGTTCTTCCATCTCATCCAATTCATGAAGATTGCTAGATGAGTTTTCTTGAATGTCATTTGATGTCTGCTTTGCAAGTGTCTTTGTGGTCTTTGGTTCTTCCAGAGCTTTGATTATTGCAAATTGTGCTTGTGAAATCTTCACCGAATTCATAAGCTTTCAAATCAAAAAGATCTTGAATGAATCCTCTACATCAAGTCTTCTTGATTCTTCCATGGCAGTGACCTTCATTTTCCAACACATTGGTAATGCCTTCAAGATTCTTGTGTTGATAATTTTCTTTGAATATTCAATCTTGAGTAGATCTAGTTCATCCATTATAGCACTGAATCTTGTTTCCATCTGGTCAATGGTTTCTCCAGATTTCATCTTGAAATTCTCAAACTTTTGTTTTGCAAATGTAAATTTTATTTTCCTTGATTGAATCTGTTCCTTCACAAACTAACTGAAGTTGGTCCCACATTTCCTTGGCAGTTGTGCATTCTTTCACCTTCAAGTACATGTTGCTTTGTCAAGAGTTCTCGAGGATAAAGTCCATCGCAACATTGTTGAGATTATTTCGCTTATGATCATCACTAGTCCATTCGGATTTGGGCTTTGGAACACTAATTTGTCTTTCTCCTTCGGTTTGCATGTAGGTGATCTGGATTGGTCCATCGGTGAGTACATCCATCATCTCATCATGAGTAGTCGCTAGAAAAGCTCGCATACGACGTTTATATTCGTCAAATCATCCATGTTGCACATAAGCATTTGTCTCGCATATTGATTGTTATCCATTGTGAGTGAGTGAAGACGATAGTAGATTAATTGGAAAATCGAGCTTTCAAATAAGAACAACTAGAGGAGATATAGAGCAAATGATATCTTGTTAAAGAAACACCGCTCCGATACCAATTGTTGGTCCCTTGGAAAGGCTAACACAAGTTTAGAGGGGGGGTGAATAAACTTGTCCCTAAAACTGGATTTTAAACAACTTAAAGTTCAGTTATAACTTGTGTGGAGTTAAGCTGACAAAGCTGAGATTAAGTCAAACTGACTTAAGCTGAAACTGAGTCAACCGGCAGCAGATATAGTTCTTAGTCTTTTTCTTGATCTTGTTATTCTATTATGAATGTTGAGTCTTTGTGGTGAATTACTCGATGAATGTCGATTGTGAATCGTGAGGTGTATAACAATCAAGTATCAAAATGTCAAGTAAATGTTGAATAAATAAATAAATGCGTAAAGTAAATAAGGCGGATATTATAGAGGTTCCGGTGGTGTAATCCTCAGACGTCCTCTCTTCCCTGTGGTGCGGAGGAAAATTCCACTAGAACTTCCCGAGGTGAATCACACAAAAAGTCCTAAACAATAGTCATTGGCTAATCCCTAGCGTCACTATCTAAACAGGTTGTAGAACAGGTAGAATTGCTTGCTTCTTCAAATGCTTGAACCACTTTGGTCCTTACAGGTAGGATTGCCTCTTCACCACTACCACCACAAACACATCTACCCGATCGCTTGTCACAATCTGTCCTTGGCAAAACCTTCCTGGTTTGCTTCATTATCTAAAACCTTTGATGTAGAATCAAAGTTGGGTGAGAATCAATAAGTTGATTCTTGTTTGTGGTTCTTCAAAGTGTTGGATTCTTGATAAATTCTTTGTAGCTTGAACACTTGAAGAAATACTAGATATGATCTTGTTATAGTTCAGAGATGATAGCAATTCGAATAAAATAGACTAATGCACAAGATGCTTGTTGATTCTTGTATATTCTGTTGTTTATCCTTGGTGCAGAGTCTTCTATTTATAGTGTGAGGTTCAACGTTTATCTAGCTTAAATTCGAATTGTATCAACGTCTCTTTTGTAACGGCTATATTTTCTGACCATTCTGCTGTGTCAGTAACTCATCCAATGAAATTGCTTCCTTTACAACGTTCGACTGTAGTTTTAGTTTGTTGTATGGCTGACATATATAAAATCGAGTTTCCTTATCGCTTTATATCGAAGTTTTCACTTGTCGCTTTCTAATCGACTTGGAGCATTAACTGAGATTTTACTCTTCTTTAAATATCAGTACTCCCGTTTTCATCTGATTATCATTGACTTAATCAGAGTACACCATAACTTATTATCATCTAAGAATTCATTGTCCTTATGATTCTTAGGTCTTCATACAAGATCTATAAAGTCGATTCAGTCACCACAATCTTGCACAAGTCTAACTTTACGATCTCGACTTGTAATCTTCATAACCGAGTTTGAACCTCGCTTCTTCATTCTTCAATAACTGAGTTTGAACCTCGCTTCTTGATCTTCTAGATAAGTCAACCGAGTCAGAAACTCTCGGTGAACTTACCTTCTTCATTCCATGTAGGTGTATTCTCGAGTCGGTTTGCTTGTCTTGATGATTTCCGCTTTTCTAAATGATTTCCGCCGTTTTACGACACACTAACTATTACAATGCTTATCCGATGTAACCTATACAAATATCGGACTTAGTAAAACTTATACATTCAGTTCTAGACATCTTTTAGCTTTTCACTATAACAGCTGGCTTCAGCACTTCATCAATGGGGTTAAGATAATATTTTAAACAAATAAGATGAATTATCATCAAAACATAAATTTTATTTCCAACAAAGCAGATAACTAAACTTATTCAAAGGATGACCTGGAAGAAGCTCGGAATGTGGCCTTCATCAGAATGGCCAAGTATTCACAGCGCATATCACAATACTACAACTCCCGAGTTAAACACTCACACTTCAAAGAGGGAGATCTGGTACTCAGAAATAATGAGGTCAGCCGGTAAGGACCTTAAGGAAAACTTGACCCGAACTGGGAAGGCCCGTACAAAGTGGTCAAGGTACATAGGAAATTAAGGGGCATATCAGCTGGCTGATGCAAGTGGCAGGACCATACCACGCAGCTGTAATGCAGCCAACCTAAGGAAGTTTTATGTCTAGGACAGTTTCCAGACTTTTCTTATGCATTATTTCACATAAAAAGTTTGTGTTTTAATAAGATGCATTCGAACACCAGTTATTAAATAAACGTTTATTTTGCACACGTGCATTATTTATTTCTAATGATTGATTAAAGTTTGCGAAGGACAAACTCCTTACGAACTGAGCCGCAGGTCGGACTCAGAAAAAGTTTGCAAAAGCCAAACTCCATAAGTCTGCAGGAAAGGCCATACGAACTGAGCCACAGGTCGGACTCAGAAAAAGTTTGCAAAAGCCAAACTCTATAAATCTGCAGGACAGACCATACGAACTAAGCAGCAGGTCGGACTCAGAGAAAGTTTGCAAATGACAAACCCAATAAGTCTGCAGGGCAGACCAAACGAACTGAGCCATAGGTCGGACTCAGAAAAAGTCTGCAACTAGACTCATACAAACTGGTCTGCAGGACAGACTCAGAAAAAAGTTTGCAAAATCCAAACTCTATAAGTCTGCAGGACAGACCATACGAACTGAGAATACGAATTGAGCTGCAAAGCAGACTCAGAAAATTTTAGTGAAACTAGACTTAAGGACAAAGTAGACGATCAGAACTGAGATACTCAGAAAATTTGGAGTAATCAAGCTCTTTAAGTCTGTAGGACAGATAATCAGAACTGACGCTAAAGCACATCACTCAAAAGAAAAGCTTGTGAAGGATGTACTTTAGGGGGGAAAAGGACCCTAAGTTGTGAAAACAAGAAATCATACTTAAATGAAAAACAAGAGGCTAAAAGCCAAAGAAATTACAAAAAAAAAATGCCTAGAAGGCACAAATTGTCAGAACAAATGGCGATAGAAAATTTTGAAGTCATTACAAAATTTTCAAAATAAAATCATAAAGCCTAAGAATCAGAAGCAGGGTCCTGTTGAGAAGGCTGATCAGAGGGAGCACCGGAGGGCTGAGCTGAAGATGCACTGGCTTGACGAGCAGTAGGTCTGCGGGGATACTTAACTGCCAGATCTTCACCAGCCTGGAACTCTCTAAGACTAGCTTCGTAGACTTTGTTACCGCCAGGCATGCGAAGTCCCCCGTGGGGAAGATTTTCAATGACTTGATGACGGTCAAATTGGTACCATTATTTACCATCAATCTACCCTGGATTTGTGTTCTCAATAGGTATAATATGTATGAAATCATGAGTTAATTAGCTAAATGTCACTAAGCCACGTCCGGGGTGACGAAATTGGTATTATGCGTATTAACCATGTATTTTATGTGTTATTTGCTAGAAATAGAAGCTACTATGTGTGCTATGATTTTATTGACAGATGGACGAGTGTTCGGAGCATCATTTGGGCTGAATATAAGAGTTAATTGATAGAGAACTGAACCGAGTTGAAAGTTGAAGTGTTTCGAGCAGATATTGGACCCGACAATCTGATTTGTGATCTTTCAACGCTGTTTCTGAAGCGGTACAAGACTAATTGGGCTTTAAATTCTTCATGAAATTTGTAGGGCTTGATACATGGATTCCAACACACTTTTAATCACCCAAATCGGAGTTACGTAGGCCAAGTTATGGTCCACATACCGAAGCTGGGTCTTGGGTATTCCAAGTTAAGTCGGCAGCAGGAAAAAGACAAAAATACCCTCGGTAACCCGGGAGGTACCGCCGACTTACCGAGGCCCAGAATCTTCCAGAAATGCATTTTCTTGTCCTCCAAGCATTGGGTTTACCCCTAAGTCAATTTATACACCTATATAAAGCCATTAGAGCTGCGAATTCTGTATTCTATCATCCATTCTATTAGTTACTCATAAATTAGCTACAATGTAGTCTTCTGGGAATAAAGTCTTCTTTTATTTTCTTCTTTTCTTTCTTGCAAATAAGTCATGAGTATTTCATTATTGAATTGTGCTTGGTTTACGATCTTCATGGATCGTCTTGAATCGCTGGAGGGAGAGAGAATAGAAGAGTAGATCTGTTCTTCGTCATGGGTAAGATCTATTCCAATGTTTTATTTCTTTCTTAGATTCATAATTGTTCTTGTGTTAGATCTAGATTATGCTTGCATCTAATCATCTATGAATTAATTAAACGAACCTTAATCTTTATTCGATTTGTTAATATGAAACGCAGAATTATGGGTTGCGCTCTTCAGATCTGCGACGGTCTTTATCGCTAGATCTGAATACCTAGTAAATCCAAATTCTGTGGTTCGGCGTCAGCTATGTTGATCGGCAGGAATAATTAAAGCGAGTAATAAGTCTGGCCAATCTAGTATTCGTAATTCATAAATTAACATGAAGGACCACAAGGAAGTGTTAATTAGACATAGTCTTGATGGACCTTCAGGCGTCGTTGGTCAATGTCGACCCGCTATCTAGGCGGGTTAGCGGTATGAGGTAACGCTCAATTTCGCGATTCTAGTTCTTTATGCGTATGGGCTATTACGGACCAATTAAGGAGGGTAGCTTGCGTATAGATTGTCTACTGCCATTGTCGGAGTAGATAGGGTTAGGAATTGCACCCGTTGCTTAATTACAAATATGGATCAGATAAGGATTAAGGGGAGATTAGTTATGAATAGTTTGGTTAATGCCTTTTCGATATATGATTGATGATTGGTTTATTTGCATCTCTTTTATTTACTTGTCTATTATGTTGGTCAATGACCACCCTTATCCAGTTGGCCTATGAATTGTGGTTGTGTTTAGCATTATTAAATAATAGTCTCTGTGGGATCGACCTTGACTCGCCCTTACTATACTACGATTGAACTAGTACTCTTGCTAGTACGTCGTGTGTATTAGTGAATTGCACACGCGATCAAGTTTTTGGCGCCGTTGCCGGGGACTATTTATTTAATTGTTAGGCATAGCCATTAATTTATAGTTAACCTTTTTTGTTAGTTTTTTTTTTTCTTTCGATGATCGAATAAAATTGTGAAGGTTTTTTTTCATCGCCATGTTCCTAAGGCTGTTGAGCAAAGGATGTGCGGGAGTTTTTTTTTTACTTCGCATGTTTATTCGGTTATTCTTTTGAGTCTTGAATCTTTTTATTTTTATTTGGAGTCGTCTTTTAATTCGTTTTGTTGTGTTTAAGTAATAAAGTTGTTATGTATTGGCTTAAATTGTTTATTGCACTTCTTCCATTTAGTTGTGCTATTTACTGCCACATGACATAATTATTTTGTTACTTATTCTAGTCCCGCGGTACTAATGGACTTTGTGCAAGAATTTTTTGTATTAGCTGACCTAGTGCAGATTAGTCCTTTGGAGAAGACAACTTTGGTTACAGTTCAGTGATATGATTTGCTTCAGACATTTAGCCAAGTTCTTCTATTTTCCAAAGCTAAGTGTTATTCTTCTTCCTACATTTTTTTTCTTTACTTTTCACATTGGGGACAATGTTGAATTTTAAAGTGGGGGTAGGCATAACACTTAGTTTGAAAAATTGAGACACTTACACTTACTTTTGTGAATT
Source organism: Gentiana macrophylla (assembly GCA_026214975.1). NCBI lineage: Eukaryota > Viridiplantae > Streptophyta > Magnoliopsida > Gentianales > Gentianaceae > Gentiana > Gentiana macrophylla. The sequence goes on along the minus strand of JAOBSW010000389.1, from coordinate 95,212 downwards.
TTGATTTTTTGAATTGAATGAAACAAAAACCTTAAATCGTTGAAATTGCTTAATTACATACTTAGTTCATTAATGATGAATAAGGGGTTTGTCAACTATTTGAAGTAGTGGTTTATTAATCATCTATCTTGTTGTGGAATCGACCTTTTTAAGCACGTATAACTCAATTCTTCAGTGTGTAGTATAGATGACGCATTATTCAATTTAGTATCGAAGAATGAGCATGTGTTATGTTGCATGAAGTAGTGACTTATTAATTGTTATTTTGCCATTTGCATTCAATTTTTGAGCACGCAATCTGAGTGAGAAGTATTTGGATGAGATGAAGAGTTATCCTAGACCGGGAATCGATATTTGTCGGTGGATATAGTTTAACCAATTATTGCAGGAGGATGGTAGAAACTTGAATGCTAAACAAGGTAAACCGGGACAAAACGAGCGTGTGTGAGAGAGAGAAAAAAAATAGTGAGGAAATCTGCCAGAAAAAGAAAAAAAGAAAAGAAAAAAATGAAAAAATAGATATGCAATAAAGGCAGTGAGGGAAGCGAACTCGTGTAAAAAGGGCACGACCCACGCAAAAAAAGAAAAAAAACGAGGACTTAAGAGCGATGCTCAGTCCCCGAGTCCGCCCGCCCAAGTAAGGTTTCATGTTGTTTGCCTGAGTCTGAAGGCAAGAGGAGCGAGTGTGCACATTGATAAGTAAGGATTGTGGGGTCTCTATAACTTCATTCATTTTTTGAATGCACTATCACAAAAGATTTATCACACGACACATTGATGCATTGGTAGGTGATGATTAATGAGGAACTTAGGAATGATGCATGATACATGTTTTGCTTGAAATCCGTATTGATATAATGTGATTCTGTTTGTGTCACTGTTGTTTGAGAGTTATTCACACACACCTCGGTTCTACTACGAGATAGTGCTTAATGGATTACTAATGGATATGTGTTGACCCTCATCTTATTTAGATTTCTTGAATAAGTCTGCTCTTAATTAGTTTGTAATTGTTTATGGGGTTTGTTTGATTTGGTTTTTGCTCGGGACGATCAAAAGCAAAATGGGGGGTAGTTGATGACGGTCAAATTGGTACCATTATTTACCATCAATCTACCTCGGATTTGTGTTCTCAATGGGTATAATATGTATGAAATCATGAGTTAATTAGCTAAATGTCACTAAGCCACGTCCGGGATGACGAAATTGGTATTATGCGTATTAACCGTGTATTTTATGCGTTATTTGCTAGAAATAGAAGCTACTATGTGTGCTATGATTTTATTGACAGATGAACGAGTGTTCGGAGCATCATTTGGGCTGAATATAAGAGTTAATCGATAGAGACTTGAACCGAGCTGAAGGTTGAAGTGTTTCGAGCAGATATTGGACCCGACAATCTGATTGGTGATCTTGGAACGCTATTTCTGAAGCATTACAAGACGAATTGGGCTTTGACTTCTTCATGAAAGTTGTAGGGCTTGATACAAGTATTCTAACACACTTTGAATCACCCAAATCAGAGTTACTTAGGCCAAGTTATGGTCCAAATACCGAAGATGGGTCTAGGGTATTCCAAGTTAAGTCGGCAGCATGAAAAAGACAAAAATACCCTCGGTAACCCGGGAGGTACTGCCGACTTACCGAGGCCCAGAATCTTCCAGAAACGCATTTTCTTGTCCTCCAAGCATTGGGTTTACCCCTAAGTCGGTTTATACACCTATATAAAGCCATTAGAGCTGAGAATTCTGTATTCTATCATCCATTCTATTAGTTACTCATAAATTAGCTACAATGTAGTCTTCTGGGAATAAAGTCTTCTTTTATTTTCTTCTTTTCTTTCTTGCAAATAAGTCATGAGTATTTCATTATTGAATTGTGCTTGGTTTACGATCTTCATGGATCGTCTTGAATCGCTGGAGGAGAGAGAATAGAAGAGTAGATCTGCTTCTTCACATGGGTAAGATCTATTCCAATGTTTTATTTCTTTCTTAGATTCATAATTGTTCTTGTGTTAGATCTAGATTATGCTTGCATCTAATCATCTATGAATTAATTAAACGAACCTTAATCTTTATTCGATTTGTTAATATGAAACGCAGAATTATGGGTTGCGCTCTTCAGATCTGCGACGGTCTTTATCGCTAGATCTGAATACCTAGTAAATCCAAATTCTGTGGTTCGGCGTCAGCTATGTTGATCGGCAGGAATAATTAAAGCGAGTAATAAGTCTGGCCAATCTAGTATTCGTAATTCGTAAATTAACATGAAGGACCACAAGGGAAGTGTTAATTAGGACATAGTCTTGATGGACCCAGAACGCGTCTTTGGTCAATGTCGATACCGGTATCTAGGCGGGTTAGCGGTATGAGGTAACGCTCAATATCGGCAGTTCTAGTTCTTTATGCGTATGGGCTATTACGGACCAATTAAGGAGGGTAGCTTGCGTATAGATTGTCTACTGCCATTGTCGGAGTAGATGGGGTTAGGAATTGCACCCGTAGCTTAATTACAAATATGGATCAGATAAGGATTAAGGGGAGATTAGTTATGAATAGTTTGGTTAATGCCTTTTCGATATATGATTGATGATTGGTTTATTTGCATCTCTTTTATTTACTTGTCTATTATGTTGGTCAATGACCACCCTTATCCGGTTGGCCTATGAATTTTGGTTGTTATTAAATAATCGTCTCTGTGGGATCGACATTGACTCGCCCTTACTATACTACGATTGACCTAGTACTCTTGCTAGTACGTCGTGTGCATTAGTGAATTGCACACGCGATCATGACTAGCTCTGGACATTGGGCCTTGGCTTCATCCACACCTAGACTGTTTCCATGACCCAAGATTGCGGCAAGTAAAACCTTCAAGGCTCCAGTGAGATGAGCGGAGCTCTTGTACTCATGAATAGATTGGGCAATCCGAGCAGGTATCTCGGCTTCCATCCCTTCACGTTCAGCCCAGAGTTTTGCCAGGGTCTCCTCCTGCTCAATACTGACAGCTATTAACTCATACAGCTCGGCATGCTGGGTTTGAACAATCTTCTCCAGGCCAGTGATCTACGAATACTTGGACAGAGACTCGTCCTTGTGTTTTTGGCGGCTGGCTGAGAGTTCAGCAATCTGCTTCTCTAGAGAACTCTTCTGGGAAGAGAAACTGTTAAGTCTATTCAAGACCTCCTTTCCAGCCTTGATAACCTGACAGAACGTAAAAAGGGTCAGCGTGGTAAATAGATAATAGCAAAGGGAAGAAACAGACAGAAAAGAAAATACCATGGTAAGCCAGATCCTTGTCCGGCAGCTCTGACATGTAATCAACATAGGGGATAGAACCCCCCTCAGAGACATCTTGGTCCCCACGACCAGACCTGCTCCTCTTCTGCCCAGAGCGGGAGCGTGCTTGAAGCTGTCTATCTGCCACAGCAGACTCAGAACCATCCAGGATGATCAAGCTCTCGTCCTGCTAATCTGTAAGTTGCAGGGGAGCAGCCAGGTCATCCTGTTGAAGACCTTCCTCAGCATAAGGGTCCTCAGGGTTAGGCTCAGAGTTCACAAGAGGAACCTCTGGATTGCCAGCGGCCCCAGAAGCATCTGGGTTCATGACCTGTTGGTTGTGCTCGGACACAATCTCCTCCTCAAAGGCTTTGTCGAAAATAGCTGTAAAGTCGGCCACTGAAAAAAGAACGAACAGAGTTAGTGCAAGCAAGTGAAATCATAAAAACACAAGTTAAAGAAACTAGAGCAAGGATGAGCTCCTACAATGGTCAAGCTCTATTTGAGTAAACCGTGCGTACGGATCCGGCCCCGCATCAGCCAGACGAGCTGCCTCAATCATTTCAGGGGGCCACTCTTCATGATCCAGAGAAACACTCGATCCGGCGATGTCCTCTAGAAGACGCTCACTAACCCTAGTGGGGCACACATCAGCAGGAAGCTGATGGTAATTCCAACCGCTCAGCTCAGGGTGTCCGCCATGACGGATAAAAAAGAAATGATTCTTCCACTCATGAATGGAAGTTTTCTTTTGGAAAGTATAGGAATACCCCTTCGATGGTCTGTTCGGCGTGGAAAGTAAAACCACCTCCTATGGTTCCTAAAATTTTTATGCTGGTAAAAGGTCCTAAACAACTCTACAGAGAACTCCGTGTCTACGCACCGGCAGAAGATCGCAAAGCCGATGATCTCCCTAACCCCATTAGGGGCGATCTGGGCAGATCCCTGATGGTAATGTTGCAGAATGTCCAAGAAGGCCGGGCAGAACGGGACCCTAAGGCCACAAGAGAACTGCTCCTTGTACACAGTACAATACCCCTCATGGGGGCTGATGAGCATACAGATTGACCCCCCCAGGTAGGCCAGGAGTGTATTAGTCTATATCGATATGATATTTGTTACATGTCTGTAGGATATCATCCTGTGTAAGCTTGAATATGACCCCGAAACAACCTATGGCTGACCTAGCCGCCATGTGTGCTCTAAGGCTTTGGTTTAATGAAGGAAATTTGAAGCCTGAATGAGACCTAACAGGTTCAACAACAGGGTTAGCAACAAGTTCTACAAATCTAGGAGCAGCAACTAAGTGCTCAAACTCTCTACGATTTATAAAAGGAACTGAGGTTTCTAATTGAACCCTAACTAGTTGCAGGCCTAACCCTCATCAACCGAAAAGAAGAAGGGAAAAAGAGGAATAGACTCAGAAATTAGAAAAGAGAAAAAATGCTTACTTGAAGAAAATGCAAAGGGTCTTGAGAGATGGAAACATTCGATTTAATAGCAGGGGTGGAGAAGTGGGAAAGCCTGATATGAAAAGATAGGTTATAACCCCCCAGACGTGGAAACGACGTCAGTTATGGGAAAGTGGGAAAAACGCCTCGTATCCCGCAAAAGTAATGATGATCTATTTAATAGGCCGCCACCTGGCAGTTAAGCATTTCAAAACATGAGATCGGATAAGTCCGGTCGAACTGCCAAATAGTGCAGATCTGACCAACTAAAAGTAAGATCAGATTTGGGGGGCTTATGATGATAGCCGACCCGAACTACACCACGTGTCTTCCTCTTAGGACGTGTAATAGATAATTAGCCCCTAAACATAAGGCATTAAGGGCCAGGAGCCCCAGAGACATACCTAAGGGCAGGTCCCTTACCCCAGGTGGGAGATCGGTTAATGCTCCTCCTCTAGCACCGCAGGTCGGCTTAGGCTTGGTGAAGAGGAGCTGATCAGTTCGGCTATAATGGCATTGGGGGCTCTGCGCAGGACGCTCAGAGCAACCCTGGCTGTTATTCCACGTATGGGATAACTGAACATAAATAAGGAAAGAATCCTAAGTCATAAAGACTGTGATCTTGACATTCAAATATGTCTATAATTATCCCTAAATCATAGGGATTTATGCGTGTATATCCTTAGGGAAATATTAATAATAATAAATACGTTTCCTTGCAGGACAAAGAAGAGGGATGAGACATCTCCTATATAAACAACCCTAAGGAACTACGAAATACTTGATTTCAATTCAATTATTGGATACGTAGGCAACTCGAGAGAAATAACTCATGAGCTCAGTCTAAAATACACAAAAAACACATCCCCTTTAAGACGATTTAGGGTTTCTAGGGTTGAAGGTCGTTATCACAAAGGTAATCGGCCCGGATTTATTCATAGACGAGATCTAGCATTGTCATATATAAATGATCATCATCCCCAATTACAAGCTACACTCACAACACGCTTGATATACATTCTCGCTTACCATCTTAACGGAAATTCCTCTATTCAAATATTGCCTTGAGCGTGAGAGTGTCCCCTCGGAGAAAGCTCCAGCACCCATCACGCTTTTTTGCGTTTTGCATGCCCACCCTCAAATCCACTATTTGGATCATCACTCAGAGGTCTATTTACCCGTGTATCAACTCAATTTTAACCCGGACGATTTCAGATATCGTCAAGCATCATTCAATGTAAAAAATTTCGAAGGAGAATAGAAAACATAACCTATGTGTGTGATGGCAAGATTATTTCCATCACCAACCATGATGTCTTCATTGCCAGAATAAGGCGTGTGTAACGCCAAATTATGGAGCATCCAAAGGTGCTTAAGAGGATGCAATGTTGAAGGGCTGGACCGAATGAGAAAAAGTTGTAAGAGATTGAACCTGGTAAGTATTGCACCATTTCTCTGAATGTCCTTGCAATTTTCACATTGAAAATACCCAAGTAAGGTTTTTAGGGCAAACAACCGGGCCTACCGCATGCGAGAAAGGATTTTGTGTCTTTTTTAGGAATTAGGAATATTAAGATATGAAAATAAACCAGCACTCTGAGAGGGATGTCATACGGCTGAATGAGCTGTAGCAAGACTAGCAAAAGCGACTGGCTGCAATTTTACGGATGAGGTTCATAATTAAGTAGTTTTTCATGGAGCTCTTCAAAATCAATGGGGGTGTCACTTTCTTGAACCACCCTAGCCAACTCTTTATAGTCATCTCTCAAAATGTCTTAAATAAGTTTCACAAGATCATCTGGATCCGTAGACTAATTCATCAGCTTTAGTTTTCACGACATGAAGATAATTAGAAACTGTTTAAGTTCATTTTTGCATAGATTTGAGATACTGTTTAATTTATTTGATTCGTCCATGGGAAGGCTTTGCATATGCCTCATATAAAGTAGCCAATGTCTCACGAAGAATTCTTTGCCTGAGTAATAAACGGGATGATATTTTGAGAAGGAGAAGAAATAAGATGAGTTGATCATGTCTAATCCAAAGATAGTATGACAAATAAGATTGAAGATAGTTTAATTCCAGGCTGCATAATTCATCCGTCAAATATGAACGCATTAATTATGCACGGATATATGTTGGATTGGTATGCATTATTTGGCAATTTAATCAGTTAAATAGGAACACTAAAAATATAATTTAGAAAACAATGAAATGATAGTTAAAATGATTAATGTATATGTATAACATTTTACAACCTACGATAAAATTATATGGTTTCACCATTCTTCCTGTCATACTGATTGAATTGAAACTTAGATTCCTTCATCAATTTTTTTAGTATACAGATCATTATCTCAAATGTTACTTTGTTTATAAGAGTTACTTTACAATCATTAATTATATTCATAGACAAGATATAGTAAGCATATAAAATAATATGTAAATGAAACACACATGCTATACTTTTTGCATGAACTCTATCAAAATGAGTCGTTTATGTTTAGAGTAAGAACTTTGCAAAAGTTGCTTTAAAATATTGTAAATGTCCACAGGTTTACTAGATAAACATGAAGAACATATTCTTGATATATACTAGATACATATATTCGTAAATTCGGATGCTTATTATCTTTAAAATGATGATAAACGTATCAAGTACATGCATTTATAAATTCAAAATACTAACAAAAAAATAAGATAATTTTGTAATTATCATTAATAGTATATTTATATTTTATGAGGAAGAAATACTTAATAAATTATGTATTAATTAATATTGTTATTTTTCAAATTTCAAAGTTTTATTTCACTAAAAAAGGTAAAAAAAAATGAATAACCAAAAAAAATGTTTTAAGCATGATTTGAACCTGCAGCCTATGCTTATTGGCAGTAGAAAAACTACATCCTTAAACCACTTGGATAAGTCATCTACTTAAAAGGAAGACACGCTAAATACTAATATTAACGCTAATACTAATACAGTGATAAAAATAATTTTTTTTTGTTTTTTGTTTTTCAAATTTTGGGGTGGTCTTGAGACCACCCCTTCCAAAGGGTAGGTTTGCCCCTGCATGTGTCGCTTCCACTTCAATGTCGGTATCTTTTTCCTTTTCCTTTTCTTTTTCCTTGTCAAATTAATAAAACATCTTCTTTTAAATTAAAAACAGATATAAACCGAGTCCCAAGCTTATCGCAGTTAAGCACCATTGGTCTAGCTTTACTAATGAAAACCATATATTTCATCTCAAAATCATACAATATTGTATCGATTCCCAACTCAATTTTCACAAAGTCATACAATTCTTCAAATGTAATGTTTTTATTAACACTCAAATTCGTCGTGACTTCTCGGATTCACATCCTACATACTTCCAAGACTATACACCATCGCCGTTTTTTTTAACCTCTACCGGGTAAAATATAAAAATACAAACATTATCTTCCACCATGCTTCACCGAGATCCTTTTATTCAATACAATGATTACAAAACAATATACATATATACAAAATCCATAATCCTTGAATGTAGCATTGCATTCAATTTAAAGCACAAATCAATTTGAATTCACTTCAAATAAAAAATTTCAATTCATATACAAATCATTCAATAAACACATGGTTGCTGTTTAAGCTAACAAACTCAATTTGCCTAAATGCATAGTTTAAGCTAATCCCTCATCATTCAACACCATAACACCATCATGCCAATGGGGAAAATGCGAAAGCGGGGAGATAGGGTGGGGGGAATGATTTACCCACGTAAATGGGGGAAATTCGGCAGGTCGGGTTAGGCTTTCAGGGTTCGATAAGGGTATTTTGGGACTTTCACACCCTTTCATCATTCAAAGCTTATTTATGAGAAAATTCGTTTGAAAAAAAAAAAAACCTATAGTTGAAAGTATTTTGGTCAAAAGGCTTAAATACAAAACGCCCATGAATCCGACAAGAGTCTCCAGTATTTCCTTTCCCCTTAGAGTGACCCAATGGGGGGATTTATCCCCCTCTAAAATTAATATAGAGAAAGAATACACCTTGCCTCACAGCTGCTTCCCAACCCAACACCCTATCCCTAAATAAAACTAAGGTTCCCTAAATATAAAGCTTAATAATACGAACAAGAATACCATTTATCTCTCTTTTTACCCAATAAATTAATTTCACACATCAATATCATTTATATAATAATGTGTTATGTATCGAGTAATGATCACAAGACAACTGGGTAGATATCAACAACGATGATATACATCATTGAAAAAAAAATTATATATACTATTTTTTCCATAAAAAAATTTAATCTGTCCAAATATTTATTTTTTTATTTTGAACTCTTTTTGTGTCATACTGATATGACATCTTTTTTTTTTTTTACAATACAATACGACGTATTCAAATATCACTTTGTAAGCATAAAATATTTTTAAAGGGATGTATAGAGGCCGCTTATTGGAGTGAATTATTTTTGAGTGTTGAAAAATGTAATCAGAATCTAAAACGATATGTTTGAAGGGTGTAATTGGGTGTCCCATTGGGGTCACTCTTAGATTCATTTTTTTTTAGATGACTTGGGAAAGGGGCTTGGGAAATCATTTGAAAAGAATGAAGTCCCGTAATTTCAACGAATAATCAAATCAAAGGCCACCTAAACTCGCTAAACGACTGTTTTTATTAAACACTCAAGTCCCAATTCCCCAGTTGCTGGAGAAAATGGCTGCCTACAGAGCTGATGAAGAATTCGATTACCTTTTCAAGCTAGTATTAATAGGCGATTCAGGGGTGGGTAAGTCCAATTTGCTTTCAAGATTCACCAGAAACGAGTTTAATCTAGAATCCAAGCCTACTATTGGGGTTGAATTTGCTACCAAAAGTATCAACATAGATGGGAAAGTCATCAAAGCTCGAATATGGGACACTGCTGGGCAACAAAGGTGTGCCCTTTGTTTTATTTATATATATTTATTCCTTAGATTTTGTCGAATTTTAATTTATTTGTTCGATTTGCTTCATGATAACTAAGCAAGATCCAGTATTCCATTCAAACGGGCGTTTGTATGCACTTTTTGTGCATAGTACCAGCTATAATTTTTTATCCCACCAGTGACCAGACCAGATGTTTAATGATGCATAAGAATACACTGTTTGGGTCGGTTTTGGATTTTTGTTGAATTACATCCAATTCTCAGGTAAAGGGCTTTCAAGTGTGTTTCTTTTGGGATTTCTTTGATGGACTTATTTGTACACGATGGTGCTTTTGTGATTAGGTTTTGTTAATGAAGTGTTTTAAACTTGTGATGAACCAGAGATAAGGGTACAAAGGTCCTAGTTGACTGGTATGGGCTTATTAAGAAGCCCTCGATCAATGTTCTATGTAAAACTTATTATCCGGTTTGGGGCCTCACTGCTGCACTGTACCGAGATTATGCAAATGTAGTGAAAAGTTGGTTCCAAATGTGGGCTGATATTTTATGTTGTTCATTTGACTGTCAAGCAAATGATGGAGAAAAGTGGGGAAATCCATGTTCGTATCATTTCCGCAGGTTCTTTTCACAGCGTTTTTTTCTTTTCTTTTTATTGGTATGTTATGAGACTAGAGGCAAAGTCTAATGGGTAAGAGATCGATATGCTACTGAATCAATAGTTTTATGGTGGTCCTAGATCAAATTTTTAGATCACCATATTATCACTTTAAAAAAAATATGATTGAGCATTTGTTTTTATATATAGGGGTCTACTATAATTCTCTTAAATTCTATTTGTTGGACACAATGTAGGATTTGGTCTTGGACCATAGTAAAATTTGTATGAATAGAGTAAATAAAAGCCTTTCGCTCTTTTACACTTTTCCGAAATGTAGTGTTATTTATTTATTGAATGCAGCATGTAGTGTTTAGGATGGAATTCGCTTTTCATGTCGAGTTTTGAATGCTTGTGCATGTTTCACCACTAATGTAGAGATGCGAAGTGAATCAACCCAGTCTTCTATCGCCGGTGCACCAAAAAACTAACTCCAATGTTCGCGCGAAATAATGGCTTGATTTAACGATAGATGATTATGTTTAACAATTGATGCTTTTGGATTTCTTCTATATGATAAATGGCTTGATTTTTGTGTTAAATAAATGATTGATAATTGATGACGAATTTACATTAGATAGACGATTGATTTTTTTAAATAGGAATTGCATTTATAATTTGATAATTACTTAATAATTAATATATTCATTATTGAAATAAATTAGCGTGTTGATTGGATTTTAAATAAGCTCTTAACATGTTTTTTTTTAAATAATCATTAATTTTATGGTTGGGTTTATAATTGAATGGATAGATATATGGAATTCGATTAAGATTTATGATTGGTCGGATGTATATATGGAATGCTAAATTAAATTTATAATAGGTGTTTTTTTTTTTTAATTTAATCAATTAACTTTACCATTAATCAAATCAAATTTAATCAATTAATTTTACCATTAATCAAATCAAATCATCATCTAACTTGTTTTTTTGTTTTTGGAAAAGCTAGCTTTTTTTTTTCTTTCGAAATATACCATGTTTTAATAATCATTCCTTTCATGGTTGGGTTTATAATTGTTTGTATAGATATATATGGAATTTAATTAAGGCTTATGATTAACTGGATGTATGTATGGAATACTAAATTAAATTTATAACAATTTTCAAAAAGGAAACACTTGACGGGTAACACACCGGCTCTTTTATAAATAAATAAATAATTTTCAAGCTTTAACACTGATTTTAAACACACCTGCTTCTTTTATAATAAATAATAATAATAATAATAATAATAATAATAATAATAATGATTTCTGACCCATTATAAAATTTCTGAAGCCGACAATGGTGTATCATAAGTAAAGGTGCCAAATTGGATTGTGATATTAGTTGTGGTACGACAATCGTTGTGTGATCAGGAGCATCAACCTATACAGCCAAGGTTTTTTTTTTTCATATTTTTAATTATTAATTTATTTTTTTTATTTTTTTTTTTTTTTTTTGCAGGATTATACAGCTTTAAGTGATACAAATAAAGAAACGGTTGAGCATAACTATATTCAATTTCTTGAACAACAAATCTCCCGCCAAACAAAAACCCATAAACTAATACAATCAAGCTTCTTTCCCCTACTTTTATTTTTCTCAAATTTTCCAGTATTCATTCAATTGGGCAACATATTTCCGATTAGTTGAAGCTGATTCCCAGTCATCATTCACCATTTCTTTTTCTTCTTCCTGCGCTGAAAATCTCAGGATCTCATTGCGAGCTTGCGGCACTTGCATCAAAATTCAAAATCTGTAAGTTTTCGTTTTGGTTATGAAAAATCTTGCAAGTAACTAATTATTGTCCCTTTATTTAGTGTTTTTTTTTTTTTCCAGAATTCATACTGAATATTAATCATTGCATGTAGTTTCTGTTATAAATCTTGGTTGATCCCCCTCTTTTAAACTTCAATATCTTCCATATAATGCTGTTCTTGTATACACTTAAAAGTCTTCTTCTTTCTTCTTTAACTGGAGAGAGTCAATCCGCATACACAAATTAAAGAAAGACAGATTCTTGACGGAGTTGTGATTACGAATTTCCAGAATTCATACCGAATGAATCATATATTGCATGTAATTTCTGTTATAAATCTTGGTTGATTCGCATTCGCCTCTTCTAAACTTTAATGTCTTCCATATAATGATGTTCTTGTATACGTACTCTTGTTCTTGTTGTACGCTTAAAAGTGTTCTTTCTTCTTTAATTGGAGAGAGTCAATCTGCATGCATAAAAGGAAGACAGATTCTTGACGGAGTTGTGATTACGAATGAGATCATTTGAAGCTTTAAAAGTGATCCTCTTTCGCCCTTTTTATTCCTTCTGGTGGGTGAAGCTTTAAATGTCCTTATGGTATATGCTGCGTCAAAAAACATTCTGGAAGGAATTGAATTCAACTTAATTGGGAGTGGTAGCTTGTCCTTGACACAATACGGTTTGCCGACGATGTAGTTTTTTTCGGCTCTTGGAGTATGGATAACATTGCAAATCTGGGGAGGATTCTTAAGTTGTTTCCTTGGATTTCGGGGCTTATGTAGTATTAACTTGGGGATATCATGTAAGCTTTTTGGGGTACATGTGGAGACTGGGGAGATGGTTAGAGGGGGACTCTTTCTTCGTTGCAACCCGGGTTCCTTTCCTTTCTTATACCTTGGGCTTCCGGTTGGTCTGAATATGCACAAAGCCTCTTCTTGGCAGCCGATCATTGACAAATTTAAACGCAAACGTTAACTTAATTGCTGGTTGGAAAGCTAGCTAGGTTGTTATCTATTGGTGGAAGACTCACTCTTACTAAAGCTGTCCTTGGTAGCCTACCAACCTACTATTTCTCCGTATTCCGTGTGCTAAAGACGATCATCGACCAACTTGAGCGTTTGAGGGAAAAATTCTTTTGGGGAGGGGCCTGGGAATGAGAGGAAAATTGCTTGGGTATCATGGTCTACTATTCTCAAATCAAAAAAGTCAGGAGGGTTCACAACATGGCTTTGCTTGGCAAATGGTGGGATAGTTAAGGAGGAGAAAGAAGCTCTTTGGGGAAAAGTGGTGAGTGCTTTATATGGTGATAGTGGGGGGTGAGCTAGGGTGTCAGGAGCAGAGGGAATGGTAAGATTTGGTAAGGCATTACTAGGAATGTGGTCTCGGTTGAGGAGGTGGGGGGTTCCTCTTTCTTCATCCCATTCTATGCAGGGGGGAAAGGGGTGTTCTACCTTATTTTGGTCGGATGTTTGGGTAGGTAGTAGGTGTCTTACTGAAGCTTTTCCTAGACTATATCGGCTGGCTTGCTTGCAACGAAAGGCTGTTTGTGTAGGACTATGGGGATTTTGAGGGAGGTAGATGGAACATGGAGCTTAGGAGGGAGTAGGGGGGGTGAGTGACTTTGATCCTCTTCTTTCAACCTTATGACAAGGTTGTTTTCTTTTTTTTTTGCAAGCTGAAAATAGAGATACCCATCACTGGACGAATCCCTTGTCCCAGCTGCTATGAGATGGTGTACATTACTACTCCCTTCCAAAATAAATATCTTTTTTTTGGAAGGCAATGATTTGCAGACTTCCTACTAAACTCAATATATCTAAAAGAGGAATTGTTACTCCAAGTACTAAATGTTCTTTCTGCAATATCCGAGATGAATGGGCCTATTTAAAGCACTAATTAAGTTGGAGATTGGAATGCATGGCTCGAAAATCATTTGCAGCCTTCTCCCAGCTTCAATAGACTTTTTGTGTACCTTGTCTTGTTTGTGTTCTTGCATAGTTGTGATGCTCAACTGTTTCTCCTAGCTTTAGAGGTTAATATCTTTCAACTTATAAAACTGAGGATATCTAACGAATAATAATTTTATGTTGATGGCTTTAATTACACTTGTAACAGGTGTATAAAATGCATGGGATTTCGTTAGGAGACGTTCCTGATTTTATTTTTGCCTCCCTTGTTTTGGCGGCCGCTGTTGGCTTAGTATCCATTTTGATATGGTTTGCTGTCGGAGAGGTTTGTGTTTTTTTAATGTGTAGATCGATCGATTGTTATATAATATTTTGCTTTGAATGTTAACATTTGACATACTTTGGTCTATTTTAGGTCGGTAAAGATTGCATCGCAATCTTAGTCTTTCTCGCCACGGTTTATACCTATGTGGCTGTTGAGATTATAAAAACAAAACAAGAGTTTGTGCAGTGTTGTCAGGAGTGGGGAGCAATACTCGACATAGCTGCAAGTATATTGGGATTCACGTTGGGGCTCATATTATTGCGTAGGGAGAGAAACAGCGGGACGATATTTGGCGCCGTGTGCAGCGTGGCAATCATGATCCTTAAATTTGTAACCTGGCGTTATTATGTACACATAGGGAAGACATGCCCCTTCCAGATATCTGCAATTACAACGATGTTTGTGTCTTTGGGGTCATACTCTCCGATGTTGTGGGACATGGTAAGTAATTTTCATGGTAGCCTCTTTTCATGTTCAAAGTTTTCACTTATTAATGACTTCTATTCTTTTACCTAGACCGGTGCCTTGAGACAACAGCTTGGACAAATGATGATTGGTCCACAATTTGATCAGGAAGAAAATGCACATGAAAATGCTGAAAATATTGCAGATGTAGAAGAAAATGCAGATGATTCTGTACCTGATGTAGAAGAAAATCATGGTCCACAACTTGATGACACACAACAAGGACATATCCTAGATGTCATAATTGTGGTAAGTAGCCTTTGTTGACTACTTCATAGATCTCCAAACAATCCTCTTTGTAATTTTAATAACTCAATTTTCCATGTTTCCCAATGAAGGATGAGGAAGGAAATACCAATACCAATACCAATACCATTACCAATGAGGTACCCAACAACATTTAATGCATACTTATAGTACTCTTTTTATTGTATATTTCTATCTAATTAATGTCGATTTGATTTAACATGTTTTCCTAGGCGGGCTATCTAATGTCGATTTGATTTAACATGTTTTCCTATGAAGGCTGTGGAAGATACCCATGAAGTTATGGATGTTCCGGATCATCATGCCATGTGGCCATGGATTGAAAGATTATTGACAGTTTTGGAATTAGTCATGCAGGTCTGGAACAACAGACCACATATATTAGGCGGTGGCGGTGGCATGTACTAAATGTTGAGACCTTAATTTGTAAGAAATAGAGATGTAGTATATGTACATGCATATATGTAGACCTTTGTAAGAACTAGAGTTCCCCATATTCTTTGTAGTACCAAGGCCTTATGCAAATAATATCCAGATGGCATATTCTGTACACTTTTAGCAAATGGTTGATGCGTTCATATATGCTACATGTTTAAGCAAAACCTAAACAACGATGTGGCACATTGATCACCGTCCAAAAAGCTTGAATTACATGAACCTTCTCATACACAAAATGCAGTGATAATCCAAAGTTTAACAACAACAACAACAACAAAAAAAAAAAAAAAAAAAAAAAAAAAAAAAAAAAATTTGTTCTAGTACAATTAAGATTGCTAGAAGGCACAACTTATAAACGAAGATTAGACTATTACAAAATTTCAAATGATTGAATGTCCAAGTACAAGAAATAATGTTATAGCTAGTCCATAAGATATTACAAAGAGCTTAGATAATAAATTACAGGATGTTCCAAGGTTTACAATGCCAAAGCCAAGAATTCAGGCCGAAAGATGCAGCAAGGTTATCACCAAAGAAGCACAACTACTAAACCTCAGAACTTGAGAGTCAAATACTGATATTCTTACAGATGATCAAATGAACACATAAACAGCCAATAGTTGACTTACCAGATTAAACACTAATCTGAAATACAAACTTTGACACTACCAAACAACCACAGTTTTACCAGTAAATTCCTAACACACAAACAGACTACTGAAATACTATCGAGTACAGAACAACTCACAATCAAAGCAAAATAAGGTGACAAGTATTGAGTACCTTCACAACCCGTGTTAAAGAACACCAGTACACTCAGGGGCGGCTCTATGTAGAGCCACTTGGGTCAACTGACCCCTTAATTTTAAAAGGAAAAATAAAAACCGAGGCATACTTTACACTGTTTAAAATTTTTATTATACACTAATTACTACTAACTGACCCTCTAATTTTTTTTTTTTTAAATATTGATATCTGACCCGCAATCATTCTTTGGTTCTAGAATTAATGCTTATAAAATAGTAATATGATGTATCGCTCTCGATCCCTGACCCATGTCACCGAATTCCTGAAGCTGCCCCAGAGTACACTTGATCACCACAAGAGACCCACAAGAGACTCTGAAACACGATTATTGACATTGTTTGACTATTTCTTTGTTATGCTAATAATAGGCTTTCTATTTTTCAGGAATGCTGTTTGTTTGTTCCTATTTTCTAGCTAGTATCCCATGATCTTCTATGTAGTTGAGGACATGGCACATCTTTATGCTTTTCTGTTATTTTGTAAGGCTATTTAAAGTCTCTTCCTTTGCTGAATAAAACCAGAGAAAGACTTTTCGTTTAACCAAGAGTTCAATATTATTCATTGTTAACAATTGGTATCAAAGCTTAATATTTGAGATCTAATAAAGAAAAGAGAATGAGGAAATGGCTGAAGGTAGCAATGGTAATGGGAAGTTCGTGCAACCTGCGATCCCAAGGTTTGATGGCTACTATGAGCACTGGGCCAAGCTGATGGAGAATTTCCTTCGCTCCAAGGAATATTGGAGCTTGATTGAGGAGGGAATTGATACGGCCCCAGAGGGTACACAACTGAATGAAACGCAATTGAAAGCAAGAGAGCCAGAGAGGAACGAATGCTGAAAGACAGGAAAGTCAAGAATTATCTTTATCAAGCTATTGATAGAGAAATTATGGATACCATTCTAAATGAAGACACCTCAAAACAGATCTGGGACTCAATGGCTCAGAAATTCAAAGGATCAACAAGAGTAAAGAGGGCTCACCTTCAAGCCCTGAGAGCTGAATTTGAAGTCTTAAAGATGAAGGAAGGAGAATCAGTGAATGCTTACTTTGGCAGGACTCTAGCTATAGCCAAAAACATGAAGTCTTGTGGAGAAACAATACAAGAGAAGGATATCACAACCAAAATTCTGAGATCAATGGTATCCAAGTTCAACTATGTGGTGTGTTCAATTGAAGAATCTAACAATGTGGACACACTCACAATAGATGAACTTCAAAGCAGCCTGCTCATTCATAAACAGAGAATGAAAAACGTTGTAGAAGAAGAACAGGTCTTGAAGGTGACAAGTGAAGACAGAGGAAGGGGTAGAGGAACTTTCAGGGGAGGTCGTGGTAGAGGAAGAGGCAGACAAACATTCGATAAGGCACTGGTGGAATGCTACAAATGTCATAATCTTGGACACTTCAAGTATGAGTGCCCCAGCTGGGAGAAAAGTGCAAATTATGCTGAAATGGATGATGAAGAAGAGATGTTGTTGATGGCACATGTGGAGCTCAAGGGTGCAAAGAGAGAATAAATTTGGTTTCTTGATTCTGGCTGTTCAAATCATATGACTGGAAACAAAGCATGGTTTGACAAATTGGATGAGAAATTCACACACTCCGTGAAACTCGGGAATAACCACAGAATGAAAGTGATGGGAAAAGGAAACATCAAACTTGAAGTTGAAGGCTCCACACAGACTGTAAGTAATGTCTACTATGTACCTAAGCTAAGAAATAATCTATTAAGTATTGGACAACTTCAGGAAAAGGGCTTGACAATACTAATCACGAATGGTATGTGCAAAATATATCATCAAACAAGGGGGTGTATTCTTCAACGCAGAATGACCACAAACAAGATGTTTGTGTTGACAGCAAAGTTGCAGTTCCCAGCTTGTTTTAACATCAAAGCAGATGAGATGGGAGACCTATGGCACAAGAGATTTGGACACCTCAATCATCAGAGCATGAGAACAATGCAACAAAAGAAGCTGGTGCAAGGAATTCCACAATTTAAAGTCACAAGTAAAGCATGTCAAAGTTGTATGAAAGGAAAGCAACGTTGCAAAGCCATTCCAAAGAAAAGCAAATGGAGAGCTACTAAACCATTGCAGCTCATACATTCGGACATCTGTGGTCCAATAACTCCAGCATCACATAGCAACAAAAGGTACATCTTGACTTTCATTGATGATTTCACTAGAAAATTATGGATTTATGTGCTTAACACAAAGGATGAAGCCTTCACCATGTTTAAACAATTTAAGAACATGATGGAGAAGGAAAGTGGCTTGCCCTTATGTGGACTAAGAACTGATAGAGGGGGAGAATTCAACTCAAAAGAATTCAAGCAGTTCTACAAAATGCATGGCATAAAAAGGCAACTAACTATACCATATACCCCTCAACAAAATGGGGTTGCAGAACACAAGAATCGAACTATCTTGAACATGGTAAGATGTGCTCTTGAAGAAAAATTTATGCCCAAGTCTTTTTGGCCAGAAGTAGTGATGTGGTCATGTCATGTTATAAATCGAAGCCCTACATCAGCAGTAAGAAACAAGACCCCTCAAGAAAGCTGGAGTGGTACAAAACCTACTATGGACTACTTCAAAGTATTTGGATGTTTGGGAAATGTACATGTACCAGACGCAAGAAGACAGAAACTAGATGCAAGAAGTACAAAGTGCATGTTGCTGGGCTATAGCGAAGAATCAAAGGGTTACAGAATGTATGATCCAGTAGAAAAGAAAGTAATAATAAGCAAAGATGTTGTGTTTGATGAAGATAATTGCTGGGATTGGGGGAGGACTGATCAGTAAAGCAAGGAAGATATTCTTGATTGGGGAGATGATAATGATGAACTCTATGCCTCAAGTGATGACGAAAGTGACGCTGATGAGAATCATGATGACTCAAGTCTCAATCAAGATGAGGAGGAAGATAATGAACCTGATGAACAACCTGATGAACCTCTAAACACATCAAACACAAACTCAGACCACACAAACAACAGCAGCAACACCTCAAATGAAGCAGAAAATCTGAGCATTCAAAGGAGACTATCAAGAGCCCCAGCCTACTTGCAAGAATACATCACTGGAGAAGGCTTGTCCGATGAAGAGGAGGTACAAAATTATGTTATGTTTATTTCTTCTAATGATCCTACATGTTATGAAGAAGCAGCAGGAAGCAAGAAGTTGAGGGATGCCATGGACTTAGAAATAAAGTCCATTGAGAAAAATCAAACATGGCAGCTGGTTGATGCACCAAAAGAGACAAAGGTCATTGGAGTTAAATGGATCTACCGAACAAAATTGAATGAGAACAGTGAAGTGGACAAATGTAAAGCAAGACTTGTAGCCAAGGGCTATGCACAAGAAAAGGGAATAGACTACAACGAAGTCTTTGCACCTGTAGCAAGATGGGACACTATGAACAATTATTGCCCTAGCCGCAAGGAATGGATGGACACTTTTCCAACTAGACGTCAAGAGTGCCTTCTTGCATGGGGAATTGAAAGAAGATGTCTACATTGCTCAACCACAAGGCTACGAAGTAAAAGGAGAAGAGAAACGAGTTTACAAACTCAAAAGAGCTTTGTATGGCTTAAAACAAGCCCCTAGGGCATGGTTCAGCAGAATTGAAAGCTACTTTACAAGTCAAGGATTCGAAAGAAGCAGTCACGAGCACACTCTCTTTATCAAGAAAGAAGGAAAAGACAACATCTTAATTGTAAGTCTTTATGTTGATGGTCTCATTTTTACTAGTAACAATTCAACTATGTTGAAGCAGTTCAAAAGTTCAATGAAGAACGGATTTGAAATGACTGATTTGGGGGAGATGCGATATTTTCTTGGAGTGGAAGTACAACAAACCACTAAAGGAATTCACATCTGCCAAAAGAAATATGCGGAAGAGGTACTTGACAGGTTTGGCATGAAGGAATGTAACAAAGTGAAGAATCCAATGGTTCCAGGAACCAAATTGTCCAAAAGAGAAGGAGGGAACAAAGCTGATTCCACCTTGTTCAAACAACTAGTTGGAAGCTTAATGTATATGACAGCTACCAGACCAGACCTGATGTATAGTGTGTGCCTGATAAGTCGGTTTATGGCAGATCCCTTGGAATCTCATATGTTGGCTGCCAAAAGAATTCTAAGATACATCAAAGGGACAACTGAACTTGGCATATTTTTTCATAGAAACAGTACAGAAGAGATGATAGCATATACGGATAGTGATTACGCAGGGGACATCGATGAGTTCAAAAGTACGTCTGGTTATGTTTTTATTCTCAGTAAGGGTACATTAGCTTGGTCCTCAAAGAAGCAATCTGTGGTGACATTATCAACCACAGAAGCGGAGTATATTGCAGCAGCAGCATGTGCGTGTCAAAGCATTTGGATGCAACAGATATGGAAGCAAATTGGAGGAACACAAAGCAAGTCAATTAATGTTCTATGTGATAATTCCTCCACAATCAAACTTGCCAAACATCCTGTCTTTCATGGAAGGAGTAAACACATAGCTGTAAGATTTCATTTTCTGCGAAATCTTACTAAGGAAGAAACTATCATCATCAATCATTGTGGAACAAGTGATCAGTTGGCTGACATTATGACCAAACCTTTAAAGTTGGAAGTATTTGAGAAACTCAGAGCTGCTCTCGGTATGAAGCTGCTAACAGAAGTAAACTGGAATTGCATTCTGCGAATTCAGTTTAGGGGAGGAATTGTTTGACTATTTCTTTGTTATGCTAATAATAGGCTTTCTATTTTTCAGGAATGCTGTTTGTTTGTTCCTATTTTCTAGCTAGTATCCCATGATCTTCTATGTAGTTGAGGACATGGCACATCTTTCTGCTTTTCGATCTGTTATTTTGTAAGGCTATTTAAAGTCTCTTCCTTTGCTGAATAAAACCAGAGAAAGACTTTTCGTTTAACCAAGAGTTCAATATTATTCATTGTTAACAAGTAGGGCTACTATCAATAATCAAGCTACCAGATGACCTCCAAATATCTACCACTTAATCAAGTGAACAGATTATAACCACAACTTTCACACACACCAAAAACTAAAATTTAAATAATCAGAAAATGTGGGACTGGACTTGATTGAGTTTTCCGATTTGTTGCAAACCAAGTTGATGTACTAAGTATTTATAGTCAAATGAGGGGTGAAGAGCCCTCATTTTAGCCACAGTAATGATTCTGCAAATCACATGAATTCCAACAAATCCGGGGCATATCACTTGTGACTCAATTTGAAATGGTAACTTAGGAGTCAGTCACATGTCAAATGTATTTAGACACATTTTTAATAATCCAAGCGGTAACCCAGCCCACAATGTGTCTATTCCGAAGTGATTTGCGAAAACAAACTAAATACTTTGGGACTTAGACCTAAATTGTGATAACCCAGACAACAAGGAAAACACATATAGGTCTTACCCGAGATTCAGACCAATGACCATGAAAGTTTGGTCTTTTCTGAATTAGATTGAGGGGCAGGCAGCAGGGACTAGGAAGCACACTGATTTGATTAGGACGTAAATTAGCCAAAAAACCGAAAGTCCATAACCTATTAAAATTCTTAGACCAATCGTGGTCCTCATCCTCATGGAAAATTCTTACCCGGAGAGTCTTCGTATATACCGTTCTATTGGATGTGCGACATGTGTGTAAGAAGACAATTACTAATTTGTCTTCTTTGACACATGTCGCACATCTAACGGAGCGGTGCACACGAGGAGAGCGCGGGTAAGAATTTCCCGGTCCTTGTAGGGTAATAACCCTTAGATTATTTTACTTTAGGTAATGTTTCGTTTGTTTATCTATAAAAGTCCGGCTTGTGGACTTAGTTAGGGAGTTTAATTTGTTTTGTTTTTTTTTTTTTTTTTTTTTTTTTTTTTTTTTTTTGCAGAAATGAAAGATTTTAACACGGACTTTTATCCCTAACGGACTTAGTTAGGGAGTTGAATTTGAATAATATAAAATTATATTTCAAAGTTAATCTTTGTTTCTTCGTGTTTTTCCTCTTGCGTTACTCTCTTATACACCCCGGTGTCAGTACAGCTGCCTCTCAAAATCTGAAGATTTATTGCATTGGCAGAAAATCGGGTTACCAAATAATGCCCTAGAGACAAGACCATTAATGCAGTATATGTTTCAAATCATTCCATATACTCAGACTCGGACGATAAAGCCAAAAATTTGTGACAAACTAAATAGGTCATGCAATACACATCAAGATTATACTATATTTACCACACACCGATCATATTAAATACTTCACCAAGAACACTTGCGATGAAATACTGTAAATCCTTTCAAAACTGTATTTTAGAGATTTCAAATGAAAAAATAACGCTGCAGCAGATACTCTATTTTATACTATAAAATACAGATTCCATAAATTTTCCTTTACATCTACAGTATTTATCCAGATTCTGTAAATTTTCTTTTATGTATGCCATATTATGTAAATAGAGAATCTGATGCAATTTCTCTTGAATATAGATTCTGTAAACGAAAAAATGTGTGTTTCATACTGTAAAATAGAATATTTATTTAGAGTATATGGTGCAAGTGCTCTAACACCACAAAGTACTATCCTGCAAAATAATAAGACATTCCAATATATAGTGTGATATATATATATCATCTCTACTATATTAAAAATGTGAGTGTGTTTCCCTCAAAGTGTTTCTCCCTAATTAATTTATTTCAAGAAATTATATTAGAAAATAAAACATGGCCACAAAAAAAAAAATCACGCTAGCTTTATTAGAAAAAAACACGCAAAACACGTTAGATCTTTAAACAAAATGTCAATTAACACACACTTTTCAATCCTAAACTAAATTTAAAAATAAAAAAAATATAAAAAAAAAGACACACACTTTTCAAAAAAAAAAAAAAAAAACAAACCACACACACGTTAGAAATCAATTAAATCCATACAAAAATTCTTACACATTTACATTTCAATTCAAAATTAAAAAAAACACATGTTAAACCTTCCAAAAAAGCATTAAAAACACAAGTATAATTATCTTTTTTAATTTTTTTCCCAAATTAATAATAATAATAATAATAATAATAATAATTATTATTATTATTATTATTTTTAATTAAAAGTGTGAGTGTGTTTCTCTCAAAAAGTGTTTCTCCCTAATTAATTTATTTCAAGAAATTATATTACAAAATAAACATGGCCACAAAAAAAAATCATGCTGGCTTAATTTATTAGGAAAAAAACACGCTAAACACGTTAGATCTTTAAAAAAAAGGAGAAAGGGGCCAGAAGGACAAATAAAATCATAAATGAGTCCAGAAGGACGTTACTACATTTTATGTGATTAAAAAAGACAAATTCATAATAAATGAGCAAAAATACCCTTTTACACATTAAACACGTAGTAACGCTAGATAAAGTGTAATGTGACCAAAAAAAAGTAGTAATGTAACAAAAAACAGTAATAATAATCCATAAAATGTAGTAACATCCAATGAAAAAGTAGTAATGAAACAAAAGCATGTAATGTGACACTTTTAAAATGTAGTAACGGCCAACAAACAAGTAGTAACAGTCCGTAAAATAGATAAAGTTACATCAAAATAGGCAAGAACGTTAAAAAATTAATAGTAACAACCCTAAACCCTAAAAAAAATTCAAATAAAAAAAAAGAATACAGCGTCCATGATCTTCAATCTCCGATGGGTAAAGCCACCTCCGCTAACCTAAAAGCGGTACCGCCGGTCACTCGTCTTCTCTCCGGCACTCCTCAACCAAATCTTCAATCTTCGATGGGTAAACATTATCAAACAACCCATCAGTTCCGGCGACAATGACATCTCCTCTCTCCACCGGGAAAAAAATCTCATCTGCCAAACTTGGATCATCGCTTTTCAAAGCCAAACCTAATTGATAAGGGCAATTGAAACAATGTCGCTGTGATTTCGTCTGAAACACGATTTTTCCATCTCTGATTACAACGAATCCGCTATCTCCGATGTTCACTGCTTGCAATAGATCGCCGTTCAAAGTAACAATGCAAGCAGTTGATGATCCTTTAGATTCGGTCTCAAAAAACGCCTCTTCAAGGATTTGCGTTGGATCAAATTGAACGCCGATGCTTTTAGGTTTTTTTGGAAGGAGGGTGCCGGCGTTATGATGCGCAGAAAACTAATTTAGGCCATTACCTGTAACATAATTAGAAAGAGGGTATATTGGTAAGTTTACGCATGTTTTGTCATAATTAATAACTAGTTTCCTTGGAGCCCGATAAATAAATTAATCTGTCCTTCTGGACAAAAACCTATAAAAAAATGTCAATTAACACACTTTTCAATCCTAAACTAAATTATAAAAATAAAAAAAAAAGAAAAAGACACACACTTTTCAAAAACAAAAAAAAAAACACACACACACGTTAGAAATCAATTAAATCCATACAAAAATTCTTACAAATTTACATTTCAATTCTAAATTTAAAATAAAAAAAAAAACACATGTTAAACCTTCCAAAAAAGCATTAAAAACACAAGTATAATTATCTTTTTTAATTTTTTCCCCAAATTAATAATAGGGAAAGAGAAGCGCAAGAGAAAAAAATTAATAAATGAAATGCGGAAGACAAAAGTAATATTTTCATGATTATAAAAGGACAAAAATCACAATTATTCTTTAAAATTGTTCTTCACGTGTTAATATTCTTTTGTATTTCACAATTGTTACTTCATATTTACTCTATTCCACATTTGTTACTTCATATTTTTTACTTCATAATTGTTACTTTTGTCCTGATTAAATTACAGTTTCCATCTATCCCGATTTTTTTGATAATTTTGTCCTTCTGGACAAAAATCTAATAATAATAATAATAATAATAATAATAATAATAATAACAATAATAATAATAATATCAACAACAATGACAACAATAATAATACTACTATAATTTTAGTATACGAGTAATTGATAATAAACATGGCAATTTTAGCTAGGTTTCTTTGATGGTAATTTTACGATTTTCTACGTTTACGTATTGCTCGCCGGCGAATTACATTTCTTTTCAATGCATCCCTTCGGGTTGAAGGATAGCTTCCTTATGCTCATCGCGCTGTATATTGGAGTTACCATGGAAGCCGATTAACACTAAATCCTTTGTGAGAGCACTATAAGGGCTGTAAATTCCTAACGGTCTGCGTTTGCTGTCAGACTATAAGGGAAAGTCTACATTCATAATCTCATGGGAATCGATGCAGGATTGCAAAGCCCTTTCAAAATTCTCTAATGGTGAGGTTCTCGGTCTATAGGCCGAATCTTGAACATTTGCATAAGTTTTATCTTCGTTTAGGTTTAAATCTTTTTTTTCTTATGGCATTGCTAGATAAGAAGCACGCCTTGATTAAAACCGAGTTTTCTATCTACGTTTTTGGCATGTTGCTAAAAATCCGATGTAATTATATAAACACCTGGTTGATTTTAACGCCATAATCGAGATGCATCTTTGTCCCTGTTTGGATTATCTCTCCCTTCGTTTAACAAAGATTGTCTAATTTCAAATTTCCCTTTAAAAAACAATGTTAAACCTTCCAAAAAAGCATTAAAAACACAAGTATAATTATCTTCATTATTTTAAATAAAAACACAAGTATAATTGATTATTTTAATATTGTCGTAGTCAACGGCTCTTCAAATTCTTCTTATATTTATTATTACTATACTTGGTTTTCTTAGTAATTCAGCATTTCCACTCTGTATTGGAATATTGCACATGTTTGTTTCATGCATACTAATTGAAATTTCAAAACGTGAATGAGCAGTTCGGCCTCTAGGCATAATTTCATCTACAAAATTTCCCGTTTCTTTGTCATTGGTGCCTCATCCTATATAATTAGACTTGCTTTTGGTAGTAATTCTGCATTGGAATATTGCACATGTTTGTTTCATGCGCACTAATCGGAATTTTAAAACGAGAATGAGCCGTTCGGTCTCTGGCATAATTTCAGCTGCAACTCCTAATGTGGCTGTTGCTATACGTATCTATTGTCTCATTCTTATATTTTCTATCAGGGCCTTATATAAATATGATTTCTCTGTGCCACCAAGACCATCAATAAAAAACATAGCATTGTGGTCATTATAAACTGAATAGAGAAATTTCCAAAAAAAAAAAAAAAAATGGCGATTAACAAACTGAATAAAACTGAATTATAAACTTAGCAATTAATAATAATAACACTAATAATAATAATAATAATAATAATATCAACAACAATGACAAAAATAATAATAATAATACTACTATAAATTTAGTAGACGAGTAATTGATAATAAACATGGCGATTTTAGCTAGGTTTCTTCGATGGTAATTTTACGATTTTCTACGTTTACGCATTGCTCGCCGGCGAATTACATTTCTTTTCAATGCGTCCCTTCGGGTTGGAGGATAGCTTCCTTATGCTCATCGCGCTGTATATTGGAGTTGCCATGGAGGCCGATTAACACTAAATCCTTCGTGAGAGCGTTATAAGGGATGTAAATTCCTAATGGTCTGCGTTTGCTGTTAGACTATATGGGAAATTCTGCATTCATAATCTCATGGGAATCGATGCAGCAGATTGCAAAACCCTTTCAAAATTCTCTAATGGTGAGGTTCTCGGTCTATAAGCCGAACCTTGAACATTTGCATAAGTTTTATCTTCGTTTAGGTTTAAATCTTTTTTTTCCTATGGCATTGCTCGATAATAAGCACGCCTTGATTAAACCTAAGTTTTCTATCTACGTTTTTGGCATGTTGCTAAAAATCCGATGTAATTACATAAACTGTTGGTTGATTTTTTCGCCATAATCGACATGCGTCTTTGACCCTGTTTGGATGGATCCTACTAAATTTTCTCTCCCTTTGTTTAACAAAGATTGTCTAATTTCAAATTTCCCTTTGTTTAATAAGTTTATCTATGCCAAATTGCATCTTTGTTGGCCGGCCTCTTCCAATTGACTCCGCTACTATTGAACTAAGAAGGCCTTCTATGCGCGTGTGATGGTTGAAGTTGATTTTCTTATTTCTTGAGGTAACCTAGACATTTGTGTGAGACTAATCCTCCTAGGTACTGTTGGGCATCAAAGGTAGAGACCTCTCCCAAGAAAGTTTGTTGCATCCACAAGGACTCTAACTTGAGATCCCTTGCTTAAGCTACCAAAGCCCCTTCCACCCAGGCTCATGTGATTTTATTTGGATTGTGAATGAGGATTATGGGTTTCGGCAGATGATTATCAATGAATCATGGCCTTCATTGTAAAGTCTCACACCTGTAAAATAATAGCCTGCTCACCCACATATAAGTGTGAGACATAAATGTTTTGTCAACTTGGGTTAGCTATTTTAGTCCAAGCAAGGATGACGGTCTAAGCAGTTGACTGAACATTATGACTCTTTTAGCGCCGCCAGACCCAAGTTCAGGGGCATTACAAAATGGTATTTAGAGTCGACTATCAAACGGACCTAAGTGCCACACCGTGAGAGACGGTGGGGGCCACCTCTAAACTCCTCTGGTTGGGACGAAACTGGGACAAGTCCTTGCCATGACGCTAGTCTCTTATAAGGGGGCAAAATGTAAATTCCTATATGAAGAGAGTTTGAGAATGTGATAAACACAAGAGTAAACTTCAACTTAGTTTATTCATTGAGTAAAAAGATGTATAAATAGATACAATTGAGATAGAGAGACTAGCTAGCTAGCTTGGGCGGCCACTTGAGTATGTAGATGTGGCGGCAAGCATGCAAAAGTAAAAGTAAAAGTTATGTCTATGACATAAAGTAAACTAGAGTTTGACATATTAATTGTTTATATGACTCACAATTAATATGTCTTTTACAATTAATTTTACAATTAAATAAGATGTACAAAATATTATGCACGAAATCCACGAGGCTCGGCAATCTGCTTGAGCACCTGTTGAAGCCTCGTGATCGAGTCTCTTGAGTAATATTTCCATATTTCCACACCCTCAAATCTGGGTTGTATATGTTGATGCATTAAGTTTGCTACTTAGTCTCTTTGAACATAAGAGGTGGAATAGCCTTAGTAAGAATATCGGCATTCGATCTGCTTTGAGGAACATCTTTGGAGTTGAATAATCTTGGCATCAATCTTCTCCTTGAAAAGTGTCATCAATGTCCACATGCTTGGTTTTATCATGATGGACTGGATCTTACGCCATGCATAAGGTTGAATTATTATCACAACAGTGTGATAGGGTGATGATCTGATTCTTTGAAGTTCGGTCGGCTGCCACTTTTTAGCCATAGAGCTTCACAAATGCCAAGTACAAGTGCCCTTAGTTCGACTTTTCAAAGATCGCTTCTTGACACGATGAGGTTGTTTCTTGCTCCTCCAAGTAACCAGGTTCCCCCATATATATGAGCAATAGCACTGTGGTAGACCTCATCAATGTGACATCCAAATTTCCAATCGGCATCGGTGTAGACGCTTGATTGATCTATCAAGAGACTTGGTGAAGTGCGGGCCTTGGCCAGAGTGGATTTTAAATACCTCGATATCCTATTCACTGCATCCCAATGTTGCTCAAGAGGGGCAATGCATGAATTGATGACGGATCGACCCCATATGCAATATCGAGGTCTTGTGTGAGAAAGTATATGAGTTTGCCTACAAGCCTTTGATATTGTTCTTTCCTGACAAAGAATGTCACCATGCAATGAGGTATGGTAGGGTCTACTTGGAGATCTGACGAGTTTGCATCCCAAAGATGCCAGTTTCCTTCATGAGTCCGGACATACTTCCTTTGGGAGACCCGAAATGCCATTGGTGGTTCTAGCTACTTCCATACCAAGAAAGTACTTGAGGTAGCCCAGATCTTTAACTTGGAACACCTTTGCCAGTAGAGTCTTTAAGTTCTGGATCTCAGTAGAGTCATCTCCAGTAAGGATGACATCATCCACATATACAATTAGAATGGACCTCCTCTGCGTTGGTTGTCTTGACAAACATGGTGTGATCGAGTTGCATTGATGATATCCAGCAGCTTTAACCACGGTAGTGAGTTTTCCAAACCATGCCCTTGGTGATTGCTTGAGGCCATATAGAGATTTCCTCGGTTGCACACCTTGCCTTGAGTATGAGGATTGATAAAACCAGGGAGTGCAGATCATATAAACCTCCTCAAGTGAGGTCCCCATTTAGAAAGGCATTTTGATGTCCAATTGGTGAAGAGGCCAGTCAAGTTGGACAGCTAGGGAAATCGATACCTGACGGTGTTGAGCTTTGCTCTTTGGTGCAAAAGTTTCCTTATAGTCAATGCCATAAGTTTGAGTGAATCCTCTTGCTACCAATCGGCTTTATACTTGTCAATTTTACCATCGACATTGTATTTGATAGTGAATAACCATCTGCAGCTGACTAATTTGTTTTCTTGCCTTTGGGAAGAGTTGTGAGGTCCCAAGTATGATTATCCAAGAGAGCAGATCATCTCTGTTTTAACAAAGACCTTCCCACTTATCATTTTGAAGGGCCTCACGAATATTTCTAGGGATAGAGTGAGAGTCCAGATCCTGTGTAAACATGGCAAAGACAGGAGACAAGCGATCATAAGATAAATAAGTATGAATAGAATGATCGATGCATGATCTTTTCCCTTTCCTTAGAGCAATAGTCCGTCATCTACTTGATGAAGCTGCCGAGAGTCGATGGTGGGGTCCAGTCCAGACTCAGTTCGATGAGGTTCTTTGAGGTTAGTTCAAGAGGCTCTGGGTCGGCCAGACTGGTCAACAGATCTGCCGAGGGTCGATGAATGTGAGTATCCGCGAGGATCTGTGAAGATTATGAGTCTGCTGAGGGTTAATGGTTTCTTTGGGAACGGACTTAGTTCAATCTCAATCGTGTTTCCATCGATGACGCCTCGAGAGGGTTTGCTTGTAATATGGAGTCCTTTCAAAAATTTCACATCCATAGAATTGTAAAATTTCTTTTCAAGTAGGGAGTAACACTTGTAACCTTTCTGTCTGTGCATATCCAAGGAAAATGCACTTATGAGCTTTAGGATCAAGTTTACTTCATGTTGAGCATGGATATAAACAAACACAGTACAACCAAAGATCTTTGGAGGCAATTGGGTAATAAGATGAGAGCGAGGAGTGTGGTCGGCAGGTTTGGAGAGGAGTTTTGAAACCTAATACTCTGCTGGGAAGTCTGCATTGATTAAATATGTAGCAGTCAATATAGCTTCACCCCACATGTATTTAGGAACATGTGTAGTGAACATGATTGATCTCGGCCATTTCAATGATGTCTGTTCTTTCTTTCAAAGAACCCCATTCTGTGAGGTGTTTCCACACAACTACTGATATGAACAATTCCTCTGTTTTGTCAAGAAGTTCTTGAGGTTAGACTCATAGTATTCGAGAGCATTATCGGTCTTTAAGATCTTGATCTTAGTATCAAATTGGGTGGAGACCATGTGATAAAATTCTTGGAAGATAGGTCCAACTTGATTTGTCTTTCATTAAAACGACCAAGTGTTTACGGTATGATCATCAATGAAGGTTACAAACCACCTTTTTCTGTTATACTTTTCACTCTTGAGGTCCCCATACATCATTTGTGAATTAGGGTGAAAGGGAAGAGGGCAAGTGAGGTAACTTAGCATATCTGATTTGGTGAGTTTAGCAAATTGACAAATATCACATTGAAGATCATTAAGATTACATCCTTTAAACAATTCAGGGGATTAAAGACTTTAAATAACCAAAACTTGGATGTCCTAGTCTATAATGCCATAACATGATATTGTCTAGGTTTTGAGTGCAGTTTCTGCCGAGGCGGTCTGTCTTGATCTTGTCTTCAAGCAGGGTTGATCACAAACAATCCTGAAGCGAGGTTTAGCTTGCCCAATCACTTCTCGAGAAGAAAGATCCTGGAATGTACACTCCAT
Organism: Gentiana macrophylla; assembly: GCA_026214975.1. Taxonomy (NCBI): domain Eukaryota; kingdom Viridiplantae; phylum Streptophyta; class Magnoliopsida; order Gentianales; family Gentianaceae; genus Gentiana; species Gentiana macrophylla. The sequence goes on along the minus strand of JAOBSW010000389.1, from coordinate 64,001 downwards.
TCTTATTAAAAACAACGAATCCAATTCAGATCTTTAGTGAGTTTACTGACAGATATAAGGTTACAGTCTAACTTTGGAACAAACAGGACATTCTGTAGATATATCTGATTAGTAAGTTTAACCTTCCCAACACCTTTTGCATAAGAAACAGAACCATCAGCAGTCTTAATTTTGTGAATTTGGTTGCATGGCATATATTGGGTAATAAGGTTTTATTACCAGGTCATATGGGAAGAAGCCCCCGAATCAACAATCCAAGTCTCATTACTAAGAGGTGAGTAAAATATACTGTTTTAGCATGAGTGGCCATTTCGATGGGGAGCTACCTTCCCGATCTTTGAGCAATAAAGGCTCTAAAGCGACAAGCCGAGCATTTAGCTTCTTGTCATTTTCCTCTTCACCGATAAGTTTGCCTTGACTTTCCCTGGTTGGTTTTGAGGTTTTAGAGGGGTAGGTTTGCCATGTAGCTTCCAACAATTGTCCTTGGTGTGATTTGTGCGTTTGCGGTGATCACGCAGAACGCTTTCCAAACTTTCTCGTGAGGCTTCTGTAAGTCTCATTAACCTTCAAGCGGCACCTTGATGAGGGTTGTCGGCAGGGGGTTCAATGACATCACTTTCCTCCTGCTTTCCTCATGTTTGACCTCGGCAAACATGGATTTGAGATTTGGAAGAGGTTTAGTAGCAAGAATTCTACCTCGACATCATCAAGTAGGATTCGATCCATGAAGGAATTTGAATACTCTCTTTTCTCGATAATGTCTTTAAAGAGTGCGACATCTTTAACATCATTCCAGGTGAGTTTCCAACATATCTAGGTGTTGCCATGCCTTAGATAGTTGATTAAAGTATTGAGTTCTGAGACATATCCCCTTGTCTCGCAATTTTGAATCTGAGCTTGAGTTCATGTAGACTTGGATGTATTGTCCTTTTTGAGTAAAGGTCTCGGCATTGTCCCGCATTTCCTTAAGCGGTGTCATACATCATGAAGTTCTCACGATCTCTTTTGTCATAGACCTCGTGAGGATGGTCATGACTTGGTTATTTCTGTGTCCCATGCTTCAAACTTGGGGTCGATTTTCAGCAGAGGGAGGAGTTTGGAACCAGACAGGATATCCCATCTTGCCCTGGCCGGAGATATACATTTTCATAGACCTTGACCATAGCAAGTAGTTGTTACCATCAAGTTTATGATTTGTAAAAAAGAGTGTTCGATTATCCCGGTCTGTTTGAGGCAAATTGTGAGTCTTGAAGAAGATGAAACTTTCGGATAATATTGACATTTTCTGAAAAAGAAGAACCGAGTTTTGCAAATGGATTTTAGAACTCGATGAAGGCTCTGCTACCATGAAGAGAGTTTGAGAATGTGATAAACACAAGAGTAAACTTCAACTTAGTTTATTCATTGAGTAAAAGATGTATAAATAGATACAATTGAGATAGAGAGACTAGCTAGCTAGCTTGGGCGCCACTTGAGTATGTAGATGTGGGCGGCAAGCATGCAAAAGTAAAAGTAAAAGTTATGTCTATGACATAAAGTAAACTAGAGTTTGACATATTAATTGTTTATATGACTCACAATTAATATGTCTTTTACAATTAATTTTACAATTAAATAAGATGTACAAAATATTATGCACGAAATCCTGAGGCTCAGCAATCTGCTGAGCACCCTGCTGAAGCCTCAGCAGACTGAGTCTGCTGAGTAATATTTCCATATTTCCACACTATATCTGTAAAGTAATAGCCTGCTCACCCACGTATAAGTGTGAGACATAAAAGTCTTGTCAACTCAGGTTAGCCCTTTAAGACCAAGCAAAGACGACGGTCTTATCAATTTACCGGATTATTTGTGACTTATTTAGCGTCGCTAGACCCATGTTCTAGGGCGTTACATTCATATTGTCATTTTTGCAGGTGTATTAAACATCAGGATCAAGGGTGCCCCAAGAAGCATCATAATTATATGATGGTAAATACTATGGAAACTTGAGCTAAGCCTTTACATGAGTATAGTAGAAGAGGTATTCCCGGACCATTGCATGGAGAATGAAGGGTAATTAATGTGAAAGGGGTTAATGATGGGGCAGGAGAATGATTTCGAAACCAGGACACCGGTTTCAGGTCTTATACCAAAGAGCTGGAAAATCCGAAGATTGTGTTGAGGACTAAACGTAGATTAACAGGGGATCAATTCGTAAATAGAGAGGTTTCAAATTTCATGGACAAAGGGAATGAGACTTTACCGGTTTTTACATGCAATTCAAATGGAATGCAATCGATTATAAGCATTCCATTACTAAAGGTTTAAGAATGATGATGATCTTGTTATTGCTGAGCTTTCTTGGAGTATAGGCATAAAGTTGAAGAAGTAGAGCCTGGAGCACACGGCCTCGCAACATGGTGTGGTGTCTTCGGGTGAGGATTCGAAGGGATGTGGGCATGAGGGATGTAAAATGTTGCAACAGGTATCAATGGATGATTTATGCTTTATATTAGACGCATATTTGAAGGCCATTAAAACGCCTTTCCTCCCATATTCAACATCAATAAATAAGAATATATCAAAGCACAACATCATGGCAATGAAAGACCAACAAGATCGGGATAATTAAACCATGTTCACAGATGGGTTGTCCTTGGATGAGGGGTCATAGGATTCTTTTGGAGATTTTGCGGTTGGATCATCTTTTGACATGAGACCGATGGTTGTGAAGGTAAACAAAAGATATAGATAATTTGCAACAGATCTTACAATAAGTAAAGGACCATGATCGAGACACTTATTCGCAATCAGATCACAGAGAAATCTAAAGGAGAAAAAGGGATCCATGTAGAGAGAAATTCAAAATATCCACTTTAAAACAAAAATTGTGATTTTTAATTTTTGTGTTAGTTGCTAACATAGAGGAGTGATTTTCAGTTCTTATTCAATATTTGCTCAACAAACGTACTATTTCCTCTTATTCGTTTTTCCCATGTAGGTTACAAATATGAAGTTTTAATGAGGTAGGGTTAGTGTTGAGGAGGTTTAGAATTTTTTGAAGGTGGGTTGGGTCGTTTGTTGTATCTGTTTCTTTCTTTTCATATATCTGTTAATTTGATTCTTTTAAAAAAAAATAATAATATAAAAAAGGGGGTTCTATTTGCACCCCCTATTTACTACTTGCACCCACTTACTACTTGTACCACAAAATTTTACTTTTGGCACCGCGGTTAATATTTCTATTATTTCCACACTTCATACACCACAAACTCTACTACTTTCACCACAACTTTTATAAAATTCAAACTGGTCCTCCCAAAAATTCACCCCTAATTTTTTCAGCGACCACCGCCACCCCCACCCCTCAATTTACACCCCAAACCATTTTCTCCACCACCTCAAACACCCTCACCACCATCCTAACACTTCTTCATTTTCCATATAGCATAACCCTTTCTCCCATTTTTCCGACGACCTCCCCCCACAACCATTTCTCCGGCAACCCCCTTTCAAACAAAGACCCCCATTTCCGGTGACCTCCCACCATTTTCACGACCCAAAATATCATTTTTTCATTTCCACCACCAAATTTCCCCATTCCCTACTTCCTCTTCTTCATTTTTTTTACCTGAAAGACTCTTCTTCATTTTTACAGCAGAACACCCCCTCTCCCATTTTTTCCGGTGACCCATTTTAAGCCCCCGTCATTTTCCGGCGACCATACACCCCATTTTCCATACAAAGAACCCCCTCCCCACTTCCTCTTCTTCATTTTTTTGAAAGACTCTTCTTCATATTTCACAGCAAAACACCCCCCTCCCCCAATTTTTTCCGGTGACCCATTTACAGCCCCAATCATTCCGGCGACCCTGGTTTTTCCGGAGACATTTTCTCCTTAAATCAAAACCTCCAAACTCTTTACTCATTTCCCCCAATCTACAAATCAGACAATGCCTCTTCGTCTACCCTATTCCACCGGCCAAAAAGATCCATCTAATTTAGCCGAAAAAGTGCTTGAGTGAGGAGCTTTTGGATGGTAGAGTAAAGAAAGAAAGTGGCTGCGATTTGAAGGTAGTAAAACAAGTTTGGAGATGGATTCCGGTTGTTAATGGCGGTATGTGGCTGCGATTTGAAGGTTGGGTGGCGGAATTGAGCTTATGGTGGTATTGAGCGGTGGGTTTTTGCCTATGGTGGTGTTGGGTGGCGGGTTGATGCTTAACAGTGGCGTTGGATGGCGGGTCTGGTTTGTATGATGGTGGTAATGGGTGTTGGGAGGTGGGAGTGATGTAGGAGATGGTGGAAGAGAGGATGGAGGAAGGTGGTGTTGGTGGAGCAAGGAAATGGATGAAGATGATAAGTTAAAGATGGGGTTGATGTGTTGATTTTTTAATGATGAGGGACTAGAGTGTACATGTTATAAAGTTTAATACGTAGGTGGTGTGTGAAGTAAGTGTGTGGTGTGTGTAAGTAAAAAAAAATAATCAAGAAAAAGGTGCAAGTAGTAAATAGGGGAAAAATCCAAATAGAACCCCCCTATAAAAAATGTGTTGAATTTTTTGATGATTATCTAAATTATACAAAGGATATAAATGTGTGGTTATTAAATATCTTATATCTATAAGATGTTAAGAGGATGAGCCCCAAATTGGCCACGTGGCAGCCTCTGTGGCTGACACGTGGCACCTCTTTTTTTTTTTTCTTTTCTTTTGAACAACAGTTTTTTTCCCCGGTAAAAACCGGAATTTCGGTTAGCGTTGTATAGAAACCGAAATTTTTTGTTCGACTCTCCGTTACATAAACCGAACCAAAGTGTATATATTTCGATACGGTTCATTTTTAGTACCTCCAATAGACAGTGCGGTTTCAGATTTAAATTTCAATCAACCGAAAATTTTCGATTCGATTTCGGCACAACAATTGAATACAATCGTGTAATTTTTTTTAAAATTTCGAGACGTTTCATTTTTTCCCCCTTTTTAAACAGTGTTATTTTTCCCTTCGGTAAAAACCGGAATTTCGGTTAGCGTTGTATATAACGGAATTTTTTTGTTCAACTCTTCGTTACATAAACCGAACCAAAGTGTATATATTTCGATACGGTTCATTTTTAGTACTTCCAACAGACAGTGCGGATATCAACCGAAAATTTTCGATTCGATTTCGGCACAACAATTGAATAAAACCGTGTATTTTTTTTAAAAATTTCGATACGATTCAAATTTTTTTTCCTTTATTAACAGCGGTTTTTTTTCCTTCGGTCAAAAATGGAATTTCGGTTAGCATTGTATAGAAACCGAATTTTTTTGTTCGACTCTCCGTTACATAAACCGAACCAAAGTGTATATTTCGAAACGGTTTATTTTTATTACGTCCAACAGACAGTGCGGATTCAATTTTAAATTTCAATCAACCGAAATTTCGATTTCGGCACAACAATTGAATAAAACCGTGTATTTTTTTTTTAAAATTTCGATACGATTCATTTTTTCCCTTTTTAACAGCGGTTTTTTTCCCTTCGGTAAAATCCGGAATTTCGGTTTGCGTTATATAGAAACCAAAATTTTTTGTTCGACTATCCGTTACATAAACCGAACCAAATTGTATATTTCGATACAGTTTATTTTTATTACATCCAACAGACAGTGCGGATTCAATTTTAAATTTCAATCAACCGAAAATTTTCGATTCGATTTCGGCACAACAATTGAATAAAACCGTGTAATTTTTTTAATCAAACGTGTACCGTTAGTAGTTTGTGCAAAAAAGGGGGAAAAAAAAAAGGAAAGACCGACGGATTTTAAGTTCTACTGTGTAGTGTACTATGGAAGACGAGTTAAGTTTAGCTATAAATTACAACAACAAAAAATAAGGGCAAACAAATATCCGCGTCAAGAAGGTGTGCCTACATGTGACCACGTAGACAACACATTAAATATTTTTATTATTTTGAACAACATAACGTCGGTGGAACCGTTTGCAGTACGAACGTCACTAAAATTGACGTTGGAATACCAAATCACTTTTTATATTGTTCAGACCGTTTGACACGTGTTTTTTTTCAACCAAATGAATGAACACGAGATCAACGACATATTCATTAATGATAAGAAAGAGAAATGTCGTATATAAAATGAGTGAAACACATTTTCAAGCATATTACCGATCTAGAAGCTAAGGCGTCCCGGGAGATTTGACTGTGTAGTTATATATGGTCCGTTTATTGTTTTTCTATAATGTTCATTGCGTAAAGTCGAAGCTAAAGTGACCGAATTTATGACATTGTTTTCCGATACATCATATTGTAGTTTATTTTGTAGATGGAAACTCCTGATAGGGCTGGAAGAAAGGTGATTCACAATCTTCACGGCTCTAAGAAAGAGCTACCTGTTGGAGAGAATGTGATATATTTCTCTTGCTCTCTTTGTCTTGTGCCTTGAATTTGTTACGGTTTAAGCTTACGCGATTTATTTCACGTTGGGGATCTATTCTTTGATATTATCGTTGGTAACGATTTATGTTGGGCCCGCCGTGCATTGCATGGCTCACGTTCACTAGTAATATATACATAGATATAATTATAAGATGATTTAACAAATCATTATTGATTTCTATGATATTATAAATCCCCCTCATCTAACATCATAATTATTATAAGTTTGATTTGTTAATTATGATTGCCAACTTTTTTTTTACTTTTTAATATGTTGCTTGATTTTTTCAATAAATATATGTACCTTGTAAGATAAATTTAAAGGTTCTTCAAATATTTCATTAAAATTGAATGAATATGAGATTTAATTTATATCCCTCCGAAAAAAATATATATAACAAAGTTGCAAATAAGCATGGTATGTCATAATATATAATTATATTATGAGTTAATTGGAGACTCATTTATGATGTTTCATGATTGAAGATACACATAAACACACGATTAGTGAATCACGCAGAGAATTAGGTTTAGAATGAAGCTCAATTCCATCCGTGAACCTTGTATAGAATGTAAATTATGTACACAATGCATTAAAACCCCAAATACGTGAGTAGTCAATCATATCTTAGGTTCACTAATGATTTTTATGATGGTATGTTCTGATGCGAACCAAATACCCAAAGGCATTGTTTGAACGCTTACACCAATGAATCCAATTGGAATGGATTTGATGGGTAGATCGAATCAATTAGGTTTCAATTTTAGTTACTTCTCACAGAAGCTTGAAAAAAAAAAGATCGAGTTACTAGCATTAATTGATAAGCCGTGATTTAGAGGGTTTGTTTCGAGAAAGAGGGAGACTTGAATTATATTATTCATCACTGGTGTTTTTTTTTTTTTGTTTTTTTTTTTGTTTCCACTGGTGTTAAATTTGTAATAACATTTACTAGATTGTCACATTTGTCTAAGAACATCTACACTTAGTTCATATATCCTTTTATCCATAAATAAAATTCATATTACATAAAAGTATGGTAGATAATTAACTTTGTTTTTAATATTTATTTTATCAACAAAAAAATTAAGTTTACATATAAGAAAGAAATTAGAATTATTTATTACAATTAGAAACAACACATGACATTTTGGACATATGATATTTTAGTGATATTATTTAGGTTTGGAAATTTTTGAAGAATATCTATAGATTTACCAGAGACATGAAAGAAATCTTTTATTCTAGCATTTGAATACATGATTTAATAATCGAGAATACTTATCATATTTATAAAATTAAACTAAATTGTTATTTTTTAAATATTAAAAATATTAATTTGACCAAACACGTGCGAGACACGTGCATTTTACTAGTAGTATATAGTATGCTCTCAAGGTATCGCGCATGACCGTAACATCATATAGACTAACAGAGACCTTACAACTTAGTAAAATATCATAAATATACCGGTCAAATAGAATATATTCCATAATATTACGGTATTACGGATTTAAATTGTTATTGTGAAATTATATTTATTGTATTTTCTAGAAATGGTAGTTTGGACCAAGGCCGGCCCATCACTAGGGCGAAGGATCGAGTAATCTTTAAGCACAACAATTCAGCATTTCGTGTTTCGATAAAAAAAAAAAAAAATTCCGTGTAGATCCAATATGATCCAACCTAATATAATTTGTTAATTTTTTTTATTTGAATTGATAAATGCCTAAAAAAAATTACTCAAATCGATAAAGGCCCAATTTTTTTTTTACTGGGTCTGATTCGAATCGATAAGTATGAAACTTCGAACTAAAATGCCTAATTCAACGACTTTGCCTTAGTCCTAAAAAATGTCAGGACCGGACCTGGTTTGGACATTATATATAAATATTGAAGCCCTAGAGGTAGCTATATATTTGTACTATGTGAATGATGAATGACAAGGAAAATTATTTCGACTATCATATTTTATCGTGGTACCAGAGAGGTTCTATTACTTGAAGAAAAAAAAAATCTTCAATCGTCCTGCTCCCTCCTTTTTCCTTTGCAAACCAACCTTTTGCACAGACAATTTTTTTTTGGCCCAAATCTCCCTCTCTGCTGCTGAAATTGTCACATGATATTTAGACTTGCGAATTTTACTCCAATTGAAGATATTGCATCCAAAGTAGTGTTAGTGATTGATAAATTTTATGGAAAAAATAGCTTTTTGGAAAACTTAAAGCTTTCATTGATGAAATAAGCATATAAATATAAGTAGTAGAAAACCAACCAATAAGCCACTTCCTATAAAGTAGGAAACATGAGATCATGGCTTAAACAAAAAATAACTACTCTAGTAATGAGAAATCATGCAAAAGTGGAAAATAACATGGCTGACATAGCCTTAGGTAATAAAACTTAATTAATTAACATAATAATTAATATAATTTTCTAACATTCCTTCCTTTAATCTGAGCTGACTGATCAGATTACTTCACATATTCCCAGCTTGTCTCTAAGCTTCAGAAATTGATCCCTCTCCAGTCCTTTAATCATAATGTCTGCCAATTGATCTTCACTTCTGCAATGTAGCAATTCAATGATCTCTTCTTCACATAGATCCCTTATAAAGTGATACTTCACATCTATGTGCTTGCTTCTGTTGTGTAGGATTGGATTCTTGGATAACTTAATGGTGGAACTGTTATCACGGTATAAAAAATGTTTCCAGTCTGCTGAACTACTCCCAGAACTTCCAGCATTCATCTTAACCATATCAGATGACATGAGCAGTGTGCTGCTGCCACAAACTCTGCTTCTGTTGTTAATAAATTTACTATTGGCTCCTTCTTTGATGACCAGCTGATAGCACTTATTCCATAAACACAAAACCAGAAGTACTCTTCATGTCATCAACATCTCCTGCATAATCACTGTCTGAATATCCAGTCAGCTGAGCCTTCCCTGCTGAACCATACTTGATGCCAAGATTGATGGTTCCATTTAAGTATCTTAGGACCCTCTTCACATAGTTTAAGTGGTCTGCTGAAGGTGACTCCATGTATCTGCTTGCCACACTTACAACATACATGATGTTAGGTCTTGTTGCTGTCAAGTACAAAAGGCACCCTATCATCTATTTGTATAAGGTGGGATTCACCTTACCACCTGTTCCTTCCTTGATAAGTTTCATACCAGCTTCACAGGGTGTGAGAGCTGGGTTGTTGTCCTACATTCCAAACCTGCTGAGAATTTCAGAACATACTTCTTTTGAGAAACAAGTATACCTGAATCAGTCTGATGAACCTCAATGCCTAGGAAATATTGCATTAGTCTCATGTATGTCATGCTGAATTTGTTCTTCATTGCATCCTTAAACTCAATTATCATGCTGAATTCACTGCTGGTAAAAATAACCATTCTCATACAGACAAGCAATCAGAATCCTTCCCTTGCTGTTAACTTTCACATACAAGGTAGGTTCATATGGACACCTTATGAAACCTACCTTCACCAAATAAAAATCAATACAACTGTACCAGCCCTCGGGGCTTGCTTGAGTCCATATAAGGCTTTGTTAAGCCTATATACTTTGTTTTCTGCTCTAATATTTACATAACCTTATGGCTGATCCATATATACTTCTTCCTGCAGTTGGCCATTCAAAAATACTGACTTCACATCCATTTGATGTACTTTCCAATGATTTTGAGTAGCCAAGGATAGTACAAGTCTGATAGTTTCCATCCTTGCTACTGGGGCAAACACTTCATTGTAGTCAATCCCATATTCTTGCTTGTACCCTTTGGCCACTAGTCTTGCCTTATACTTGCTGAATTTTCCATCTTTATTCAGCTTTGTCTTGTAAATCCACTTGACACCAATAGTTTTGTGTCCTTTTGGTAAATCTATGAGAGTCCAAGTCTGATTTCTTTCAATGGCCATGATTTCTTCATTCATAGCATTCTTCCATTTGCTTTCTTTTGATGCCTCCTCATAAGTGATCGGGTCATCACTAGCAAATAAAGCATAATAGGTAGTCTCCTCTGCTTGTGGTAAACCTGATACCTCAAAGTCTGTCATCCAGTCTGGTCTTTTCTTAGTTCTCTGAGGTCTTGCTGCTGATCCCTCAGCTGCCGTTTCATGACTTAAGTCTGGTGAGTCCTGAGTCTGCTAATACTGAGTCTGCTGGTACCGAGTCTGCTGGTACTGAGTCTGGTGACCCTGTGGCAAACCCTTACTTGGTTCTTCATCTATCAGATTCTGAATTGGATGGAACTGAGAATTGTTTTCTTCCTAATTCCAAGTGTTCAGCTCATCAAACACTACATCTCTGTTGATCACTATCCATTTGGTTATAGGATTAAATAACTTAAATGCCTTGGACTTTTCACTGGTCCCCAAGAAAACATGTTGCTCTCATTTATCACTCAATTTCTTCCTATTTGCATCTGGGAAATGAGCATAATCAATGCATCCAAAATTTATAAAGTGACTTGCATATGGTTTGATTGAGCTCCATGCTTCTTCTGGTGTCATGTTTTGAACAGAGAATGTTGGACATCTGTTCAAAATATGCACACTCCAACTTACAGCTTTAGGCCAGAATCTTTTTGGTACATTTCCATAGGCTAGCATGCTCCTCACCATATTCAGAATAGTCCTATTCATTCCTCTTAGATACACCATTTTGGTGTGGTGTATAGGCCGCTGTCAATTCCCTTCTGATTCCATGACTGGTACACAATTCTTCAAACTCTGCTGAGCAAAATTCTCCTCCTCTATCTGTTCTTAGACACTTGACACTTTGACTTGTCTCCTTTTCTCTTAGCAATTTGAAGTTCTTGAATGCATTCAAGGCTTCATATTTTTCTTGCAAGAATTCAACCTAAGTTTTTCTGGAAAAATCATCAGTAAATTTGATGAAGTATCTCTTACCTCCATTAGATGATGGATTGATTGGGCCACACAAATCAGAATGGATGAGTTCCAACACTTGTTTTGCCCTCCAAGACTTTCCTTTTGAAAAAGGATATACGTGTTGCTTTCCTTTTGTGCACTTTTCACATACTTGTTGAGGAGTCTGAATTTGAGGAAGCCTTTTAACCATTTCCTTCTGCTGAAGTGTTTTTAAACCACCAAAATTGAGATGTCCATACCTGTAGTGCCATAACCAAGATGTGTCTTTCAGTTCTGTCATAAGACATGCTTGTGGCTCCTTGATTTCCAAAGGGAATAATCTGTTGACATTCATGGGAAATTTAGCTATGATCCCTTTCTTGAAACTTTGATTTCACACTCCTTATTATTCAGAATAATTTCATGTCCTTTTTCTTGTAATTGTCCAACACTTAATAGATTGCACTTCAGATCAGGAACATATAAAACACTGGAGATGGTTTCAGATGTCCTATTTTTGTTTCTGATGCATATATTTCCTTTTCCCTAGACTCTAATTGAGGAGTTATCTCCAAACTTCACCTTTGAATGATAAGATTCATTCAAATAAGAAAATGATGCTTTATTACCACACATGTGATTAGTGCATCATGTGTCAACATGCCATACTTGAGGTGTTGATGTCTACTCATGATGTGTAGTCATCAGCATAGTCTCATCCTCCTCTTTGTCAACAAAGTGAGAACTCTGCTGAGTAACCTTCTCCTTGTCTGCTGGCAATTTGGTATATCACTCTGACCGGTAGTGTCCAAATTTGTGACACCTAAAGCATTCAACATTCTTTTTGTTTGCAGGACCTCTTCCCTCTCCATTCTTGGATGACTGAGAGCTGTGCTGTCAGAATCTCTGGATGTTCTCTATCTACCTCTTCCACTGCCTATACCCCTACCCCTATAATTGCTATGAGAGACAGTGGTCTTTAAGGCCTGCTCACCATTTGATGCTGTTGAGCCTCTCCTCGTTTTCTGTTCATGAACTTGCAAGGAACTTTGTTGTTCATCAAGAGACAGTGCATCATTGTCTTTAGATTCTTCAATGGAGCGCACCACATAATCAAATTTTGGGGTTAGAAACATCAAAATCTTCTCCACAACTGCTACATCTTCCATCTTTTCACCAAGAAATCTCATTTTATTGCAGATTTCCATGGTTCTGACACAATAAGTTGAGACGGATTCACTCTCCTTCATTTTTAGGGTTTCAAAATCTCTTCTTAGGGCCTATAATTGTGATCTCTTCACTCTAGCATTTCCTTGATACTTCTTCTTCATAGAGTCCCAGATATCCTTTGATGTTTCACTGCAGAGAATGGTCTCCAAGATAGCTCTATCTATTCCTTGAAACAGATGGTTCTTGGCTTTCAGATCTTTGAGTTTTTTGCTCTCAAAATCTGCTCTTTGTGCCTCAGTTGGGGGTGGATTTCCCACTGGTTCAACCAATCCTTGTTCAATGACGATCCAATACTCCTTAGAACGCATGGAGTTATCCATCAACATTCTCCAATGATCATAATGTTGTCCATCAAACCTTGGGATGGAAGCTTGAACAAAATTTGTTTCGGCCATGGATCTTTCTCCAACTGCTGTTGAGAATATGACTCTGATACCACTGATAACTTTTATGGAAGAGATAGTTTTTTTTGGAAAACTTAATGCTTTCATTGATGAAATAATCATATAAATACAAATGGTAGAAAACCAACCACTAAGCCACTTCCTATAAAGTATGAAACATGGGATCATGGCTTACACCAAAAATAACTACTCTATTAATAAGAAATCATGCGAAAGTGGGAAATAACATGACTGACATAGTCTTAAGTGATAAAACTTAATTAATTAACATAATTTTCTAATAGTGATATGTAATTACGAGCCGGTTAATGTGGTGTGTTTTTGTTTCTTTGTTTAAGCGTTTTTAAGTTATGTTTAAGAATGTTAAACTTTATGAATAATTACGTTGAATGTTATGGATGAATGAATTATGTTTAATGTAGCCTTTCATCCGTTGAATGGTTTGTTTAGAAAGCTGAGTTTATCGTTTTAGCTTCCACGTAAATATCATAGCATGAGGATTCGTGATTCGAGATGGATAAAATAGCGAACAATATCTCGGGCCTTGACAAAACGGATCTATCCGGAATTGCTAGGGTTTAGGACTGGATCATTACACCTACATGAAGCTGGCTATCTCAAAAAAATCATTAAAAATTGCTTCTCGTTTTCTATCTCCCTAACTTGCAATCAGAATAGGATGAATAAGCACCTCAACGATGCTAATTTCTGTTTGTTTGCAGTCATTTCACCCATCAGTTTCTTGCATTTTTTTTTGCTTCCCATCAAACAAACATATTACTTAAAAAAACAATAACCAATAGTTGCCACCTTTTATAATTAAGATTCTACCAATTGAACGTTTTCTCTAACGCTTTTTTATATTCAAATCGACGGCACAATTTTATCCATTATTTCAACTATTTCCTAGCTTGATTCCTTTGATCCCCAAAGGGAAACAAGTGCTTTTTGTCTCCATATCCTTAAACACTTTCTTATTTTACAGCTATCTATCTTCTAGAAAGGTCAAATTCCTCTAACTGATCGAATCCTATTTGTATATGAATATTTTTGTTATGTTGTATGCTTAGTTTTGTGACAAATCTGTCAAGTTAGTAGGTGAGTCATTCGTAATACATACTTCTATTATTTGCTTAATTAATAGTAAGTTATAAAATAATATACATGTCATAAGGGCAACAATTTTGTTTATTGGAATGAAAATGGAAGCATTTCATTTTATATTACTTTCAGGTTGCTCCGACATTAGTGTGTGAATATATAATTACGTGGCAGCTAGTATCGGAAAGTTATTGTGTGGTGAGGAATTTTGAGATGGAGTGACGGGTGAAACAATCATAACCATGCAGTTTAAATACAAAATAAAAAGTGTTTGGTGTGTGGGCTGCCACACGGTGTCTCCGCACCGTGTGGAGACACCACATAATAATCTCCTGCTAGTATCTAGTAGTAACAAAATACAATAATTAGTACCGTTCCCTTTCATAAAATTTAGGCACTTGCAGTTTTGTAAGAACAATTTATCAAGTTTATTTATGTTCAAAACATGTCCAAAATATTAATAAGGGGGAAGGGTCAAAACTCAGAAGGACATTAAATCTTCAAAATGGATCTCAAAGGACATCTTCTATTTTGAGTGATTAGAAAAGATAAAATAATAATAGATTGACTGAAATGCCCATTGTTCTGTTTTTTTTTAATTATGTGTCCCGCAATTTGAAGTAAATGCGCAGATGTGTAGTAACGGTTTCCTAAGGAACGCGGTGCCTAAGAATCAGCCGGTGGATTTAGGGTCGTTTCATCAGTAGGAGCTCACTGTTAGGAAGCTTACGCGTGGCGAGATCTGGGCCACACAGCTTCTGAGGTGGAATACACGAGTGTCCCGTGTGTGAAAATTGTGTGGTCCAGATCTTTCACGTATAGCTGCTTCCTAAAGAGGAAATTCCTGAATATAATTTTCCGTGGATTTATTGCATATATTTTGGAAAAGCATTATCTAGGAAATCACGGCGCATAATTCTGTCCAATCCATAAAGAAAATTATCCTAGTGACTTCTCTACTGGAATCTATCTACGCTGGCGATGTCTGGGCCACACAATTTCCACACATGGGCACTGTGTATTCCACCTCGAGAAATCTGTGTGGTTCAGATCTCTTAAGCAGCCTCCCTTACTCTGAGTGCCTCCTGCTAGAAACGACCCAATCCATAAAGATCTTTTGACTGGAAATAAAATGCAGAATGTTAAATAGGTAATGATATATGTTCCACTCATAAATATATTTTTGACTAAAAACTAAATCCTCAATGTTAAATAGGGAAAAAAAAAAGAAGTCCAGGCAAGAATCCAATAAAATATAGTTACAATAAAAATAATAATGTAGTAATATGTAAAGAAATATAACAATCAATAAAATATAGTTACAATAAAAAAATATAGTTACACATTAAATATATAGTAACACTAGAAAAAATGTAGTAACATATACAAAAAAGTAGCTACAACCAATGTTACTATATGTTGAAAATGATCAATCTTATCGCATTTATTCTTCACGCCTTCTTCATATTCTTTCATAATCATGTCTTTTTCTTGGCAAAAACCTATATTAATAAATCAATGGATAACTTTTACTTTTCTTTATAAGAAACTTACATCTGAAACATGTATCTTCTAAAATGGGTATGCATTAACCACATGTTTATCTTTTCAAAACTACATCATTTCGATAATAATACATAAAAACATCTATAATTGACCCGTAATACTTGAGAGTATCCTTACTCTTAAATAATAAGCCAAGATGAAAATTAACCGATTAAGGAAACTAGTAAAGAAAATTTAATTTTCAATATTCAAGTTTTCATAAAATGTTGGCCAAGACGAAACATTATTTTATCTGTATCCTAATATTCCAGCAGTAGTGCCATCAGATAGGATATTAATTATGGCATTGTTAAAAGAAAGGACATATATTTTAATTTATTTTAACTGTAATTAAATTTAGAAAAAGTCACACATGCACTAATACATTGAATAATGCTTGCAAAACAAGACGAGGAAAAAACCAGAAGAAAGAATTAAAAGCCTAATCACTTAACTCACTCGATTCGTCACATTATACGCTAAAAGTATCATAACTATTTTTTAAATTAATGAAGTATCATGAAAAAAAAAAAAGACTAGGTATCTTACCACACATGCACGTACGTATGCCTGATTTTGATGTTATTTATCTTTATAGCTGTGCCTAACGAAGATAATATTTTTTTTAGACACTTCCCTTTGTTAATTTTGTCGTTTTTAATCAGTGTACTAGTTTATCCCCTCAAAATAAATCAGCGTGCTAGTTTAAGGAGAGAATTATAAAAATAAGATAAAATAATGCTTCTTGAGTATTCTCTCACTAAGCCGAATCTGATTCCCTTCTTAATAATAGAAATATACTAACATAGATTAAAACAATAATTATTATATATAAAATAGAATATCGAACGATGAAACTGGACTTCTCTTATCATTTTAATAATCCATGCTAGTAATTAAGTAATGCCATTTAGAACATTAATAAATATATTCTCATATTATACAATAATCCATGAAGACAATGAAGATGACAGAGGGTTAGATGAAGTCTGAAAAGGAAATAAGAGGAAAAGGAAATATATGTTTTAAAAGAATTATATTTATTAATAATGATGTTTTAGTATATGTTAGGCTATTTTAGTCTATTCACCGTTAGGGTAATTTTAGGGTTTGTTACTTCCAATTTAAAGACTTTGTAATACGGTTAATGAGATCATCAAATATACGATTCGATTTCTTCCTTGTGTTCCTCAATTCTTCATGGTATCAAAGCGATAAACCCTTAAGCTGTTTACACATGTTTCTCCACTTTCGTTGCCTTATCATGGCAAAAGAATCTGGATTAACTATACAACAATTCCACCAATGCTCGAGTTTGATTTCTGTCAAACTCAGCTTCACAAATTTCTTACTTTGGAGATCACAGGTGATCCCATTGATCAAGAGCCTTGGCATTCATCACCATGTCTCATCTGGTGAACACCCTCCTAAGAAGATTAAGAATCAGGTTGGAGAAGAGATTGACAACCCAGAATACTCACGACCTGGTCAGTTAATGACGGTCTTCTAACCTCATGGTTGCTAAGCACCATGAAAGAAGAAATTATTAGCATGATTCATAAGGAAGAAGTGACTGCATATCAACTCTGGCAAAACCTGAATCAACAACTCCTTTCTCACACAGTAGAGAAGGAGGGGAATCTCAAAAATATGCTGATGGGAATAAAAAGGGCAATAAAATGGTGGATGAATACCTAAGAGAATTCAAATCCATCTGTGACAATTTAGCCGCTATCAAGAAACCAGTATGAGATATGGACAGGTGTTCCAATTTGCTCATGGATTGAGGAATGAATACACAACTTTCCGTACAGGTATGTTGACTAAGGCTCCATACCCTACGTTTGCACAGTTTGTCATGGCTCTCCAGGGCCATGAACAGACCCTGCAGACCCAAAAACTACAGGAAAAGGCAGTCGATGATCAATCGCAAGCCTTCTTTACGCAAAGAGGGCGTGGTAGAGGCAGAAGAGGTGTTGGTAGAAACCAGTACAACTCCAGAGGCAGAGAATTTGCACTGCGAGCGATCTGTAAATCCAGAAAGAAATCGGAGGAGTTTTGAATCACATGAGGAAAACAAGAGAACTACACTGCACAAATGCACAAGGTCAACCACAAAACACACCATTGGTCCAGCCGGATCTATGGCAAATCCAACCATGCAGCCATAGATTGCTGACATAGGTTTGACTATGCTTATCAGTCAGAGGAGACTCAAAAGGCCTCAACTGCACTCACAACATCAGATCAGATGGATACAAATTTCTTTGCAGACACTGGTGCTACTTCACACATGACAAACTCAGAAGGTAATCTAATAGCTGTTAAAAAATATGTTGGTTATGATAAGGTTTTTGTGGGAGATGGAACATGACTTGAGATCTCACACTCAGGTAATGCAAAAATTGGTAATTTACAACTAAATGATGTCCTTATTGTGCTTGATTTAACTAAGAACTTGTTATATGTTGGAAAATTGACCATTGATAACCAATGCTCCTTTGAATTTGATAAATATGGTTTTGTTGTTAAGGACAAAAACAAGAAGATCATAGCTCAGGTGTCTAAAATGGGAAATCTGTATGCCTTGGATCAAGGAGTTCAGGAAGCCCTAGCAGCAGCCAGGACAGGGAAAGCCACTTCCACTGTATGGCATCAAAGGTTGGGACATTCACACCAGAACTTGTTGACCAAGCTCAAGCAGTCTGGGAAAATTAATCATAGTTCATGGGAAAATAAAGACAGACTATGCACAAGATGTCAATTAAGAAAATGTTGTAAAGAGCCCTTTAATAAAAGTACATTTGTTTCAAAACTTGCTTTGGAAAAGATTCACTGTGATTTGTGGGGACTCGCCTGCTTTTGTCTAATCAAAATTACAAATACTATGTTGTGTTTATTGATGATTTTTCAAGATTTTCTTGGTTGTACCTTTTGAGAAGAAAGTCGAATTCTTTGATGTTTTTATCGAGTTTCAAAAAATGGTTGAAAATAAGATGAACCAGAAAAATTAAAATATTTCAAAGATGTGATGGAGGTGGAGAATTTAGCTCCACACCTTTCTGGATCATCTAAAGGATCTGTGGTATTGAATTGAATATATCATGTCCTTATACACCGTAACAAAATGGTGTGGTGAAAAGAAAGCACAGTGCACATAGTTGAGGCTGGTTTGACTCTAATGTTTGATGCAGAGGACACCTTGAATGTGGGTTGCGACTTTTAACACAAAGAAGTGTATCTTATTAACAGTTTCCTCTTCTGTCCTAAGGTTTGCAACCCCCTACTACAAGCTATACAAAAGACATCCTGATTACAGTGGCTTAAGGGTGTTTGGATGTCAAATTTTCCTTCATTGAGGAACCAGACAACCTTAAAGTTTGCTAAAAGAAGTTATCCATGTGTCTTTCTAGGCTATAGCCCAGTACACACGGGATATAGGTGTCTAGACCCCCTCTTTAAGATAGTTTACATCTCAAGGCATGTTGTGTTCAATGAACAGGTTTTTCCTTTTAAAGGAACCACTACAACACCTACAGACATTGTTTTTGATTTGTTTGATTATCCAGACTCTGATGAAGGGAACATACATCAATCAGACCAAAATATATCAAGTTCTGATTGTTGCACCCCTAATCTTACACATGTTGACTCTTATGACTTTAATCCAGTGCATGAACCAATCTTGGATGACCAGACACCAGAACAAACAGATGATTCCATGGCTCAACAGCAAGATACTGTGGCACCTCACGTGGAACAGACAAATGATGTCCATGTGCAGAACCCAGAATTAGATGCTCACCAAGGTCAGTCCTCCACTCACAGACCTGTCAGGGACAAGAGACCACCTGCATACCTTAAGGACTATGCAACTCCGATTACTCACACGATCACGAAACCAAAGAATTGGAAGGAAGCCCGGAAGGACCCTAATCGGCGAGAGTCGTGAAAAAGAAATGCAAGCTCTATATCAAAATGATACATGGGATCTAGTACCTAGACCTGCCAATGCAAGCATAATTGGGTCAAAATGGTTTTCAAGATCAAGACTACAGAACATGGAGACAATGAGAGGTACAAGGCTAGGTTGGTGGCTCAAGGGTATTCCCAAATTCCAGGTATTGACTTTGAAGAACTTTTAGCCCAGTTATTAAGCCTACTACTATTAGATTGGTTATAGCCGTGGCAGTTTCACTAGGTTGGCATATGAGACAGTTAGACATAAAAAATGCCTTTCTTCATGAGGCACTAAAGAAAACCGTTTTTATGAAACAACCACCAGGGTTTGTAGATCAAAGATTTCTAGAACATGTGTGCTGTCTGAAAAAAATCCTTGTATGGCCTCAAACAAGCCCTCAGGGCTTGGTTTGATAGGTTGTCCCTATTTCTGATGCACTTGGGTTTTATTTGTAGCAAGGTAGATCCATCACTCTTCACTTTTCATCGCCTAACATCACTGCTGGTTCTCCTCATCTATGTGGATGATATACTACTCACAGAAAATCACATACCAATTCACAACCTAATCAAAGCAAGCTTAACACCGAATTTGCGAGTCAAGGATATAGGAAACCTTCACTACTTCCTAGGAATGGAGATTAAACCTACAGAAGGTGGCATCTTTCTTAGTCAAGCAAAGTATGCTAAGTCTATCCTGACAAAATCAAGAATGTTAAACAGTGCCTCTGCCTCTACTCCTCTTGCACTTAAAGTGAAGACCTTTCCGGATGATGCAGACCAAGTGGATCCCTACACATACCGAGTCTAGTAGGGGCCCTACAATACCTAACTTTTACTAGACCGGACATTACACTTGCAGGTAACAAGGTGTGCCAACATTTCTCTAGCCCTACAGTGCAGGATTTCAAGGAGGTTAAACGGTTGCTACGGTATGTAAATGGAACTTCAGATTACGGTTAACATTACCTATCAAGCTCTCCTCCATCTCTGTATGCCTTTAGTGATGCAGACTGGGCCGGCTGTCCTGTTACTCGACATGGCACCAGTGGGTTCTGTGTCTTCTTGGGTACCAATTGTATCTCTTGGTCTTCTAAAAAGCAGCCCACTTTCTCCAGATCTAACACTGAAGCTGAATATCGGGCTATGGCGTCAACCACTACTGAACTTACATAGATTGCTTATCTGCTTCGTGACTTGGGAGTCCGATTACCTCAACCTCCTCAGCTCTTGCCGACAACCTTAGTGCTGTGTATCTCTCCGTAAATCTGTCTCTCCACTCCCGGTCAAAGCACTTTGCCCTTGATTTCCACTTTGTTCATGAAAAGGTCACTGTCAAACAGCTGATAACCCGGCATGTCTCTTCCGCTTCCAATTTGGCGGATGTGTTCACTAAGGCTCTTCCCAAGGCGGCGTTCCAGCTCATTTGCACCAATCTTCGTGTCCGGCCTGCCTCCCGCGTCAGATTGAGGTGGGGTGTTGAGAATAAGAAGAAGAAGGAGATGGACCGGCTATCTTCACCTGAGAATGAAGACGATGAAGATGACAGAGGGTTAGCCGAAGTCTGAAAAGAAAATAAGAGAAAAAGGAAATATATGTTTTACAGAATTATATTTATTAATTATGATGTTTTAGTATATGTTAGGCTATTTAAGTCTATTCACCGTTAGGGTAATTTTAGGGTTTGTTACTTCCTATTTAAAGACTTTGTAATACGGTTAATGAGATCATCAAATATACGATTCGGTTTCTTCCTTGTGTTCCTGAATTCTTCACAGCCATGAGACACTACAAGAAAAATTACTCTTTTGCTTGTTACTTCCTATTAAAGACTTCGTAATACGGTTAATGAGATCATCAAATATACGATTCGGTTTCTTCCTTGTGTTCCTCAATTCTTCACTGGCATGAGACACTACAAGAAAAATTACTCTTTTGCCACAATAGTTTTTATCATAGCAAAAAAACTCGGCTAATATATGCTTAGCTTTTCTCATTTGTCGCGCTATTGTGGTTAAAAATAAGTATATTAACAGACATTTTTTGATTTATCAAAACTATTGTGTGAAAAAAAGTATTTTTCTTGTAGTGGAATAATACCCACAAGGATTTTAATATTCACTAAAGAACTTTGTGTCTTTGCTTAAGTGCAAAGACATACATTTATATCTGGGCTCCACCCACAAGCTTCATGGAGTGCGCCGACTTCTAAAAATATTTTTTTTTTTTTAACTACAAAGGAAGATTTTTTTAATAAACGATATCTATGTGAATCGACTTTTATTTTTATGCATCGACTTCTATTTTTTATCTCATTCTACTCTATAATTACATGTATGAGAGGTAAATATACAAATATATGTGTGATACGGGAAAAAATTGATAAATTTCCGACCCCCTTGTCAAAATTCCTGCAGCCGCCCCTGCACTTATAGTATTGATTTGAAGCAAACAACACTGAACAACTATACAATGATAACAGCTAGAAGGACAAACCATAACACTAAAGTTTGTGTCTTCCTAATCAATTGATTCCTATAATTCCTTTTCAGCATCAAGACCTCCTGCAACCCCTTGGTATAAAATACCCCTCTGATTTTTGGCTTGCTTTCTCGGTCTTTCACTGCCTTAGCTTATTTATTAGCAAACCAGTAGAAACATCACTGACATGTTTCCCAATAGGGCTAACTGCATGTTTCTCAAAGTATTTAAAGAATGATCCATATAGTTAGGATCTTACGATGTCAAGCACGAGAATAATGTGTTCTTAGAATAATAGAAGGTATCTCAATCTAGATAACATGTTTTTATTGCTCAAACGAATCACGAACATACCATTTGTCTCACCGGAGCAGGAGCAGAACTAAAATCCATAGTACGCCAACTTAGAGGACCATTTTCCTAATTTTGCCGTAAAGGTTGTGGCCGTTGGAAGGCTGGTCCAACTTGAAAAATAGAGCAGAAGTGTACTTGACAAATGTAACACATGTAGACATTGTAAATATCTTGTATGATGTATAAGTCATGTAAATTGCTCTTATAACTATTGATCATCACTTTGTAAGTCTTGTAACGTTTACATCTGCATTTAAACAGTGAAATTGCGTCCAAAATTGCAGTCTAAAAGACTTCAATGACATTAATACATCGCAGATAAAACATATTATGTAATGTCATTAGGACTTGCATCAAGTTAAGTATTGATGATGTCAAGGTTAATTTCATGCATGTCTTGTATCAATTGTGTAGCATGAGAAAAACATATGTAAGACATGTATAGATGTTTATATGTGAAGTGTATGATATATTTTGGAACAATCAAACAAAGTTGCTCTCCGTACATTACGTATAAGTTAAGCCTCATGCACATTGTATCAACACATTGAACTATCATTTCTTTATAAGTTTCCGTGTACGCCAATTTACAATCGGTGCTACAAATACCCCTTAAGCTCGCGAATACTTATGATGTAATAGTTATTAGAGAGTTCAACTAGGTGGAGGAATCTGATATATCCAATTCACACCTACACATTCATTTCGTGTGGAAGAGGATTATTTGAATGCATCACATTCATTCCCATGGTATAACTTCATTAACAATTGATGCACCACAATTTCTCTCCCTCTCAGCCCGAAAAAAAATATAAAAAAATAAAATAAAATTCTCCTCCCACCTAACATTTTATGTTATTTTAGTACTCTTGAAACTTGTAAGGCAATTCAATCACTTTCAAGGAGCGTCATCTTTTACCTGATCTGGAATCATATAAGGAAAGGGCAATGAGTAAAGATAAACAAGCAATTGGTTATACATCACAGAAAGAAACATCACATGTAACATCAAAGAAACTTGATCCAAAAAATCAACTCCCTAATTATTGCATTAAAATAATCACTAAATAAAATTCAAACAAAAAAAAAAAGCCATTATAAAAAAAAAAAGATACATAAAGAAATATCAAAGAAACAACTTTACAAATGTACCACACTGCCACTCTCCATTGTACAAAAATTTACATGGAAAAAAACTCTATTTGCTTGCTTGCTAGCTAGTTATTGACAATGATATACATTTATACACGGGTACGAAGAAAGAGTAATGATATGGGCACAAAACGGTTGTGCCCGTATCATTACTCATAAAGAAAACAGTTTTTCAGTCCCGTGTGTAATTAGACTCACGTGTAGGTGTGTAGAAAAATTCCACACGGGACTGAAGAATTCCATAATTTTTTTGCTAGAGATGATGAAATTTCACAATTAACAAAACTAGCAAAAAGATCTCAGCTGAATACTTATCCTGGGCTAAAGATAATATGCACAAGGAATCTGTCAAATGAGGTCAGAAAAACCATAACCATAAACAGACACCTCTTGTTGTTGAACTGGTAAGCAATCTTCAATAAGAAGATGATCATAGTTAAAAGTATAATTATCAATCTCCAGAAGCCATGATTCAATATCTCCACAATCTGGGAAATCATTTATAATGTTCTTGTTGTTCATGTTGCTACTTGTTGCATTAACAAATGAGCTCTCCAAAACATCAAATGTTTCATAAACATCTGCTGAACTTTCTGATGCAGCAAAAGATGTTGGGAAACTAGCTTCTGAAGAATCAACACATGAGCCAAAGCTATGTTCTTGATATTCTTGATCATCAATAATGTCAATTGTGGTGGGCACTTGCATCAGATTCATCACTGGTGGTTCTTGATGAATTGGAGGAGGATTATATGAAATGGGATTTCCATTTCCAGTTAGTTCTTGAACAAGTTTCTTGAAATTCGATGCATCGGTGATGTAAACCTTTGGCTTCAGAATATTAATCAAGCTGTTGAACTGCTTCTTATCAGGTTTGCATATCTTTGCTGATGATTGAATTACTTTCTTTCCCATGTTTTCAGATAATAATAATTATAAAAAAAAAATATCCAAGAAATCAGCTGCAGATTCCTTTTAATTTCTACCTGTGTTAGAATTTTGGTATTGAAATTAATGATCTGAGTTTAGAGGGAGTTGAGAATACAGTAGAAGAATGAATGGTAGGTGGAGATATATACTATTTGCAAAGAGATGAAAAGATGCTGAAAATGACAATTTGTTTTCCCTTTTGCACAAAGGCATGTAAATTGAGTCTTACCCCCCCTCCTCACATTCAATTAATTTTTCATTTTTTCGTCTGGCTTCTTATCTTCTATCCCTTTCAAAGAAGCCACCGCTGAATGTGAACACAGTAAGAAGATGCCAAGATTTGTTTTTTCCGTTTTTTTTTTCCGTCACATTTCCGTTTTTGTTAATTTTTTATTTATCTGTCATTTTAAATTTTCAATGCAGCATTTATTATTTTTTCTTCTTTTACCAACAAAATATTTATATCTCCAATAAAAAAAACACAATTCCAATACTAAAAACTCATTTACCAACATAACATTTACATCTCTAATAAAAAAATAATTTCCAATACACATATTAATTATTTTTCTCTCTGCGACATATATATAAAAACGGAGGAAGTATTTTTTATTTTATTTTTCCCCTAGGAAGTTCATCTTACTTCTTAAACAGTAGTTATTGTCTAATATTGGAGTTTTTACCATTCCCGGCCTAAAGACTGTCCAATGTGTTTTAAAATTGTCGGATCATTGCATGCGGTGTTTATTTAATGCCGCAGTAATTTTATGATTTTTTTTTTTTTGTTGTTGACAAAAACGAAAAGAAAGCACATCTGCACGCGTATTTTTGTCTCACCACGACTCGAATCAAACCTTTCGACAATGGCCAGCACCAAGATCTTGGAGTCGATGCCATATTATGCAGCTTTATGATGGTTCTGAATTGAGTTTTAGAATATCATTTCTCATTTTTAACCAATTAAACTTCTTAAACTGTTCTTTCAAAAAAACAAAAAAAAAAAAAAAAAAAAAAAAAAAAACTCTTAAACTAGATATTAAAAAAAAAATTATTTTCCTTCAATTTTTTTATTTTAATTTTAGTCCACAAAAGACTTTCTTTACTCCTATTGGGTAATTAAAGACCACCAAATTGAATTTGGTGCAGGACCAAATTCAAATTTGTGTTAAAGTTGCTTTCTTTTGTTGAAGCATTTCAAGACCAACACACTGAATGAAAGGCACAGCAGCTAGGGGTGTACATAGTCAGGTCCGGTCGGTTTTTTTTATTTTCCGAATCGAATCATTTATTCTGGTTTTGATATTTTCGAATCAACTAAATTGGTCATTTTTCGAATTGGATGAACCAATACAATCAGGTTCGATTTGATTCGGTTTTCAGATTTATTTTATTTACTGTAAAATTTTGATTTTTTTTCTAAAAAATGAGACAAACACCATTATTGGCACCATGTTAAATGCGGGTGGTCGTTGTAAACAGCAAATTTGAAAGCTTCTTTCAAATTTTCGCGATCAAAAAGGATGAAGAATATTAGAAGAAGCAAGAACGGCCGGTGAGCTCAAACGCCGTTATCGGGCGGTGAGAAGCATTTTAGGTTTAGGTTTAGGTAGAAACGGCAGAAGTATAAGGTTTAGAAATTTAGGGTTGTGTGTGGGGGGTTTTTATAGTAGGAGTTAGTGAACAAATTAAATTTTATATATATATATATATAATTAAAAATGAAGTATAACCAGTTCAGTTCGGGTCATACCGGTTTTTATGGATAAAACCGAAAACTGAATTGGATTTCCGGTTCGGTTTTTCTTCAATGAAAAAACCAATTGGAAAACCGTGGTTCATCATTTTCCGGTCCGGTTTAATCCGGTTCTGTTGGTCAGTCCAGTTTTCCAAATTCGTTGTACACCCCTAACAGCAGCAGCATCAGTTAACAACCTCTTTGGAGCAATAGGTCGAACATTTAGCTCCATAACTAGTTGGAAAGTGTAACTTACGGTTGAGGCAGTTACAACCAACTTCAACTGAATCCTACATATTAGCAGCTGGTTTCAATGGCTTATGGAGGATCTGATAACTTCCCTACAGTCAAATCTGATGTTTTGTCTACTAACTTTGGTAGTACAGAATCAGGTTTGTCTAGGCACCCTAATTTTTTTGAATGGATAGTTGATTCCGGTGCCTCTGATCATATTATATTTCATAAAGCACTGTTGGTTAACTGCAAGGTGCTTGAAAATCAGTTTGTCTCATTGCCTAATGGTAAAAATGCTAGAATTACTCATATTGGACAGGTTAAAGTGAACAAGGACTTGATTCTTGATAATGTGATATGTGTGCCAGAATTCACTATTAATCTGATGTCAATCAACAAGTTAATTAGGTCTAAAGCCTATAATGTTAAGTTTTTTATGGATTCTTGTGTGATACGGGACATGATCTCTCTAAAGAGGATTGGTTCAGCTGATTTAGTCAAAGACCTTTATATTCTGAAAGTTGATTCATCATGTTATGCATTTTCTGTTAATCATGTTCAAACTGCTGGAGTCTCTAAAATGTTATGGCACTATAAGATGGGGCATCCATCTGATCAGAGACTCAAAGCACTTAAACAAGTACATGATCAAGTTTCACTACCTGAGAATCACATCTGTGAGGTATGTCCTATGGCAAAGCAAAAAAGACTTAGTTTTCCTACTAGTCATTCTGTTTCCAGGGCTTTGTTTGATTTAGTTCACATAGACATTTGGAGGCCTTATAGATTAGTGGGGATACACGGACATAGATATTTCCTTACTGTAATAGATGACTTTAGCAGATATTGTTGGATTTTCATGATGAAAACCAAAAGTGAAGTTGGAATTTTGATTCCTCATTTTTGTAACTTGGTCAAAACTCAGTTTGATGCAAATGTTAAATGTCTCAGATCTGATAATGGTTTAGAGTTTTTTATGCCTGAGTTTTATGCTGCTAGGGGCATGTATTAAAACACCACAACAGAATGGTGTGGTGGAAAGAAAGCACCAACACATTCTGAATGTGGCAAGAAGTTTGAGGTTTCAATCTGGTTTTCCTCTTGTCTATTGGTCTTATTTTATCATACATGATGTCATCCTGATCAACATTACCCCTACTCCTTTGTGGAATAACAAGACTCCTTTTGAATTGTTGTTTCATGCTAAACCTAATTATGACAGTGTGAAAGTATTTGGTGTTTAACTTTTTCATATAATTTGCATTATGACAACAATAAATTTGCTTCTAGAGGCTTCAAAACTGTTTATTTAGGGTGTGTACCAAATGTGAAGGGGCATTACCTATTGAATCTTAATACTAAGAAGATTTTCACAGCTAGGGATGTGGTGTTCCATGAGTTGTATTTACCTTACAAAGACACATATCTTCTATCAAGTGATATCTCTCATTTGTCTTTACTTGTTCCTGTTGATCAAAACTCACATTGGTTTGATGTTGCACCTGCACAACCAAGTGTAAATCAAATGCCTACTGAGAGTGCACAAAATGATTTACCTGCACCAGATCAGTCTGATTCTTCATAGGAATTTGTACATAATGATAATGAGAATGATCTACTAATGATCCTGAGGATGATCTTATTCAACTAGATCTTCTTGAGAACATAGATTATGTGGAGCAAATACAAGATGATTTGCATCAAACTAGAAAATCCACAAGGACTAGAGGGGCACCTTCTTACCTTAAGGATTATCACTGTAATATTGTACATCAAAGTAATTCTCCACACACATTAAATAAAGTGGATTCTTTACAACATTTATCTGCTACTTATCAGTCTTATGTCGTGCATTCATAAGTTTTAATAGAACCAAAAATCTTACAATGAAGCAGTAAAAATGAAGAATGGAGGAAGGCTATGCAGAATGAGATTAATCATAGACATGAGAAGTGGTTCCTTTGCCAGATTAGTTGCCAAGGGCTACACTCAACAACTTGGCTAGATTATTTAGACACTTTTCACCAGTTGCCAAACTAATAACTGTCAGAACATCACTAGCCATATTGATAACAGAAAAATTCACCGTTATTTTTATAACTTTTCAACCCGTTTCTGATATCATTTCGAGTATTTTTATATCAGTTCGAGTCATTAATTCCTAAGTTTCATAAAAATATATAAGTAGTAACTATTATGTAAAATATCGTGTTTTTAGAAGTTTTTATTAGTTTTTGTACCGGTTTAGTAACCGGAGTGTCGTGTCGGATTTACGTTTGGTGTTTTGGTGGTTTATTGCAGAATCATAAGTGGACCAAGATTCTACGTAACGACATGTTTTGAGCCCTAAAAGAGGTGTTTAGAGGGTTAGAAGAAGGTGCCACAAGCTTACGAGTTCAAAAGGGTCGTTTTTCCTAAGTACTTGAATCGTTACATATTTTCGACGGAGATTTGACCCAGCTTAGAGGCATTTTCAGGGGATGACTTCTTAATGAAAGTTGTAGATCTTTGATAGAGCTTTCCAACGCATTTTGAATCATGTTAATTGGAGGTCTACAACTCAAGTTATGACCAAGTGGCTAATCGATTCGTAATAGTAAAAACTCAAACGACACGACACGACATACGAATGGCTCATCAAAACGGCGTTTTCTGAAGAAGTGTCCTTCATGAAAGTTGAAGAGTTTTTCGAGAGCTTTCTAATGACGTTTGAATCATGATTTTTGGAGGTCTACAACTCAAGATATGAATTTTAGAAGTTTAATATATAATTATATATAAAATTCTCCGCTTGCATGTGCTGCATGTTATCTGTAATCATTAGTGATGATGAGCTCGGATCGATCCGCACAATTTCGGATCGATCCGGTTCCTTTATATTTGCCTATATATACAGAGATCAAAGAAGCACCCCCATTGGCCCCCTTCTTCTCCTTCTTCCTTCTTTTAATTATGTTTTGGGAATTACTATATGTAGTAATATATGTCGTTATAATGTCGATTGTAATAACCCGACTTAGTTATCGCTTTTATATAAATTTCATTTCCGTTCTTTCTTTTATGTTTATTTCATTTTATGCAATTAGTATAAATTTATATATATATATATTATATTATATATATCTATATCTATATATATCTATATATATATCTATACGTATATCTATATATCTCATAAGTTATCTTTTTAGTTTTGCTTTCTTTTCGTTTTGTTATTTTCGTTGTTATTTTCGTTAATATGAGTAGTTAAACTCAACATAGCCGAATTATGTGAAAACGGGTAAAATCAACCCTCGGGATACGAGATGGAGTTGTGTTGTGCTTAATTAAACATTCGTATGATAAAATCATGTTTTAAACTTGTTTTGATCATTTTAATAACTTTGAATAAAATTGACAACTTTGTTCACGGTTACATCGAGCTTATAAATGTATTTTGCGGTGAGATGTGAGATATGGATATCACTAATCATAGTCCGGATTGTTAGATTGATAATCTAAGTGACAGATCTGGACTATGCCTAAGTGAGATTCTTATTTTTACGAGATGTGCGAAACATGTTTTAAAATCACTAAACCATAGTCTTAATCGTTAGATTGGCAACCTAAGTGATACGTTAAAATTATGTTTTAGTGAGGTTTTTCAACGGCTTTTTATTCCGGTCAACCATGTTAGGCGAGTTAGCTCTCTAAAGGGAGGGTTAATAAACCTAGTGTGGGGGTTAAGTGAGAGCTGTTCAGATCTTAACGCAAGAATAAAAAGTTGACACCCGTGAATATCTTATGAACCGAATCAGATAAAACACACTCCTTATCAAGTTTTTCCTGTGGAGAGATAACCTGTTGGATCATGGCTCGGCTATGCTTTTTAATCACCTAGTTAATCTCGTTAGAATAATCTTTACTTTTTGCATTAGTATAAAAACTTCACCTAAAACTTGGATCGCCTAGACTAAGTTTTACGTTCGCTTTGGTACTCACAACCACATTTCTCTTGGGACGACCTCGTACTCCTGTAGCTATCCTAGCAATCGACCTGGTACTCTGCCAGTTAGAGAGTTAGTTTACCCACGGTTTTGCGAGTCTTTATAAATGTATTTTTAGTGGGTGAATTTTTCGCTCATCAAAAAATTGGCGCCGTTGCCGGGGAAATGTGTGATATTGTTGTGATATCTTGTAAGTGAACCGAAGGCTTGGGCCTAGGTTTTTATTTTCTTGTTTTATTTAGATGTCGACAAAGAGCTATGGATGCTGAAGTGATATTGTCCTGAACTCGGTTTGAATACGACTTTGGTACTTAGCCTCTTCGGAGGGTGATATCTTGTAAGTCTGGCTAAAACTGGGGATTAGGGCCTTCGGCTACCATAACTTTTTGAGGGGTCTAAATATCGTGTTCTTAAAAAAACGAAAAAAAAAAGAATTTTATTGTTTTCTTGTTATTTTCTGAAATCTTGCAGTTTGAACTTAAATGGATCAATATTTCAATCAATATTACTCACCTGAACAGCAATACCCCTACCAACCTTATCAACAACAGTTCGTGTCTGAGCCTCAGTATCAACAGCAGAATAACCAGGACCAGAATTATGGTTATTCGAGTTATGAGCCACAACATTACGAGGGTTACCCGAACCCTAATGCTTATCAGGATTACAGTGTTCATACTCAGCATGTTGACAGCTTTAACCATATTCAGCCATCTAATCAGTGTCTGGGATGGCAAGAAGACTACTACTCACCTCCGATGAATCAAAGTCAATATGATCAGTTTTCCCCCATGCCACAAGAAAAATTCACCGACAGCCAAATAGAGAAACTAGAGCGATTGGACCAGATCTTGCAAGAGCGACTGTTGGACATGCAGGAGTTCAAGGTAAGTACTGACTCCGCCATAAGAAATCTTCAAGACAAGGTGGGGGAATTGATTGAATTAGTGAGGTATGTGAAAGAGGCAGAGACATGTGAGGTGGTTAAGGATGATGATGTTATCACCAAAAAGTTCAGTCGAGAAAAGGTTGAAGATTCGATTTGCTATAATGAGATTTGAGTTAGAGGAGCGAGAGATTGATTGGCCATCTTTAGTAAAGCCACCGGGAGAGTTGGTAATAGTTAATATATCGGTCCCGGATTACTACATTCGTCCCACTCTGTGAGGATGAATTTTCATGTCCAGTTTGTATACTCCCAATGGATGAGCTTTATGGGAGTTTTCAAAAGAAGATGGTTCGACAAATCGATAAAAGAAGATTTTCTGGTTTGGGAGGAGGTAGCGTCGAGAGCCAAACGAGGTAATTTCTAGACAATTTAATTTCTTTGGTTCTCGCATTGTTAATTTTTCTTAAGCTATTGATCTTCTTAAGTTACGATTTTGGTTGATAACTTGTAAATACTACTTTTGTCGAGCAAACGACGTTAAACAAAAGCGCTACCGGGAGGCAGCCCGATAATAAAGATAATTTGAATAAGACTAGTCTTAATGAAATGTAGAATCTGTATGAAAGATGAACACAAAGTACAACCAAGTCTCAGGATGGATGTTTGAATTTCATTAAGAGGGAATGACTAGGTGGTTATCCGAAAATCCCGATGGAGAAAAAAGAAAAAATTCGAATGCATCATTTCTTGGACTTAGGTTGTTAAACCCTTGAGGATCTGGGTATAAAAGACTCTATACTCTTTCACACATTTCATTTTATGATCTAGTCTGTTTCAAATTTCTGGTCGTTGTAGTATAGTGGTGAGTATTCCCGCTTTAATAAAACTATGTGTAATAAAAAAGAATCTAGGAATAATTTACTTGACTATGATATATGTGATACGTATATGCTTAGATGTTTTGTGCTTTACCAGTATGGTTATTTTTCCATCTAAAGCTATTATATAGCCTATCGAATTTTCTGACGTGACAGTGCCATTATCTTATTATTCCCATATCTCTATTACATACTTTGGCACGAGGACCATGTCCTGTGTTGGCTTTGTTTTGGTTGTTTTGGTACAGGGATTCGGGATGTGTTTTCTCATGGCTGTTACGGGATTCGATAGCATCTTTCTGCCTGATTTATAAGCTAAGTCTTCTTCTCTATCTCATTTACAATCTGAGAATAATGCAAAATTGTAAGTGGGGGGTAGAGTCGTGGTTGGTCTAGAAATGGCAGTAAGTGTTTAAACCCTTAGTTTTTGATCTTTTTCAAACATTATTTAGTTGGTTAAAATAATTTGTATAAGGTATATATTTCATGGATTTAAAGATGTAATGATCAATTTGATATGTATAACTAATTTGAACCGTAAGTGCATTTTAACCCCAAATTTATTTGTGTAACATGAATTCCTTCACGTAAGCCTTTGATATTGAAGCGAAAAATTTTAAACTGTACCCATTCAAGTATCCTAGTGATTATCCTGTAGAGACTTGCAAAGAAACTTAGTACCTAACTTTTGAACGTGTCCTGTGAATATCTGAAGGTTTGAATGTGATAGAAAGAATGTCAAAATAAGATAAACTATATATATGTCGGTTGTAGCTACCAATGATTTGAGTGCGGTAGGGTGTTATCACGAAACGTCCTATACCACTATGAGGCTTAAAAGCTCCCGACTGCCTGATGATAGTAGTCCAGCTAGGGTGTTATCACGAAACATCCTATTGCTGGGAATGAGGGTGTATGCTACACATTAAAAAAAAAATAATAATAAAAAAAAAAAAAAAATATATATATATATATATATATATATATATATCTTCTGACTATCACCAGTATAAACTGAATGATATGCTTTAGGGATTATCCTAATAAGTACACAGGAGGACGTTGTGTGGAATTGTTACTACCTATACCTAGGAAAGTCATTAGGACTGTCTGAATGGATATTTGTGCGTTTGCTTGAATTATTCAAGAGAGGATAGTGGAAATTGAAAAGGCTTGTCACACACTCACTCTGTTATACATTTATATTGCGGTTAACGTGTAGTTATGATTTGAATGGTTGCATCATCCGATTGTCATTCATATCTTATCTTCGTGAATTTTTCCTCATTCATTTTATTTTATCGCTAATTTTGTTCGGCGACGACCAAAACTAAGTGGGGGTTGTGATAACGTAAAAATTCACCGTTATTTTTATAACTTTTCAACCCGCTTCGATATCATTTCGAGTATTTTTATATCAGTTCGAGTCATTAATTCCTAAGTTTCATAAAAATATATAAGTAGTAACTATTATGTAAAATATCGTGTTTTTAGAAGTTTTTATTAGTTTTTGTACCGGTTTAGTAACCGGAGTGTCGTGTCGGATTTACGTTTGGTGTTTTGGTGGTTTATTGCGTAATCATAAGTGGACCAAGATTCTACGTAACGACATGTTTTGAGCCCTAAAAGAGGTGTTTAGAGGGTTAGAAGAAGGTGCCACAACTACGAGTTCAAAAGGCCGTTTTTTCCTATCTTGAATCGTTACATATTTTTTCGACGGAGATTTGACCTAGCTTAGAGGCATTTTCAGGGATGACTTCTTAATGAAAGTTGTAGATCTTTGATAGAGCTTTCCAACGCATTTTGAATCATGTTAATTGGAGGTCTACAACTCAAGCTTATGACCAAGTGGCTTAATCGATTCGTAATAGTAAAAACCTCGAAACGACACGACATACGAATGGCTCATCAAAACGGCGTTTTCTGAAGAAGTGTCCTTCATGAAAGTTGAAGAGTTTTTCGAGAGCTTTCTAATGACGTTTGAATCATGATTTTTGGAGGTCTACAACTCAAGATATGAATTTTAGAAGTTTAATATATAATTATATATAAAATTCTCCGCTGCATGTGCTGCATGTTACTGTAATCATTAGTGATGATGAGCTCGGATCGATCCGCACAATTTCGGATCGATCCGGTTCCCTTATATTTGCCTATATATACAGAGGATCAAGAGAGCAATTTCCATTGGCCCCCTTCTTCTCCTTCTTCCTTCTTTTAATTATGTTTTGGGGGTACATATGTAGTAATATATATGTCGTTATAATGTCGGTGTAATAACCCGACTAGTTATCGCTTTTAATATAATTTCATTTCCGTTCTTTCTTTTATGTTTATTTCATTTTATGCAATTAGTATAAATTTATATATATATATATATTATATATATATATATCTATATCTATATATATCTATATATATATATCTATACGTATATCTATATATCTGTAGTTATCTTTTTTTCGCTTTTGCTTTCTTTCGCTTTGTTATTTTCGTTGTTATTTTCAAGTAATATGAGTAGTTAAACTCAACATAGCCGAATTATGTGAAAACGGGTAAAATCAACCCTCGGGATACGAGATGGAGTTGTGTTGTGCTTAATTAAACATTCGTATGATAAAATCATGTTTTAAACTTGTTTTGATCATTTTAATAACTTTGAATAAAATTGACAACTTTGTTCACGGTTACATCGAGCTTATAAATGTATTTTGCGGTGAGATGTGAGATATGGATATCACTAATCATAGTCCGGATTGTTAGATTGATAATCTAAGTGACAGATCTGGACTATGCCTAAGTGAGATTCTTATTTTTACGAGATGTGCGAAACATGTTTTAAAATCACTAAACCATAGTCTTAATCGTTAGATTGGCAACCTAAGTGATACGTTAAAATTATGTTTTAGTGAGGTTTTTCAACGGCTTTTTATTCCGGTCAACCATGTTAGGCGAGTTAGCTCTCTAAAGGGAGGGTTAATAAACCTAGTGTGGGGGTTAAGTGAGAGCTGTTCAGATCTTAACGCAAGAATAAAAAGTTGACACCCGTGAATATCTTATGAACCGAATCAGATAAAACACACTCCTTATCAAGTTTTTCCTGTGGAGAGATAACTTTGTTGGATCATGGCTCGGCTATGCTTTTTAATCACCTAGTTAATCTCGTTAGAATAATCTTTACTTTTTGCATTAGTATAAAAACTTCACCTAAAACTTGGATCGCCTAGACTAAGTTTTACGTTCGCTTTGGTACTCACAACCACATTTCTCTTGGGACGACCTCGTACTCTCGTAGCTATCCCTAGCAATCGACCTGGTACTCGCCGATTAGAGAGTTAGTTTACCCACGGTTTTTATGAGTCTTTATAAATGTATTTTTAGTGGGTGAATTTTTCGCTCATCACATATCAGCTGCAAAAGGTTGGAATTTACATCAGTTAGATGTAAATAATGTATTCCTTCATGGAGATCTCACTGAATAAGTCTAAATGCAATACCACAAGGTTTGGACACTGCACCAGGAATGGTATGCTGATTAAAGAAATCATTGTATGGTTTAAAACAGGCGCAGACAATGGAATATCAAACTATCCCAAGCCCTGTTTGAGAGGGGGTTCAGGCAATCTAAGCAAGATTACAACTTGTTTGTTAAAGGATCCGGTGATCCTTTTGTAGCACTCCTGGTGTATGTGGATGATGTTCTTGTTACCAACCCTGATATGCAAGAGATTAAAGACCTGAAAAACTACTTAAACATCAAGTTTGGCATCAAGGATCTAGGGGATCTTAAGTACTTCCTAGGTCTTGAAGTGGCTAGATCAACAAAAGGTATTGTGGTGTCTTAAAGAAAGTATTGTCTAGAACTACTTGAATAGTATGGATATTCAGAATATAAACCAAGCCATACTCATATGGATGTCTCTGTCAAATTACATTCCAAGGATTCCCCACCATTAGACTAAATAGCTATTACAGAAGCTTGGTTGGTAAGTTGTTGTATTTGGGGTTAACAAGACCTGATATAACCTTTGCAACACAACAACTTAGTCAGTTTTTAGAGAAACCTACAGTATTACAACTAAAAGCAGCTCATAAACTCCTAAGATACCTAAAGAAGGCACCAGGTCAAGGCATATTCTTTGCTTCCAAAGACAATCTAGAATTAAAGTGTTATGTGGATGCTGATTGGAGTGGTTGTGAAGATACCAGAAGATCAATAACATGGTTCTCAGTTTTCTTAGAAGATTCACTCATCAATTGAAGATCTAATAAGCAAACTACAGTCTCAAGAAGTTCATCAGAATCTGAGTACATGGTCATGAAAATGGCATCCTGTGAACTACAACGGCTCACCTACTTATTGGCAGAATTCAATATCAGACAGGACAAAGCAATTCCATTATTTTGTGACAACAAGAGTGCATTACATATAGTAGAAAATCATGTCTTCCATGAAAGAACAAAGCATATAGAAATAGATTGCCATGTAGTCAGAGATAGATACCAATAAGGCATTCTAAAACCCTTGCCTCTTCTCAATTGCAACTAGCAGACTTGTTTACCAAACCTATGGATCAGTCTAGATTGCAGACACTACTCAGTTCTTATCCTTTGGTTATCATTTATCATCCTTAACATTCAATTTGAGAGGGGGATTTGAAGCATTTCAAGGCCAACAAACTGAATCAAAGGCACAAAGCAGCAAATGGCATCAAGAACAACCAAATAGCAAAGAAGGCGAAGATTAACAACCTCTCTGGAGCAATAGGTCGAACACCTAGCTCCAGAATCAATTGGAAAGTGTAACTTACGGTTGAGGCAGTTATAACCAACTTCAACTGAATCCTACACTTTCAAACAACTATTTAAAGTCCTAATTACACATTGTACGAGTTAAAATCAATTCTGTAAAGTTTAGTAAAAGATTGATCATATGAAACTCTTCCCGCTTTTTTCTTCCTTTTGAATGTTCAGTTCATCTTTCTGGTTTTTCCTTGAATGATCAAGGATTTTATATTATTTTTTGGGACATGTTAAAGCTCCTTTCATGGAAGAGTTTTTGTGAATATAAATTTATTAATGTACAATTTTTACTTTTACGTATCTTAATCTATATACATGTATCTGGATATGTATGTAAATGTATTTTTTTTATTTTGTGCCATGAGAATTTGTAAATACTTTTGAGAGTTTATGAAAAAACTTACTAAAATTTACACCTAAATAGGCTAAAGTACCTATACAAGACTTTAATGATTGAATTTTTTTTTTTTTGTACAGATTATAAATATGTGATGTAATAAATGAAAAAAAAATAATATGCAACTGAACTTATCCATAAATATCAATGTTTACTCCATATCACTCTAGTGTATAACAGTTGTATTGATTGTGGCTCTATACTTACTAACAAAGTGGTATCAGAGGCACTTCTTGGTAGAGTTTAAGGATTGAAGAAAATATGTCAATTGGCAGAATAATTCCCAAAAGAATTTGTGATGGTTAATGCGCAAGAAAGAAACCTTTGCTTGGATCCTATGTTGTGTGGGATCAAGTAGAGAATGTGATGAAGGAGATGATCCTTCCATCAAGAAAAGAGACATAATATGGCTCTTACACTCATCCTTCAAGGTTCGAATAAAAAGGTGTTCGAAAAGGTTGCCAATGCAACCACCTCCGAGCAAGCTTGGATTATCATTCGAGCTTCATTAAAGGAGTTGATGAAGTGAAGAAATTGCATCTCCAAACATTAAGAGGAAAATTTTAATCTCTACGTAGGAATTTTTTAAATCTATCTCTGATTATACTTTAAGAGTCTTACCTATTACAAATCAAATTAAAATATTAGAAGATGGCATAGGAGAGGATTGAGTTGTTGACAAAATTTTGAGAGCATTGGACTCAAAAATTAATAATGGTGGTGTTGGAAATTGAAGAATATGAAGATGTGGATACCAAAACTGTATTATCTCACATTTAGAATGTTGGAGAAATAGTATTAAAATATAAAGTTGATGTATAATGGAATTTGGTTAAGTGAGGTCGACGGGTCCAAGTAGTTACCAAATCCATTGTGGCCTGGCAAATACTAGACCCTTGAGCTTTTGGGGTTTTAATGGTGTCGAGTGAGGTCACTAAATAGGATAAGTGTCACACCGGGATAGACAGTGGGGGTCATCTATAGTTACCTGCCAAGATTAGAACTAGAGCGGCGGCCACCGTCCTGTCTTAGTGATGCCCGCTGCCTTGTTGCAGAGAATGTTTATAAGTCCATTTTTAAGATGCATTTACACACTTCTACTGACTTCCACCTACCAAGCTTGAAGAAATTTACTCCCTAAGATCTTCTAGCCAAACCTAGCGTTATATTAGTGATTAATTATCATTGTAATCATTTAAGAATCCTTACTTTGATCTTTTGGGGCAATATTGTGGAAGAAAAACCATATCTTTTGGCGTATGTTTTCCATGGAAAATCTTGGACGTTTATGCAAGCATCTTTTTTTGAAGTCTTTGCAATCTTGGTTTGGTAACTTTTTTTCTTTACTTTGAGAGCTATTTTCATAGTTATGGAACTCTCGAGTCACATTGTGAGTTTCATAATCATGGAAGGTTAAACCTTTGCTTAGCCAAGATAATGTTGAGTTGATAGTGTTTTATCTTCTATAGTGTATTGTGAATGACAAATCTTGGGGAGTATGTTGTGTGAGTTGATTTTGTTTGCTTGAGCTAAGTTCATGTATGTGTTGACTTGACATCACCAACACTTGCATGCACACACTTATATCAGATCGAGAGAAGATTCCTTGTGTTGAAAAAAAGGCAAAGGCGCCGATCGGTAAAATTGGCCTTAACGGGAATTCAATTTCTTATCGGGGTGAGTAGCATATTGGATACAACCGAGAGCTTAATCGTGTTAATCCGGTAGAATCTCATCAAGATTAGCACGTGGGAGAGGCATAGAGTGGTTGTTGAGCACCTAACATGGATAACCACTAGATTAATTAGAAGGGTTGCACAATCAATCTTAACACGTGATCATCGTTGGATGGTTGGAAAGCAATGTCATTCATGTGAAGCTATAGGAGATAATCACTTGAACTTACATTATCTTGTTTGACACTTTACCTACTTTACTTTTACTCCGTTCATTATTCTTGCATGTATTAAATTACAATTTACTTTTCACGTACTCCATTGGCTAGGACCAGAAGATACGATCACCCGATACTTAACCTCGCATCCATATGGATTCGACTTTGACTCGCCATTTTTAGGCTACAGATGACCCGGTATTTTTGCCGGTGATTTTGGACGCTTAGAACATACTTATCACCCCACAACACGGGGAAACCTCCATAATGCAAAACGTGACATTCCATACCGTGATATTATGACGAACCCGGTCTGAAAATAATTACACAACCACTACAAATATGTGACACTTATGGAGTAATTAATTCAACAATACATGTCCAAGTGTCATAACACTTTGATAGATGAGATCTAACATTACGTTCACATGATAGAAGACATATGATACACGTTAATTAGTCTAACATGTTAGTAATGTCTAATGTAATAGCGTATATGACTAGATATATTCAAGAACTAACTCTTTACTGTGAATCGAGATCTAATCAATCATAATCATTTCTCTATCATGATTTAATTTTGGGAACGTTATTATATAAATTATTAGTTTGGTTTATCAAATAAACAAATATATGATAACAATGTGCTAATATTTTTCATAATAATAAATTTACATAAACTAAATGTGTAATGACCACCTCGACCCAAATGGATTTAGTACACTACACTAAATGTCTATATCTAGCCAATTTGTTTGAGGTTCGCGTCCTCCGATTCGTTTTGACTGATTGTGAAGCAAATCTTCCTTCTTGAATAAAATTTGTGTTTCTCAACAAACTGACAGAAGAACTAATGTTACAATAAATAATATGGATCACACATGCCAATGAGGCATCGGTTTACTGGTTTCACTAGGTCATACCCTGGCTCGAGACCAGAATTTGAGTTCCGTTTGGGGCAAGTGTGTATAAACCTTTCCGGAAAAAAAAATATGGATAACACATCATGGAAGATTTATCTGCTTTTAATGTCCTTTGCATTATATGTATCCTTCAACGACATATTTTCTGTGTATCTGCATTGATACTTAAACTTAAATGAAACAGAAATAAAGTTTCAAAATAAAACTGTCACAACAAAGTGACAAATCATAGTTTACATCATTGATAGTAATGAGAGTGACATCAATTAACATGTTATCCTGATATTATTTTTTTATGGAACTAGCATTAATGAAAATGAAACTAAAACACACTTTGTAAAATAAAAAATAAAAATACAAAAAACAAGAGACCGTACTGACAAATTAACCTATGGCAAATTTGTTACCATTTAATACAAAAGACGTAGCGGACATTGGTAAGTAAAATGTTGACATTAGTGTATTAATGAGGTTATATCAGGAGCGTCCATTGGTGGATGGGATAGGAGATTGAAACAAACACTTTGTATAATATAATAACGTCTGGAACAACATAAATGGCACGTAGTTACACTAGTGGCGTTCAAATTCGTCTTATTGGAGTTACAGTTACATCACAAACACGTAATTACGATTCAGAATCTTGGCATATATATATACATATATATATATATATATATATATATATATATATATATATATATATATATATAATGTAAACTAATGGACGGCAATGAAATAATGTAAAATAATGCTTATATGAAATATGTAAAGCTTTGTCAAAGAAACATGAAGGAATTTATACCTTAATTAAAATGTTTGAGACGGATACAAACGGATATAATTGTGGAGATACAAAATGTTAGAAGAGGATTGACTCTTCCTTCTTGTCCTTCAAGGATTTTGCTAATTAACAAAATTTTGTAACTACTTTGCAGAGAAAATTAAAACTTGTAAATTGTATTCTATGGAGTCTGTCTTCCTCCCTTCTCTGTCTTGTTATTTATATGACTCTTGGAATAATTTTAAGTGGTATAATAATTGAAAATCTTGTCTTTTTTTGTGAGTGGTGTCTTCTTTTTGGTAAGTGGTGTCTTCTTTTGTGAGTGGTGTCTGCCATATTGTTGTTGCTGAGTTGTTTTGTTGTCGTCTTGTGTGAAGTGATGCCCATCATTTATCGAGTGGTGTCTTGTCTTGTCTGCCATTTGTAGTGGAGTACCTTTGCTGAGTCTTTTTTTGTCGTTTTGTTATAAACGAGCTCCTTTTAATTTTGGTGATGTCTTGTCATGTCTGCCATGCTGATTTTTGCTGAGCTGTTTGTTGTCGTCTTTGGGGTAGTCTTTGCTTAGTCATGATTTGTTGTTTTGATTTGTTGTTTTGATCTGTCGTGTACGCAAAACGTATCTTTTCGTATAAATGTGTGTGTGTGTGTATAGACGTATGTAGATAATATATATATATATATATATATATAAGTTTTGTATATATTTGTTTGTGTGTGTAGATACATATATTTTTTATATTTGAATATGTATTTG
Source organism: Gentiana macrophylla (assembly GCA_026214975.1). Classification (NCBI taxonomy): domain Eukaryota; kingdom Viridiplantae; phylum Streptophyta; class Magnoliopsida; order Gentianales; family Gentianaceae; genus Gentiana; species Gentiana macrophylla. The sequence continues at coordinate 22,270 of JAOBSW010000389.1, read as the reverse complement.
GTGAAAAGCATCGTGCATGTGTGTTTTGTGTATATTTGTGTGTGTACATATATTTTTATTGTGCATGTGTGTTGTTCAACAAATAGTGTTGTAGGTAAGATTTTTGGGATGTAGTGTTTGTTTGTGTTTTTTTTTAAGGTATCGGTTGATAATCCTCGTCTTCTTCGTCAATTGACTGATGCGGTGGAGCTGATAGGTGATGTCTGTGAATTTGGCGCATATTGGGACATGATTTGTTGTAGTTCATCATCTGCTTTGGACGCAATAGTAATGCCGCAACTTGTGCTTTCTTTGTCGAGAAACTTGTGTTTTCGATTGATTGTACTTGAATTTGTTGGGGTCTTTGTGTCGCTTGTAACCAGTGCCTCGATGTTTCTCGTAATGTGCTTTTGACAATAGTACATTTCTCCCACCATCTTACTCTATATCTTCTTCTCATAATTTGAAGGGATGATCGTAGAAGTCTAAATACCAATTCACAATCCATGGTAGATAGAATTTTGTACTTAGAGTTGCGAATCTTGGAAATCTCCTTTCGCTTCGGATGGCTTGTACTTTGTTTTTAAAATATTGAACGATTCAAGCACCGTGGGTTTTGTATCTCCTCGCATCGAACCAAAGCAATCCCACCACCGAACCCACCATGATGGAAATTTTGAAATGTCTGCCATTTTTGTATCGAAATGCATCAACCATGTATGTTGATTGTTTTGGTTTTGAATAAAGAAAGCATTGAACCATGCCAGTTGATATTCTCAGTAGTTAAATGTCGTGTTATAAAAAGGTAGTTCCTTATACTCATCTGGGAATGCAATAGGTTGAGAAAGACCTCTGTACTAATCTGATGGGTTATGTCTTTGTGAATTTTACCTCGTCGAATATGCCGTGTGATTTGATTATTTTGGTAATATTTGTGGTCAAAACTTGCGGATTGGGTTGCTTTTAAGATGGTTTGGTAAAGGACTGGGGTTTTTTTGTAGATCCCAAGGCTTGTAAAACCACCCGTTTCCAAAATAATTTTGGAGAGATTGGAAAGGATCTTGTTTTTGAAAACCAAATTTCAATTGTAGTAATGTTTTGGGAGTATGGTTTTATTGTGTAGGTGTTTTTAGTGTGGTTGTGTTTTGTGTGGTAGAAGGTTGGCGGAATGAATTGGATGTTAAAACAATGGGTTTTGATGAAGATGCTATGGGTTTTGATGAAGATACTATGGTTTTTGATGTTGTGGGTTTTGATGATGATGTTGTGCGTAATTCTAGCCGGTTTTGTGTTTTTGGTTGAGATAAATGCATTTGCCTAAATTCTGGGCTTTGTAATAATTTTTCAAGAAATTTTTGTGACTCTTGGTCTAAAGAACCTAAATCTTCAATATTGCTGGCGTCTTGTTCTTCTTTAAATACAATGTCATACCGTGACATTTTAGGTTTTGTAACACTTGTATTTGCAATCATTTTTCCCTTTGTCAATCTTGGGGGCCATCGGATCTGTCTTGTTGGAATTCACGTGTAAGGAAATCGGGAACTGAATTTGTATCTCCGTTTATGGATTCAATTTCAAAATCAAAAATGCTTAAAATTGCTTCCAACGTGCAAATATCTGTTTTGATGCAAGATTTTGTACATCTTTTTCTAAAATTTCTTTGCACTCTTGCAGTCTATATGTAAGAAAAACTTTTTGTTTAATAAATCACTTTGAAATTTTTGAAATGCATAAAACAATGCTTAAGATCTCTTTCTTAATTGTGGAATAATTCTTTTGGGTATCATTTCAATGTGCATATGTAAACTGAACAATTAGTTCTTTAGAATCCTGTTTTTGCTTCAAGATGCCTCCGTAACCAATGTCTGAAGCATCAATTTCTACGATTTTATGAAGGTCAGGATCTGCCAAGTGAAGAAGACATGGAATTTGTGTGACATGTTTCTTAATTTGTTGGACAATTTCTGTATGCGTTGTATTCCAAGGTACATGGTTTTTCTTTAGACAGTCATGAAGTGGTTTGGCTAGTCTATTTAAATTTGGGTAAAAGTCAAGGACATAATTTAAAAATCCTAAGAACCTTTGTAATTGTTTTTATCAAGAATTTTTTCTGAAATTTTGTGGTGAAATTTAGAGATCTTTCTATGGGTGTAATAGTACCTTGAGTAATATAGTGCCCAAGAAATCTTATTTTTGTTTGGAAGAGTGACATTTTGGGTTCTAATATCACTAATCCGTTTTTTTTCGATTACATATAAAAATGTTTTTAAGTGTTTGAAATGTTCATCAAGAGTTTTTGAAAATATAAGTACATCATCTATAACACGATACTGAATGTTGAGTACTCATTGAATATTTCATTTATAATTCTTTAAAATTCGGAAGGTGCATTTTTAAGCGAAAGACATTACATTCCATTGGTATTGCCTAAAAAGGAACTGTAAATGTTGTTTTATATCTGTCTTTTAGTTTTATTTGTATTTGCCAAACCTCGATTTCATGTCGAATTTTAAGAATATGAAGGCATCATGTAATTTATTTAGAAGGTCCTTTTATTATGTATGGGATAGCGAATCCATTTTAATGCCTTGTTAAGTGGTTTATAATTAATGACTAGTCTTGGAGTTCCTCTCTCGATTTCAGAGGCTTTATTAACATAAAAAGCAGAACAACTCCAAGGTGATCTAGTTTTAGAATTAATTTTTTGTTTTCAAGATTTTGTATTTCTTTTCTGCAAAAAATTTCAAGGTCTTTATTCATTTGCATGGGCCGAGTTTTAGTAGGTATATCCTTTTCTTTGAAAGATGTGTCATAGGACAGATCAACCATATGTTGCTTTCGGTTCCGGAAAGCATTTGGTAGTTTAGCACAAACTTTTAATGTGAATATTTTTTGTAATCTTAGTATTTTCTCTTTTATAGTTGGTTGGTTAAGTAATTTATTTATTCTTTGTAACGAAGCATCTTTCTGAAGCTCATTGAGCTGGAATTGCTTATTATGTATTATCTTATTGATTGTGCTTTCATGTATAGAGCAAGCTTTCAATAAATTTAGACTTCTTGTTTTTGGTTTAACTAAAAAAGGAAACATATGTTTTTTTTGTGATTTATCTTGAAGGTGATAGAATCTGGGCAAACCTTGTATGGTGTTATTTTCTTTCATTCTTTTGTGATTTATTTTCTGGTTTCTTTCCTCCACGCCATCTCTATTTTGAGTAGATCAAGCTAGATCTCTATAACCGAAGGTATGAAGTTTTGAACGCCCTTTATGTCTTTATTATGGTAGATCTACTTGTATTTACGTGTTATAGTTAATCTGCATGTTTAACAACCCCATAATTTACTTGAATTGATCGTAAAGGAAGCAATGTAGATTCTAGAATAGAATCGATGCCCCGATTAATCGGTCGTCTCATACCGATTAATCGCGGCAATTTTTAGGACCCCTAATCTGAGATTCAAAGGTCGCCTACGTTGATTGACAGGATTAATTTAAACGATTACTTAGGTCTCGCCAATCTAATATTCGTACATCGTATATTAACATGAAGGATCAAGTAGTGAAGTGTTAATTAGTTCATAGTCTTGATGGATCCATAGAACGCGTGCTAGTCATAGTCGATAGTCAAGCTTAGGAGGTTCTCGGTCTCGAGCCAAAGATCTCTAAAACCTTACAATAGACTAATACAACCAACGAATGAGGTTAGTTGCATATAGATTGTCTCATCGTCCCACAAAGTTGGAAGTAGATAGGTTGTAAGATTGCACCCGTAGCTAAACTGAATTAAAACGTTTGATTAATTTAGGGAAATTATGTCGAGAAGTAAACATAAGGATTAACTACACCAAGTTAGTAGATAGGTGGGGATGGAGAGGAATACCATGTTTCTTTCTATGTTATTGTTGGTCGATGACCGTAGTTGTCTTCTCAATTAGGGTAGATTCTTTTATACTTGAGTTGCATTGTCTCTCGTGGGATCGACCTTGATTCGCCGTTGCTATGCTATAATTTGACATAGTACTTTGCTAGTATAAGCGACATAATGCGCGACATCATGAACTCTCTTTATATTGAAAATAACTAGGCGAGAGAGTTTTATACTTTTCACAAGACAATTATCTTTTAGGGAGAAGATATATTTCATTAAAAAGAGATAATCATCATTAAATGAGAAAATCAATCTCTTATTATATCCACTAATTATTTAACAAATAAATAATTAATTACACATGTGATATAATTCAGAAAAATTTCTTATCTCGATTTTCGACACATGTGGCGCCATTTTATGTGCCAAGGACAATAGAGAACGTCTTTTTTATTTTACATATTATTTACCGAATAAATAATATTTCGCATATTCATAGAATAAACCAACTATTTAACGTATTCTCGAGGTTCCAAAATACGAGAATTCACTCGCGTGTTAGAGCCAACTCGGGACCAGGCAACTATAACTAGTAGCTACAATAATTTGAATAAAATATTCATTGAACATAACATTTATATTCAAATTTATCAATTCCGAACTAGGCCACCATAAATCAAAATTGAACTCTATTGATTATAGATATAACTTATTCTCAATATGTTGAGTCAATAAGTGTCCATTGATATAATCATTACACACGCACTAACCCTCCATGTAACTATCTCAGAATGGCCGGGAATGTTTCCGTAAACATTTTTCCATTACATCTTACCCTTATTTACTATTAACCCACTAGTGATCAATTAGTTCATAACCAATATGAACTCTTGGGATCGATCGCTTTCTTGGATTAACAATAAGAGGATTGACTTTTTACTTCCTGCAGAAAGAATGGATTCCGTGATTCGTGAAACACATTCCCATCTACCGTTTCCCGATAGTGCCAACGTGAAAGTGATTCGGATTGCGCCTAAACGAGCACACCAAACTCTATCTTAAAACAAGCGGAGTCCGCAATCACTTCAGATTAAGGTTAATCCATATATGATGTGATTTAATAAGTTTTCTCAATCACGAATTATATGAGAAATGCATATTAAACCGGTCCAGTCATATATGACCAATGTTCTAAAACTCGCTAAGAAAAGTATGTACGCTACTGGGGCGCCTAGGGCCTGGGGCGCCAAAGCGGCGCCTAGGCGGTTTTAGGGTTTTAAGGGGTTTTAAGGTTACACTAGTCTCGAGTACAAGTCTCTTGAGTTCCAACATTCAGAGTAATAGCTTTTTACAATTTGGGGAAACTCTGTGAGTGTAATATCTTTACTTTGGATGACTTGATCCAAGAATTCTCGCACAAAGCTTTTAACAGCTTGTGTTTTTGTGCCGGGAGCTCATTGTGGGAAATTGATACACTACGTCATCATTATTGCCCAACAAAGATCAACTATCAAGCGTATGAGTGATCTATATGCCTCTTTCTTGTCTAAACACTTAGAAAACTTGGATGTTCGCCCAGATGGAACCCCTAATCGCTTAGGTCGCCAGCGGCGCGCCAAGACCTCCCAGACCGCCCGTAAGACCCGATCGCCCGCCAGAGGTCGCCAGGTATGTTCGAGACGCTGGTGCGCTTAGTGGCCTAGGCGGTGCCTAGGCTATCACCTTTGCGCTTTTTAGAACACCTGAAATATGACTACATCATATATAAATGCCTCACTTGGATAACCAATATCGATGGTCCGGATAAGACGCTTCACACCATGATGTGTTATGGACGCATTAATGGTGGTTTAATCAATAGACCTCATACTTTGATTAAGTTCACCACGGACTAACAAGTTCAAGTGTATCACCAAAATCTTAATCCTCACGTGTGATACACACTAAGTTATATCACTACATATGATACAACTTGGGGTTTTCAGCAGTGTATACTTATGAGCACGAATCAAACAATAAGATGAGAATAAATCCGTCATTTTTTAATTATAAAAATAATTACATAAATTGTATTTCGGGCACTATATCAGACACTTCACCCAGCTGACCTCCCCAATATAATTCCATCAATATGTTCCAATGTAACACATGTAGGCATCTTTAAAAATTATGATATAAGTCATAATGTCTTCTAGATGTGTCAATGTGATATAAAGTATTAGATGGTGATACATTTGTATAATAAATAGTGTGCACATATATGATTTAACGTTCACACAATACAAATATAACATTGTAACATCCAATAACAAATATAACATGTTAATGTAAACATAAAAGTTTGTGTTATGTACTGCAAGTCTAAGACTTTAGAGGCATTAGTATAACACAATTATATCATCAATAGTCACGGATATAACATTAAGCTCACGGATAAAATATGTAACATACATGAATATTTATCATCATCATCGTACAATAAAACACTCGGAAATTGTAGTGTATTTGTGTTGTCTCGCATATAAATATTCAAAGTACTTACGTAGAAGGTATGACATAAGTAAACCTATGATTTGACGGTGTGACATACACAATTATTATATATATATATATATATATATATATATATATATATATATATATATATATTGACGGTGTGACATACACAATTATATATATATATATATTATATATATATATATATATTATATATATATATATAACGTTTTGACCGTAAAAGGAAGAAGCTAGATTTGTCAACATGAAGCCTGTTTTTTTTCCAGTAAACTCCTTTGACTTGCATTGAGACCTTTGATTTCATCCCTTCCATTTAGTCAAACATGTGAGTAGCTGTAAAATTACTTTTGAAGAGCCTTTTGGCATATCTAATGGCACATATATAGACAATTATGAGCAAGCTAGTTAGACAATATTACATCGGCGAAGGTCAAAAAATGAAACCCAAGAACTTGTATTATAGGATAGGAGAATGTATTCAAGAGCCCCGTACGATACTCTTCCAGCTATATAATATACTATTATTATAACCGTTCGGTTATATTGATTCGGCTTTGGTTCATTACGGTAATTTTTCATGATTAGTCAGAATCGAACATATTTTTCAGTTTCTCTATCACACGAACCAAAACCAAACCGAAACCGAACCAAAGTTATTCATTAATCGAATCGAATCATCACAATTCAATTTGGCTTTGATAATCCGTATCCAGCATATGAAAATATATAAATATATGGACAATCAACGCATGAGATATTTATTTATTTTTTGTTTCTTTATTTTCATGAAAAATATGTGATCAAGATTATTTTATATGGAAACAAATTCATGTATTACTATTGAAATTAATGTATGTTTGTTAGGTGGCAATGGAATGGAATGTAATGATTTTTTATTCCACTACAATGCTTGTGTATGATTATGAGGTAATGAAATTGAATGAAATTTTATTTGAATAGAATGAAAAATGCCCATTTTCATTTCTTTCAAAAAAATTGATGGAATGCGATTGAATAAAATGAAAATTGATAAAACACGTGGGTGATGTGGTAAGAGTGGGTGGGTGGTAGGGCAGGGTAGGTGATGAAGTAGGGTAGGTTGGGTGGGGTAGGGTGAGGTGGGGTAAGGTAGAGTAGGGTCGGTGATGATGGAGTAGAGTAGGTGGTTGGGTAAGATAGATGGGATCGTGGGGTAGTGGTACAATGAGATAAGGTTGTGTAAGGTAGGGTAGCGTGGGGTGGTGGATAGGGGTAGGGTGGTAGGGTGGCAGGTATGGCCAAAGGGTAGGGTAGAGTGGGGTGGTGGGAAGGATAGGGTAAGATGGGTGGTGGAGTACAGGTAGGGTGGGGTGGGCTGCTATGGTAGTGTGAGGTAGGGTGGGGTGATGGGTAAGGTAAGGTACAACAGGGTGGGGTGGTGGTTAAGGTAGGGTAATGTGCGTGGTGTGTAGGGTAGGGTAGGGTAGGGTGTGGGTAAAGTAGGGTAAGGTACGGTAGGTGTAAGGTACGGTAGGGTAAGGTAGGGTGGGGTAGAGCAGGGTGAGTGGGTATGGTAGGGTAGGGTTGGTTGGTGGCAGGGTAGTGCAAGCGTAGTGTAGGTGCAAAGGGGTGGTAAGTATTGTAGGGTAGGTAGAGTAGGGTTGGTACGGTAGGGTAGGGTGGGGTGGTGGATAAGATATGGCGGGGTGAGGTGATGGGTAAGGTAGGGTAGGATGAGCGCGTGGGTAGGGTAGAGTGGGTAGAGAGGTAAGAGGTAAGATGTGCGGCACCCACCTACCTAATCTCACCCCATGCTACGCACTCTAACCCCATCCCTTCTACCATATCCTACTTTATTAATCATATCATACCCTATCACACCCTACCTTAATCCGCTACCATCACCTACTCATTACTCTACGCAGATATTTTATATAATTTGTTTCATTATGTTCTTTAACATGTCAAACGCAGTAATAAAATAAATTTATTCCATTACATTCTATTCCATTCCTATAATTTTATTTCATTCCATTCAATTCCTGGGTAACAAATATGCCATAAAGGAAAAAAAAAATGCGTAAGAGTCAGAGTCAGACTTTGCAGGCACAACCCGGGCCGAACTCCAGATTAGTCGGACTAAGTGCTCCGGGATACCGGGGTTTTAAGCAAAAAAATACTTATAATTTTTGGGAGAAACGCTCATATGACACAATTACATTTTCAACTGGCCATTAATGACAAAGATAATTACATAAGAGAATAAGGACATAAATTAAAATGATTGGACAATTTTACCCTTTCCATTTAAAACCTAAAAGACACGCTGGAGCCTCACTCGACAACTAGGTTTTTCTCACAGATGAAGGCGATGCTCTTAGAGCAACTCTAATGGTTGCTTTTTGTTCAATCACACCTCTGATACACACATCGCTTTCGCTTTCGATTCATATTTTCAACATCCAAAAAAATTCACTCTAATAATCAACCTCTATACAACCCCCCGTACACAACTTTTCTCTTTCTTTCATCTCAACTAACAAACCTAACCATATCAATATATATTTAACCTTTTTTATTATTTTTCCTGTTATTTATTTTGATATTTTCCTTTCACAAACTAACAAAAAAAAATCCTATCACAATTAAATTGCTTATATCACAAACCCAATGAATTGGAATTTCAATGATGATAAGAAACGGAATGTCAGTTGTTTTCTGAATTTCTTGTACCGATTAAACCCAAACCCATACCTAAAAATCTTAAAATTTTATCTTAAAATTAAATTAAAAATTCAGAAGTCATCCAAAAATTTACCTGAATGAGAAGATGAAACTGGATTTCTGCTGTGTATTCAAAAAAAAAAAAAAAAAAAAATCACTCCAACTGCCATTGTTGGATCGAACAATGAAAGGAAAAGGAAAAAAAGAAGGTGGAAGGATAGGAACCAAATTGGGCTGGAGCCTGGAGAGAGAAATTTTCTTCAGCAAAAAGTATCTCTTGGCCCCTCAAAAAAAAAAAAGTATCTCTTGGCAACACCCGATATAATGAGGGAGGGGTAGATAATTACAGATATCGGGGGTGCTATGGAGGCCCACTATTGTCTTGAGTCACTCGAAAAAAAATCGGGAGCTGCATCCAGGTGTCCATTGGGGTTCTTTCTTAAATCCAATTTGTTCACTTTGCATAATCCATCAGCCATGGCTGAAGCTCTTCGAGGAAGAGCTAGGACGGCCAGGGAAGAACCTAGCGACGAGGTTGTATTCATTGCGGAAAATGAGTCGACTGTTTCGGTGGATATGGTGATTGAACAGGAAAAGCTCCGACACTGCTGGGAGTTGGCTTCTATTCTCAAAATTTTTGAGTGTAAATTTCTTCTATTTATTCTTTACTAAACTTGAATGCTTGATTTTAGCATAAAAATCTGTCATATTGAATTAGTCAGTTATGTGCAAAACAACGTAGTAGTTTTATTATGCATTTTTACCGATCAGATGGAATAAAAAAGTTATTTTATCGAGGTTAATTGTTGATTATGCATATGTTTATCCATTCATCAGCAAAATGTACAGAAGCATTTGACTCCGAGTTTTTGTCATGTATGAATTTATAGGTTTTGAGCCGTTAATTCAAAGCAGTATGAAGGCTTCAGCCAAGGAATTTGGATAACCGGTTGATAATCATTCATGTTCATATTTGCCATTTGTTGACAATCTTGTTCAAAAAAAATAAAATACAAGAAAAGCGAAATACAAGAAATCTCGAAATTACAATTGCAAAGAAACGGAAAGGATATATGATCCGAGCCATGTATTCTGTTGCTTCCTTAAGACTAATTAGCCCCTCACCTTCGTGTGCCGTGAGCTTCACAATGGGACGTTAATCTCCCAGATAGAACGGACAAAAGAATGATGACAGAAGCACAACGCCTTCAATTGCTTAAGAACCTTGAAGTTTGAACTCTCGCCATGTAGAAAAGAAGTAAGAAGAAGCGATTGCTTTGGAATTCGGTCCGAAGAACTGATCAAGAAGTCTGCATTATATAGGCTTTATTCAGCAGAGGATGTCATAAAACAGATGGAATTGAAGTAGAATGTACCTCGGCTTTCATTACAACAAAGGAAATGGAACAGGCACGATGATCGGATGGAAGGTTAATCTCCCAGATAGAACGGATGACAAAGAATGACAGAAGCACAACGCCTTCAATTGCTTAAGAACCTTGAAGTTTGAACTCTCAGTTTTCATGTAGAAAAGAAGTAAGAAGAAGCAGATTGCTGGAATTCGGGTCTGAAGAACTGATCAAGAAGTCTGTTTATATAGGCTTTATTCTGTAGAGGATGTCATAAAACAGATGGAATTGGTAGAAACGGCCTCGGCTTTCATTACGACAAGGAACAGGCACGATGATCGGATGGAAGGTCTCTCGAATTAAAGGTCCAAGTTGCAAACCGAACCTTCACTTGGAGCCTTTGAATCGAAGTTGCATTGTGTGTCCGCGAGGCGCGCGCATCACACACAAGTTCAAGCCGAAATCGGATGGATTTGCACCCCCTGCGCCAGCGTAGAGAACGGTGTATAAAGTTGGTAAATTCTTACCACTACACTAATACAACATCATATATATATTGGCTCTTTTCCTTCCTTCCTTCCAATGTGGGAGAAATTGGTTTCTCCAATTTTCCCTTTATTACTAACACTTTCCATTCACTCACTTGCTCCAATGGCCCAATATGACATATCATTTAAAATATTCATTTTAACCATCATTTTCCAACAATCCTCACATGAATGAAATAGTGTTTAAACCCTAGCAAAGGCTCTAAGAATGAAATTGAGAGTTCAAGGTAGATCAATGCATAGGATAGGTAGTGTGACCTTTTGAACCTTCCTTGATTAAATATGTTTACTTTACTTGGTGACTAGTAGGCGCGATGTCCTTGAACTATTCTCGTTGATGTAAATGATGACATATCAACCACACTGCATCTACCTATCAACATAGGTTCTTGCGGTTATGTCCATTTTGGCCGTGGACATCCGCCTGGTTCAAGAAGAGTTTCTAAGAATTGCGCCTCACAATTCCCTTTGAAGCGCCCTCTTCTCTCTTTACATAGTGATTCAGTAATTCGAATTTTCTCAAAATATTCTTCTTACACAAATCATTAAAAGCTCTTCCAGTGAGCTTATCCTCATTCAATCTCACTTGCTTCTTCATCTTAGAATGAGCTTGAGGTTACCCCCCACAAAGGACTTTACTTCGGCAATTAGGTTTTCCCGTTGAACCAAGATCTTAGGATCTCCAATCTACAAGGTTGGGTTTTCCTTCATAAAAAAGTTTTATTCCATGGGCTTTAGTCCCATTCCTCTTGATGATTTAGCAACTAGCTCTCTATTTAACCCTTTGGTTAGCGGATCCGCAAGATTATCCTCTGACTTAAGATAGTCTAAGGTAATCGTACCAGTTGAGAGTAGTTGTCTAATGTAATTATGTCTTCGGCGTATGTGCCTAGACTTACCATTATACATTATATTCTGTGCTCTTCCAATCGCTGATTGACTGTCACAGTGAATACATATTCCTGGCACTGGCTTCGGCCATTGAGGAATATCCTCTAGGAATTGATGCAACCATTCTGCCTCTTCCCACATTTATCCAATGCCACAAACTCAGATTCCATTGTGGATCTGGTTATCACGGTTTGTTTGGAAGATTTCCAAGACACGGCTCCACCGCCTAACGTGAATACAAAGCCACTTGTGGATTTTGAATCCTTTGAATCTGAAATCCAATTTGCATCAGTATATCCTTCTATAACAATTGGTTCTCTTGTATAGTGAAGGCCATACTTACGAGTATATCTTAAGTATCTCAGTAACCTCACTATAGCTTTCCAATGTTCATGACTGGATTACTAGTATATCCGCTTAGCTTGCCAACAAATAGTTTTTATATCCGGTCTAGTACAACTCATTAAGTACATTAGACTTCCAATGATCCTTGCGTACTCTAATTGAGATACACCCTCACCTTTATTTTTGAACAAAGGTTGACTTTGATCTATTGGAGTTCTTGCTTTATTTGAGTCATCTTTATTGAATTTTTCTAGGATTTTATCAATATAATTAGATTGACTCAAAATGAGACCATTAGAATTTCTTGTAATTCTAATTCCCAATATCATCTCTCGCTAAACCCCATATCTTTCATTTCAAATCAAGGCGTTTAACATATCTTTGGTGGATTTGATCATCTTATCATTACTACCAACTATCAAAGATGTCATCCACATAAAGACATAAGATGACATAGCCATCTTTTGTTTCTTTCATGTAAATACATTTATCACATTCATTGGTTTTGAACCCTTTTTCAAGCATAACATGATCAAACTTTTGATGCCATTGTTTTGGTGCTTGTTTTAAGCCATATAATGACTTAACCAACTTACACACTTTCTTATCTTGTCTGGACTAGAAAAACCTCAGTTGTTCCATGTAGATTTCTTCTTCTAAATCTCCATTTAAGAAAGCGGTTTTCACATCCATTTGATGTACTTCTAAATTACGCAAAGCGGCTATAGCAAGTACCATCCTAATGGAAGTTATTCTCGCCAACGGATAATATGTGTCAAAATAATCAAGACCTTCTTTTTGACTATAACCTTTTATTACTAGTCCGCCTTATATTTATCAATAGATCCATCAGTTTCATTTTCCTCTTAAAGATCCATTTTGATCCTAGTAAACTTACATCCTGGAGGTAGATCAACTAACTCCCAAGTATGATTCTCGCAATATAGAGTCTATTTCACTATTTATTGCTTCTTTCCACATTGGACCTTCGTAAGAAGTTGTCGCTTTTTAAAGCTTTGAGGATCTGTCTCTATCATATAAGTGATAAAATCTTCACCAAAAGATTTTTCAGGTCTCGACCTTTTGCTTCTTCTTGGCTCAACCTCGCTTGGCTCTTCTTCATTTACTTGTTCGGAAGGGTGATCCCGAACATGAACACGCTTTAATGAACTAGGTTCATTTGTTTTAGCCGAAATACATTCTCAAAGAATGATGCATTTCTCGATTCCATTATCGTATTTTTATGTATTTCGAGATTATCTCGACTTATACACAAGAAATCGATAAGCACTACTTGTTGTGTGCATATCCAATGAATATACAATCAATAGTTTTGATCCTATCTTTACTACTTTGGGTGTAGTATGCGAGCACCTTTGCAAGGCACCCCACACTTTCAAGTATTTGTAAGAAGGTGGTTTACCTTTCCACGCTCCATAAGAGTTTTCTTGTTTCTTTCGGGTATCTTATTTAAAAGATAATTGCTAGAAAGGATAGCTTCCCACAAGTTTTGTGATACTCCTGAACTCAACAACATTGAATTCATCATTTCTTTCAATGTTATTTTTCCTTTTCAAAGAACTCCGTTCGATTGTGGTGACCATGGCGCGTTATTTCATGAATAATCCCATGTTCGGCACAAAATCACTTAGTGGTGCCAAATATTCACCACCTCTATCGCCTCGAGTATTTTGATCTTTTTCCATGTTGATTCTCAACTTCTTTTCTTAATAGAATAAATTTATCTATCGCTTCATATTTTCCTTTTAACAAGTATACATAACAATATTTAGTGAAGTCATCGATAAAGGTAATAAAATAATTATTTCACGCCTCTCGATTGCACAATTTTAAGATCACACACGCCGCTATGTATTAGTTCGAGTGGTTGCGTATTTCTTTCAACATTTTGAAAGGATGCTCTTGTTAATTTCGCTTCAACACAAGTTTCACACTTATGTTCTTTATCAATTTCAATTTGGGGATATATTTTAGACTTATTAATCTACGCAGGAATCGTAATTAACATGTCCTAGTCTACCATGCCATAAGGAAGGTGACTCAACCAAGTAAGTGAAACCAAAGAATATTATTATTGATATTGTTTGGCCTAATAAATCATTACATTCACCTTGACCATGCCATTACATGCATACCCCTTACCGACATACATACCACTCTTAGTTAAAGTAAACTTGTCGGACTCTAAAACAAGACGGAAGCCATTCTTATTCAATAGCACTCCGCACACCCATTCGCATGCGACGCATATCCGGGACATATAGCACATTCTTTAGAGTTAGATGCTTGCCGTAAGTCATCTTCGAATCACTTCTCCTTTCTAGCTATAGCGAAGTAGTCGAGTTTCCTATGAACAGAGTCTCATTACCTTGAACCGACTCGAACTTAGTAAACACTTCCTGTCAGAGCATATGTGCCTTGTAGCTCCCGTGTCTCACCCACCATTCTCTTGGATTTGAATCCACCATGTTCACCTCTGACACAACAGCACAAAGATCAATATCTTCCATGCCTTGAACAATATTTGCTTCAGAAACCTTCTTCTTTGGTAGCTTGCAATCAGCAGATTTGTGACCAATCTTGTCACAATTGAAACATTTCCCTTGGAACTTAGGTTTTTCAATGCCACCTTTCGGTCCCAATTTACCTTTTGGTCCCGCTTTTGATTTCTTAACAAACTTGTTCTTTTGAGCTTTGGCCATGTTCTACCACGTTGGCCTCTTGCAAGATTCTCGAGAGTAATTTCCTTCTTTTATCGACTTTATTGTCATCTTCATCTGAAGCCTAACAACAAGATCTTCCATGCTCATTTCCTTTCGCTTATGCTTAGGTAATTCTTGAAATCTTTCCACGATTTGGTAATTTCTCAATAACACAAGCGACTTGGAAAGTTTCACTAAGCTCCATCTTTTCAGCTTGAATCTCGTGAAGAATCGGCTGAAATTCTTCCACTTGTTCCATGAGTGGTCTAGAGTCCACCATCTTGTACTCCAAGAACCTCGCCAACGACAAATTTCTTTGTACTGTGATCTTCGGTTCAGACTTTTTATCTAGTGCCTCCCACAATTCTTTTGCACTCTTTTTATCACAATAAACATCATACAATGAGTCACATAAACAATTCATTACATAATGTCTCACAAATAATCACATTGTTTCCATTCCTCCATGGCAAACAAAAATCTTGATTCGGCTCTCCTTCCGCTCGGTGTTGGTGGATCATCGGTTAGAATTTAGCCATACGCAAAGTTGTGAGATAGAACATCATCTTTTGTTGCCATCTCTTAAAATTCAAGCCATTGAATTTTTCCGCCTCTCATCTTGATTCATAGAGTAGCACCTCGATTTGGCACTTGTTGCACCATAGCCAAAGGTCGAGTCGACCATCAAACTCCATTCTCGAGCCAGATCAAGTTGACATTTCAAATTTAACACACAAATTGATTAAATTTCCTTTCAATAATTTATTGAACAATTTTTAATTGAACTATACTCAATTAAACAAATGATTCGCTTAGAACCCAAAACAAATTCGCTTAATAATAACACAGCTCGTTTAAATTCAGGATGATTAAAATCAGCTTGTTTGAATTTAGCTCATTTTTAATAAAAGCAACTCGTTAAAACAAATCTTTATAGTCAAATCACTTTCGTTTAAAACCCACCATTCATTCAAACAAATTCGTTTTACACAAATTTCGATTCGCTTTCTTCAATTACGAAAAAATCACACAAACTCATATGAATAAGTGTTGGAAATAAAATTTATGTTTTGATGATAATTCATCTTATTTATTATAATGTTGTATTAACCCCATTTGATGAAGTCTTTAAGCCACCGTTATAAAGAAAAGCTAAAAGATGTCTAGGCGAATGTATAAGTTTTATTAGAGTCTCGATTTTTGTATAGGTTACATCGCATAAGCTAATCGTAATTATTAGTGTGTCGTAAAATCTGAAACCGGGAATCAATTAGAGAATCGAATTCATCAAGACAAACAAAGCGACTCGGATACACCTCCATCAAGAAGGTAAGTTCACTGAGAGTTACTGCACTCGCTTGGCTTATCTAGAAGATGGAAGAACTGAGGACACAGACTCGGCTTATTGAAGAATGAAGAACCGAGGATCAAACTCGCCATGAAGATTAAAAGTCGAGATCAGAAAGTTGGACTTCGTGCAAGATTGTGGTAACTCGAACTAACTTTATAGATCTTGTAATGAAGACCTAAGAATCATAAGGTCAATGAATTCTTAGATGATAAATGTATCATGGTGTACTGATTAAGTCAATTGTAATCGATGAAAACTGAGATACCGATATTTGAAGAAGAATAAAATCTCGCTATCGCTCCAAGTCGCTTAGAAACCGATAAGTGAAAAATCGATAAGTGAAAAACTCGACAAGGAAACTCGGCTTTATAGGTCGGCCATCCAACAAACCGAAAGTACAATCGAACGTTGTAAAAGAAAGAAATTTCATTGATGAGTCACCGATACAAAGAGAGCGTCGAAAATATAACCGCTGCAAGATATACAATTCAAATAAAAGCCGATGAACGTTGACTTCACACTATAAATAAAGACTTTGCACCTACAACAAACATATAGAGAACAAGAGCATATACAAGATTTAACAAGCAATTTGTGCACTCTATTTGAATTGTTATCATCACTGAACTACAACAAGATCACATCTAGTATTTCTTCAAGTGTTCAAAGCTACAAAGAATTTATCAAGGATTCAACACTTTGAAGAACCACAAACAAGAATCAATCTATTGATTCTCAAATTTCAACTTTGATTCTATTTCAAAGGTTTAGACTGTGAAGCAAACTAGAAGGTTTTGTCAAGGATAATAGACAAAAATGGGTAGATCGTGTTTGTGGTGGTAGCCGTGAAGAGGCAATCCTACCCTCTAAGGACCAAAGTTTCAAGCACTTGAAGAGCCGCACTTACCTGCTCTACAATTGTTTAGATAAATGAAGCTAAGGATTAGCCAAGGACTATTGTTTAGGACTTTTTGTAACAACACCTCAAGAAGTTCTAGTGGAATTTTCCTCCGCACTACAAGTGGAAGAGAGGACGCACAGGATTACACCACCTGAACCTCTATAACATCCGACTCATTTACTTTACGATTTACTTATTTATTTAGCATTTACTTACAAAGATTGTGATATTTGATTGTTATACATCTCACAATACAACCGACATTCACTGTAATTCACAACACTCTGGCCATAATGTAATAACAAGATCACTTTAAAGGCTAAAATTATATCCGCCGGTTGACTTAGTTTCACTTAAGTCGCTTTGATTTAATCTCAAATAGTCACCAACTCCGCACAAGTTTTTATCTCGAACCATAATTTGTTTTAAACTCAGCTTTTGGTGACAAGTTTATTCACCCCCCTCTAAACTTGTGTTAGCCTTTCCAAGGACCAACAATTGGTATCGGAGCGTTGTTTCTTTAACCGTATATCATTTGCTCGTTATCCTCTAGTTGTTCTTATTTGAAAGCTAAGTTTTAAATCATCTGTCAGTTTTCACTCACTCACAATGGATAACAATCAATATGCAAGACAAATGCTTATGTGCAACATGGACAGATTTGACGAATACAAACGTCCGTGATGCAGCATTCCTAGCAGCCTACTCATGATGAAATGATGGATGTACTCACCGATGGACCAATCCAGATTACCACATGCAAACCGGCGTGACAGATAAGTTCGAGTTCCAAAACCCAAATCAATGGACTAGTGATGATCGCAAGCGGAACAATCTCAACAATGTTTCCATGGACTTTATCCTCGTAACCCTTGACAAAGAACATGTACTTGAAGGTGAAAGAATGCACAATCGCTAAAGAAATGTGTGACAAACTTCCGCTTAGTTTGGCGGGAATGATTCAATCATGAAAATAAAATTTCAAGCAAAGCAAAGTTTGAGAATTTCAAGATGAAATCTGAGAGAAACCATTGATCAAATGGAGACAAGATTCAGTAGCTATTATGGATGAACTGTATCTACTCAAGATTGAATACTCAAAGAAAGTCATCAACACCGGATATTGAAGGCATTGCCAATGTGTCGAAAATGAAGCGTCAACGCCATGGAAGAATCCAGAGACTTGATGTAAAGATTCATTCAAGATCTTTTCAGATCCAAAGCTTATGAATTCAATGAAGATTTCACAACCACAATGCAATAATCAAAGCTCCGGAAGAACCAAAGACCACAAAGACTTGCAAAGCAAAGATCAAATGAGATTCAAGAAAACTCATCCAACAATATTCATGAATTGATGAAATGGAAGAACAAATGGCTCTAATGATGAACAGAATTAAGAATGAAGAGTGGACACCCAAATACCAAAAGTTCATCAAAAGGACTCCTAAAGAGGAAATATGATGAATACCTCTGCTTTCCAACCAAGTAAGAAACCAGACACTATAAAGCCGAATGTCCAGAATCGATCAAGAAGACACCACCAAGAGAGAGTTGGTAGAAGAGCACTTCTTCTTCGAGATGAATCGATTATGTAGCCGGTAATGCTTGAAAGATTGTCGATGACATAGCTTTTAATGGCACACATGGAAGATCCAAATGAGGATATATTGGTACTTTGACGCTGGTTGCTCTGTATACACGACAAAAGAGCAAAAACTCGCCTCAAGAATTTCATTGAAAAGAATGGACCAAAAGTTAATTTTGGGAAGCAAAGATAAACCAGGTTACACTGAGGCTTTGGCACCTTAATCGTAAATGGACTTACAATCAAGAATGTATCTTATGTGTAGGACTACACTACAACCTACTCAAAGACAAGTCAATTTTGTGATATGGGATACAAAGTTACCTTTGATAAAGAATTATGTGTTGTCATCAGCCTAATCACCTTATCAAGTTGTCCTAGCCGGAAGAAGAAAGGAAAACATGTACGTGGTAGATTGACAACAAATTGTCCTGAAACTTGTTTGCTTGTTCATACCAAATCGTAGAGATCGATGGCTATGGTACAGTTAAACTCGAAATCATCTCAACTTTGATGACATCAATACACTTTGTTAAGAAACAAATAGTCATTGGACTACCAGAGATATCATATAAGAAGGATACCATACGGATGCTGTCAGGTCATCAGGAAAACAAACAAAGGCAAGTTTCAAGACTAAGTCTCAAAGATTCAACAACCGTGACATCTGTAATTGCTACATATGGACTTATTTGGACCTATTACACCAATTAGTATCAAAGTGGAAAGAAGTATACATTGGTGGTAGTAGATGATTTTTCAAGATATACTTGGGTAATCTTTCTAACCAAGAAAAGTGAAACCATGCAAAACTCACAGAACTTCTTAAAAGACTTCGTAATCGTAAAGGAGTTTCAATTGTGGAAGATAAGATCCGAGCAAAGGAACCGAATTCCTCAACAAAGGTGATTATAGAATATTGTGAAGAAAATGGTGTTTTACACCAACTTGTCGCCACAGAACACCACAACAAAATGGTGTGTAGCGGAAAGAAGAAATGTAACACTCAAAGAAGCCGGAAGGACTATGATTTGTGAAGCTAAACCACCTGGGAAAGATATTGGGCGTATAAGAAACACGGCATGCTATACTCGTAATGCAGCTTCTATGAACAAGAGACATGAAAGACTCTTATGAAATTTGGAATGAAGAAAACCAAATGTTTCATACTTTCATGCATTTGGAAGCAAATGTTTCATACACACATACGGAAAAGATCAACTTCATGTTTTTCAACCCAAAGTCGATGAAGGAATTTTCCTAGGATATTCAAGTGTCGCAGAAAGCATTCAGAGTATTGAATAAAAGGACACCAAGCATGAAGAATCAATACATGTGGTATTTGATGAACCAAATTTTCCGTGAAACAATCAAGACCGACTGTGAACCGGGCCTCCTCCTCGCTTACCAATCATACCGTAACCTGCTTTCACTTGAAGTTGAAGACTACAAATTTCGTAATGTTCGATCAAGATCACCTCGCTTTCCAACTACTCAACAATTTGAACAACCTCAATCGATTCGGTTGAACAAATTCAAGAACCGCTTTTGAAGAATCTGCTGAACAAAATACAAATCAAAGCAAATACAAACTCACATTACACATCACCCGATGAAAGATCATCCTCAAGAACAAGTTATTGGTGATACTCAAGTCGGAGTTCTAACAAGACATCAACTAGATGCGATGATAGCATGTTTTTATCTCAATCGTAACTCCCAAAGAACTTGAAGAAGCCTTAAAAGATCCGTGATTGATATTAGCTATGCAAGAAGAACTAAATGAATTTGAGAGAAATCAAGTATGGAACCGGTAGATAAACCAGCTCATGTAAATATCATTGGAACCAAATGGGTTTTCGTAAATAAACTTGATGAAGATGGAAATGTCATTAGAAATAAAGCCGACTAGTAGCCAAAGGATACTCGCGCTGGGCATAGATTTTGATGAAACTTACGCACCAACGCAAGCCTGTAAGCAATCGACTTTTCTTGCTTATGCAATTTCATAAGAAATTCAAAGTTTATCGATGGATGTCAAAAGTGCGCTTCTAAATGGAATTATTGAAGAAGAAGTGTATGTTCAACAACCACCGGGATTTGAAATCAAGGATCAAACCGATAAAGTTTTAGACTAAGGAAAGCTCTTTATGGACTTAAACAAGCACCAAGAGCTTAGTACGAAACCCCGCCTCAATTTTTTGGTAGATAATGGATTTATCAAAGGAACAATCGACAAAACATTGTTCAGATGAAGAATGGAGAAGATACTCTACTTGTTCGATTTATGTTGATGATATCATCTTTGGATCGTAAAAAATGAACAAATATGTGAGAAAATTGCAAGTTTGATGAAAAGCAAATTTCAAATGAGTATGATTGGGAATTATATTATTTCCTAGGTTTGCAAGTTAAGCAACTAGTGATGGAATCATCATTCATCAAACCAAATATACAAGAGAACTTATCAAAAGTTTGGTATGGAGAAATCCACCGGGAATTTCTACACAAATGGGGACTAACATCGACAGGATGCAGGATAAAGAAGGTAAAGATGTTGATCAAACACTCTACGGTATGATGATTGGAAGCTTACTCTATCTTACAAAAGTAGGCTGATATATCCTTTATCACGAGTGTGTTTGTGCAAGATTTCAATCAAGACCAAAGGAAAGCCATCTCACAATTGTAAAAGGACCTTGAAATATCTAAAGATACAGATGGAGTTGGTATTTGGTATTCAAAGAATGAGAATTCAAGCCGATTTCTTACTCAGATGCAGATTATCTTTGGATGCAAAGTGACGTAAAAAGCACATCAAGGCACATATCGCATTATTAGGAAATAGACTTGTGTCATGGTTTAGCAAGAAGCAAACTCAATTTCAACTTCAACGTGCGAGGTTGAATATATAGCACCGGAAGTTGTTGTGCTCAAGTTTTATGGATCAGCATAAAGAATTAAGAGACTATGGGATGTAGAAGGAACAATTCCCATAATGTGTGATAACACAAGTGCAATTGCAATTCATCGATAATCCAGCTTTACATTCAAGAACAAAGCACATTGATGTATGCACGCCACCACTTTATAAGAGATCATGCAGAGAAGAATGATATAACAGATTTTTGTGTACTCATCGAAGATCACTTGGCGGATTATCTTCACTAAGCCATTTGGACAAAGAGAGATTTGCAAAACAAAGAATCGAGTTGGGAATAATCAAAGCCGCTAAGCCGAGATTCGTCAAGGGGATTAATCTTTGTTATGTCGGGTGCGCTCACTTAATGTGATTAGTCACATGACATCAACAATCTCAAATCGACAAATTGGAAGATTTTGGCAAAAGCTGAAAATTTTGACAAGAATCGAATTATATTTGAAATCTGACCTCAAGATCGCTTTTCCATATTTGGTCAAAAGTTGATAGAATAGAATCAACAAGGGTTATATCGCATTAAATTGCCACGCTTCTTTTGTCGAACTTCGTGTGGCACTCGCGATTGT